>CM067371.1:22422592-22822592 GCA_034401795.1 Chaetoderma sp. LZ-2023a
CACACACACGCACACAGACACACATACATATATACATACATGGCGCGGTGGTCCAGTGGAAAGATGTCTGGTTGCTGATGCCATGCGGAGTTGCAATATGGCGGTTCGATCCCCCGACCGGGAGATGGTGATCAACAAATTAAACTAATGGGTGAATGACTGTCGGCTAAGTTAGCACATAGAAATTGAATCCGCACGTTGCCAGTGCGTCAATAAAAATACACACACACACACACACACACACACACACACACACACACACACACACACACACACACCTAAGTTACGTATTTTCATATTTTGCATCAAGATTAAGATATTCTATAATTCTTTGATATCGCATGATGGCTTAAGATATTCTATAATTCTTTGATATAGCATGATAACTTAAGATATTCTATAATTCTTTGATATAGCATGATGACTTAAGATATTCTATAATTCTTTGATAGAACATGATGACTTAATATATTCTATAATTCTTTGATATAACATGATGACTTAAGATATTCTATAATTCTTTGATATAACATGATGGCTTAAGATATTCTATATTTCTTTGATATCGCATGATGACTTAAGATATTCTATAATTCTTTGATATAACATGATGGCTTAAGATATTCTATAATTCTTTGATATCACATGATGGCTTAAGATATTCTATAATTCTTTGATATCACATGATAGTTTAGGATATTCTATAATTCTTTGATATCACATGATAGTTTAAGGTATTCTATAATTCTTTGATATCACATGATAACTTAAGATATTCTATAATTCTTTGATATAGCATGATAACTTAAGATATTCTATAATTCTTTGATATAGCATGATAACTTAAGATATTCTATAATTCTTTGATATCGCATGATAACTTAAGATATTCTATAATTCTTTGACATAGCATGATGACTTAAGATATTCTATAATTCTTTGATATAGCATGATGACTTAAGATATTCTATAATTCTTTGATATAACATGATGACTTAAGATATTCTATAATTCTTTGATATAACATGATGACTTAAGATTTTCTATATTTCTTTGATATAACATGATGGCTTAAGATATTCTATATTTCTTTGATATCGCATGATGACTTAAGATATTCTATAATTCTTTGATATAACATGATGGCTTAAGATATTCTATAATTCTTTGATATCACATGATGGCTTAAGATATACGATAATTCTTTGATATCACATGATAGCTTAGGATATTCTATAATTCCTTGATATAACATGATAGTTTAAGGTATTCTATAATTCTTTGATATCACATGATGACTTAAGATATTCTATAATTCTTTGATATCACATGATGACATAATATAAGATATTAGCTTAGTACCAGGCGCCATGACAAAGACGGAATAATTTCAATTACAAAGTAGAAGAAGATTTTTTTTTTATTATTATTATTATTATTATTCAGAGCTGATGGTTCGACATTTAGCTTAGATGCAATCTTACAGAGTCTTTCCCAGAACCGTAGAAAGCAGGGGTTTCAGTGCCCATTTGACTCTGCCCTGGCGTGTCGTAGCAACGTTCGTTATCGCACAGCTAACGGCGCGTGCAACAGTCTCATCTACCCTCTAAGGGGCAGCAGCAATACGCCCTTAGGCAGGTTGCTTGAGCCGATTTATGAAGCAGGTATTATACCATATATCTTAGGCTGTCGGACAAAATGCATATAGTCGTATATACATTGGCGTCATTTGGTGGGGGACAGAGGGACATTTCCACTCCACTTTTTTTGGGTGTGCGGATAACATGTCTAATGTCCCCTCCACTTTTTAGGAGTTTAAGAAAATGCAAACAAGGACTAAATCGTAACATTTGGCTATTGATATTGTTCCCTCCATTTAACATAGACTACATAGTCATTATTATTGTTTCTGTGGATTGGAAGTGTGAGGTATGCACATCACAGTGCAGTAACGATGGAAGAACATAGAGTTACATTCCAGACCATGTCACATTCAGACAGGAAAATGTTTCCACATGTGGAGAATATCCCCGACTGTTGCTAATCTCGCCTGCCAGTTCTTGAGAAGCAGGATGTTATTTTAGTGATCTCAGGCGGTTAAAAGCATGGCTACGCTCAACAATGATACAGCAACGTTTAAATCATGTAATGGTATGTAATGTCCACAGTGACACATTGGAACTGATCAACTGTCAGCAGACAGCTGAGGAATTTATCAAATGTACCAATTATCGCCTTAAGCTGTTTGGTAAATTTTAAATGTATATATATAAACAGAATCCATGTGGGCACCCTGCAACACTTCTGAACACAAATTTGCTAGAGGCGGTCTAAGAACTAAATGACCAAAATGTGCAATAGATTTGTATAGTATTTTCAACTGACATGTAGATGGATATAGTCAGACGTGTCTATAATGAACGGTCGGATAGAAAGGTGGTCACTAAAGACATATGGTCACTTAATCAAAGTCATAATTTGCCTTAGTAAAGTGATTTTGGGGGCCAAAAGATGGCAGTTCTTTAACTTTAAGTTTGTTAATAATAGTATTACAGTGGTTGTGTGTGTGTGCGTGCGGTTATGGGTAATATTTATTACGGTGCCTGGACACTAGTCTTATTACAGACGCCATCCATGAGGTCACGGCCAACCCTCCCCTGTACAGGTTAGAGTGGTGAAGGGAGGCGGTGGTGTCTGCGTGTGCATCGTAAGCACATGTTATCACTGCCACCTCCCTTCAGCCAGTCTAGGGCTTCAACAGTAGGTTACAGATGATAAATAAATCAAAATTCTCAAAAACCAAAAAAAACCCGGCAGATATTAACATTCTGAGCGCTGTGTAAGAAATGATCTGTTGACTATTTTGAACCTAACTTGAATGGAAGCCATTGGTGTCTCAGGCAGTAATGACCTCCAATCAACCCGGATTCAAAATAATTCAAGAGTGCCTTTCAATTTCAAGCTGCGATGTAGCATTTCTTTGCCAATGGTGGCGTTTGTAATTACCTCTGCTGTCTTAGATGGCAACAGCCTTCAGCGCATCCCCTCATGAACATACACCAGAAAATTGTATCCATGATAAGGGTTAATAATAGTAAATGATTGAAAAAATAGCGGTCCTAAGATTGGTTTCTGCGGAACACGACAAACCACGCTAGACCCATCTAGGTGTTTACCATTGTATTGGAAATATTATTTTTCTCACTTTTCTGCTGGTAATGTGGGGTTTTTTTTAACAATTCAAGTTCTACTCCTTTGCTCCCATAATAACACAGTTTCTGACAACGAAACAAATAATGCAACTTAGTAATCGACTAATCATTATTATAAAGGACCCAGAGTAGTAAGAATCCATCTATTATGTATCTAGTTACAGTATTTACATCTTATAAGGCATAAAGGTAAGGCATAAGGAAAAGACTCGTATTGTAAATTGAATTACAACTCCGTTTCTTTATCGAAATATCTTCAATATAGAGGTGGTTTTAATGATCTGGACTTATTGTGTGAGTATTATTATGAGTGAGGGTCCGCCGCACAAGAGCTTAAATGTTCAGAGCTCAGGGTAAATATATTTTCTAGAGATCTATAGTACTGTAATATCAACATTATTCTTATTACAGGCCCTTATTTCCCCGCAAAAATGCATGAAATGCCATCTGAGAGTATCTAGATTTCAAAATTGTCATGTACCCTTCCCCCACCACCCCCATCCCGTTCTTGGTTGGGGTCCCCCTCACTTTTTCGAACAAAATGACGCCCATGCTTTTTTACGTGCCATGTTATTTATGGTGATACCCAAATATGGTCATGTAGATAAATTGGCTGACATCATAAATATACCCATATATGGCCACATGACAATATGTGTGTGGTCCAATTGATGGAGATGATCTGTCACTCATGTACATACGACGTCATAACCAATTACGTTATATGTAGGCTCGCTTCAGATGGCAAAGGCGGATGCAGAAGAGAATCAGACAGAAAACATGGTTACACATACAGAGATGAAGACTATCATCAAGTCACTCTATAGAACACCTCAATCAGAAGATACCTACCATCATCTCTCGAGGCCAGAGCAAGTGACCATTTTTCATCTCAGAACTGGACATAACAGACTAAACCAACACATGTACAGGCGGTTCCACCTTACGACATCGCCCGCTTGTCCTTGTGGAGAAGCAGAACAGACCACAGAGCACATACCTCAATGTTGCAGTACGTATCAGCTGCTGAGAGAAGAGATCTGGCCTTTGTCAACCTCTTTTCTTGAAAAGCTGTATGGGCCTGTGGAAGAACTGCAGAAAACCACAGATTTCATCTTGAGAATGGCTCTCCAAGTGTGATACCAGCGATCGAAAAGAAGAAGAACAAGGCTCGCTTCACAATGAAAATGCATAATGAATAATGTATCTAGCTCCGCCATGATCATTTAAAGGTCCGTCATGTGAACGAATTATATGTCTTTGATGGATTCACTATATAATAAACATTCTGTTCGAATATTTTGAAACTAATTTGACCCGGCGCAGTTGTCGCCATATGCAGTAACACTCCCCAGTCAAATTAGTTTCAAAATATTCAACAGCTTGCATATATAGTTACATTGAAAATGGGATTCTGGGAAGTCAGAGTTCAAAGTATATAAATCTGTCACAACATGCCCAACGCGTAGTCGGATCTTAGCTCTAGATGGGCGGGGAATAGATAAATATGGTACAGCGGACGGGAGAATTTCAGCATTCAGTAGATTCAATTTTAACCATGGCTAAATATCATGTTTTCAGGATGTCGGCATTGAAAGTGTTAATCATTCATTTATAGACTCAGGTGTTAACAATGGACAAATAATTACTGGCATTTATCTATTCATATTATTATATACAAGCAGCTTATCAATGAAATAAATGCAATGAGAAACTATATCGTAATACATAATCTTGGAAATAAAATAACTTAAACCTCTTTGAGCAACCACTTGCCTTTTGCGCCAATAACATTGTGGTTCTTTAAGACAGTGACCTCTGGACGACCTGTGTTAAAGAACCAAATTTTCTGGCTCCAAACGAACTTCTTTCTTATCACAGGTCACCCTTTTAAGAGAGCATATAGTGGCTAAATTTTTGTGCCCATAAGGTGGTCCCTCAAGACAGGTTATAATTATCTAATTTCCACTCTGTGATATATTCTCATCGCTCCAATAATTTGGAGTCACCAAATTTTACGAGTTCTATCAATATTTTTTTGTTTGTAACAAAAACAGTGTACATAGTAAAATATTACTAATGTAACTAATCTCGTTATATAAATCAAATACTCATTCAACTCTTAACCTATTGTCGTGTAGTCGCGTGTGCGTGTCTGGGCATGGCTATTGTCAAGCATACGCGTGTGTTTGAGTGCGCGTTCTTGATGCAGATGTCTCTATGCCCGTCCATTCGTGTTGGTGTGTCCATCTATCCGTCTATGTGACTATGTCCGTGTACCATATAAACATGGTTCCCTCTAGTCCTACGTCTAATTACAAACCTACTATCCAGTTCTCTTCACTTTGTCCTTTATCGATTCTTCCATTATGGCGACGCTGATAACACAGGTTAGTGGGGTGGTGCTGGGCCAATACCGGGCCAATATGGCCCAGTATCGGCCCAGTACCATGTATTATCAGGTGGTATTTCGCTAACTAAACCAGAATTTATATAGGATAGTGGAAAACATTAACTAATCTTTTAACCCTTACAAGCCCGAAACGACAAATTGTGCATGGTGCAATGATTTGACTTGGAGCTGTTGCTGTCTATTGCAACAACATGTTCCAGTCGAATTAGTTTCAAAATATTCAACAGACTACCTTTAGTGTTGCATTGAATTTGAGATGCTGAAATTTGAATTAAATGCTATTGGGTTCATGGTTTGAAAGTTGGCCGAATATAGTTTCTCTTGGGGTCGTGAGAATGGACCTTTCCTGTTTTAGCTAGGTCCCGCCCATCTCTAGCTAAGCTCCACCTACACCTTGCTCATGTTGGGATCAATCGATTTCTGAACACATTGACCATCGATTTCCAAACAACTGCACAGGTAAGCTGTTGAATATTTTGAAACTAACTTGACTGGGTGCTGTTGCTGCCTAAGTCAGCAACAGCGCCCGGTCAAATTAGTTTCAAAATATTCAACAGCATGTTTATTAAATAGCAAAGAATTACAAAGACATACAATTCATACAACGTGTCGGACTTTTTTAGATTTGATGACAGTCTAAATGGAACCCTTTGTGACGTAATGATTGTGACGTCATCATTCACGCGCTGAGCTGATTATGACGTCATGCGAGGTCAGATAAAGGCTGGTATTGCGTCTATCTCTCTGCCTGCATGCCTGCCTGCCTGTCTGTCTGTCTGTCTGTCCGGGGCATATTCCTGAGGTAGAATCAGCAAATTTGACACATACATTCCTATTATGAGTGGTTAGAACAATTTTTGTGTCGAGGTCAAATATCGAGATTACGGGGTCACTGTGCATATCAGAATAAACATTTTCGTTGATAAGAGTTAGCAATTCCAGAAGGTAGAATCACCATATCTATAACATACCATCATATTGTGGTTGGCTAGAACGAAAATTTAGTCTCGGGTCAAAAGTTCAAGGGCCGTATTCACGAAAGGGCGTAACTTAAGCGTGGCATAACTACGTTGGGGAATATGACGTCATAATATTAAATGACGTACGAACATATATGACGTCATAATGACTCCAAGGTAGTTATGCCACGCGTAAGTTACGCACTCTTCGTGAATACGGCCCCTGATCTCGAGGTCACGGGGTCACTTAGTGCATTGTCAAACACGAATGAAACGGTGGGAGTCCGCATCTACATCGAGTGCATTATAATTATTATTATTATTATTATTATTATTATAATTATTATTTTTATTATTAGGGCATACTATTATAGACAGCAGCAGCATTAGGGTAAACCTCCCTTGCTCCACTGGCGTAAACGGTAAAGCACTACCTAGTGCGCGTGCGGTGAGCGTGGCCATACACACGGCTCATCCGTCAACACCTTCAGGCAAGCAGACGATCATCTATACCACATTTGGACAGTTTTTAGCCCATGACATCACAAATACGCCAATGTATAGAGGTATGTAGGTAAAGATGAGAACTCATTTTATAAAGATATATAGTTTGTTGCTGTTCTTTGGGACAGCCGACTTTTATAATCTGTAGTTTTGCTTGTTCAATACACTCGCCCTGTAAGAAAAAGAGGGCATTGTTTTCGCACATGTCTCTCTATGTTCTATTAACACGTCTTGTGTCACCTTAGCCTTTAATGGTCAAGCCGGCAAGAAACTCCCACTGCAATGGTCTTATGAATGTCCAGTTGCATGCTAAGAGAATAGTATTTTTGAAAATTTACCACTGGAATGACTGGCTCGGTAACCGAGCCAGTCATTCTAGTGGTAAAATTTTTTTAAAATACTGTTCTCTTGGCCTGCAAATGGATGCTGTCTAATCAAAAACTCGAATTTTCTTAACAATTTCCCCTTTGGTGGTCAACCTCGTCAAATACGTTCTCTGTAGTTGTCTTGAGGGCAAAAAGCGATTTTTGTCATTTTCAGTGGTAAATTTACCAAAAAATAGTCTTCACTTGGCCTGCAAACATTATAATTTTACTGAAAAATCTTGGCAATTAAACGGTTAATTGATATGAGTTGTATCATGGGCGCGTTGAGGCGCTGCTCACATAAGATGCTTTAATGTCAAGCATTAGTTCTATCAGCTCTGTCATTGACGACGCACTAGCACTGGGATATAATCTCAGTCAGTCATCTTGGGATGTAATTTAAAATTTCTGTTAGTTTTTAACCGAGCGGGATTTGAACCCATACAATTCTGCGAGACCATCCCTCTAGCGTTTGGGAGGTGGGTACTCTACCACTAGTCCACCATCTAGAAGACAAAAAAATTCTGCTTTCACTGGACCAGCTTTCAACTACCCGTCTCACAACAACACAAATTGACTGGAACTGATGGTGTACAATCCAGATATTTTTACCCCTGTGATCACTCGTTCTATATCATTAGGCTCTCCCATGTAATCTATTCCGTCTATTA
The DNA here is from genome assembly GCA_034401795.1 of Chaetoderma sp. LZ-2023a. NCBI lineage: Eukaryota > Metazoa > Mollusca > Caudofoveata > Chaetodermatida > Chaetodermatidae > Chaetoderma > Chaetoderma sp. LZ-2023a. The sequence goes on from CM067371.1 coordinate 22,430,717, forward strand.
ACTTCAAGCTTAGTTCTAAGAACCCTGTTATTGACTTATCTGTATTGTATCAATCCCAACACGCATAAAAGTGGGCTGAGCTTAGCGAGAATTGGGTGGGGTATAGCTAAAAATGGGAGGGACATAGCTAGAAATGGGTGGGGTATCGCTAGAAATGGGCGGGGTATAGCTAGAAATGGGAGTGGTATAGCTAGACATGGGAGTGGTATAGCTAGAAATGGGAGAGGTATAGCTAGAAATGGGAGTGGTATAGATAGAAATTGGAGTGGTATAGCTAGAAATGGGAGAGGTATAGCTAGAAATGATAGCGGTATGGCTAGAAATGGGCGGGGTATAGCTAGAAATGGGAGTGGTATAGCTAGAGATGGGTTGGGTATAGCTAGAAATGGGAGTGGTATAACTAGAAATGGGCGGGGCATAGCCAGAAATGGGAGTGGTATAGCTAGAAATGGGTGGGGTATGGCTAGGAATGGGCGGGGTATGGCTAGAAATTGGCGGAGTATAGCTAGAAATGGGCGGGACATAGCTAGAAATGGGCGGCGTATAGCTAAAAATGGGCGGGACATATATCAGACATGTGAAAGCTGGTCGGCCAAACCTTGACTTTATAGTCTTGGTGCGGTGGTCCAGTGGAAAGATGTCTGGTTGCTGATGCTATGCGGAGTTGCAGAATGGCGGTTCGACCCCCCGACCGGGAGATCGTGATCAACAAATTAAACTAATGACTGTCTGCTAAGTTAGCACATAGAAATTGAAGCCGCGCGTTGCCAGTGAGTCAATAAAATAAAAATACATATACTGCCAGAGCCAGCTAGAAATGGGCGTGTATAGCTAGAAATTGGCTGGGTATAGCTAGAAAGGGGCGTGTATAGCTAGAAATGGGCGTGTATAGCTAGAAATGGGCGTGTATAGCTAGAAATGGGCGTGTATAGCGAGAAATGGGCATGTATAGCGAGAAATGGCCCCTTCAACTGCATGTCCAGTCATGTTTAATTCTTCTAGCAAGGATTGACCGATCTCGGCTTTATCAATTTTACCGCACTCTAAAGATGTTTTTAATTTTCAGGTTATTTTGGTGCAATGTTATCTTGCTGTTCGACTGACTTCCCCGCGTAAGTAGAAAAACGGCCTTACACGAATTTATGGTCGGCCTTTAAAACACACGCGTGGATAAACCTAGAAAAACATCTTTGTCGTAGGATAAATTGCATCTCGAGCAAGTTTGACCAAATTTGAATTAATATTTATGCCCGATTCTTATTAGGAATCGAGCCCAATTAGTTCACTTATTTCATCACTAATTCAGTAGATCATATGCACCGTGGCGAGTCTTAGACACATGTTTGCCATGAACTATACACATCATCAAAATGTGCACATCAATTAAATCACGATGGGTGGGGACGTGGTAGAGGTGCATTTTTCAACAGTTTTGCGCAAATGATCAAGCCCTATATACAGTTAATTCTTCATGCCTTATATTCCTGTGCTTCAGTGACCGATGTGCCCAAATCTCAATAGCAGAAGATGATCCATTTCACAAAACAACTGGACGCACGTGCATGGGGTTTGCACGCTCCGTTGAAGTGACTGACCTCGAATGTAAAAAGGGTAAATTATTTTTTATTATTATTATTATTATTATTATTATTATTATTATTTTTATTATTATTATTATAAGCCCAGAGAGTTAGTAAAACCTAACAAATTCATTTGAAATATGATAAAATATGTTTTTGTTAGAATGCCAGAAGTTACAACTTAACATTTAATAGTAGGGTCATAATCTCGGATTCCGTGACCAACTTCAGGCAAATAAGGTTTTATGGTTGAGTTTGGTACTTTAGGGTATGTTGTTGCAGAATAAGCTCCTATGTGCCGGTCTGAAGAATCTGGGCCAGATGCGGTGGAGTGGCAAATCCAAAATGGCCACTGGCAGTGAATTGACAAATGGACTTTTTCATCAAGCATTCTGTAAATTTAAAAATCACATCATTTAGGACTAAATTGTGGGTATGCGGAATCAATTTCAAGGTTATTTTTGTGATTAGAGGTCTCCTGGAAAATGAAATCTAAGATGGCCGCCACTCGTAGAAATTACAATGCACCTTATGTACTCATCAACATATATCCTGAAATAATACGTTTAATCTGGGTAAATTGACGAATGTCAATTCATTTTCCAAAAAGGTGCATGGGCTAGCTTCGATAGAGCACAAGATCCAAAATCGCCACCCGCCATCTTGGAAAATATTCTTTTAATCAAAGTGTCTAGATCCCTAACTAAGGCCGTGTTCTCACTAGCGACTTAATCAGGAATAACGCCATACTGAAGTATGGCGTTATTCCTGATTAAATCTCTAATGAGAACACGGCCTAAGATTCACTAATTTGAGGGTGGGGGTGTCCATTTCTTAAGCTGATTATTGTATTAAAGTTATCCTTGACAAGTGAATCAACGATTAAGGAAGAGTGCATATCAAATAGCATATATATAGGATGGATAGTATTGTGTATACTTACTAGATTAAGATTTATTGCAATGTGCATGTTATGCAGAGAACAGACTAATCATATATATTCGAACAGAGAAAAGACAAAAGCAAAGCACCGAGGTTTACCATTAACCATTGTGACTGTGTGGAGAATTATAGAAACTAACACAATGAGAGTGCGGAAGCATGTCTTCTCCAAACTAAAGTTGCATAACAATCTTGTTGGTGCTGCAGAGGTCGTACAAGCTGTTCAGCATGAGCTATTACGTCGTTTTATGCTGTTAATATAGCATGTAACTAGAACGTGCAACTCGATACTAGGCATATATTATTCGACTCATCGAGGCGCTTCTGTATACAGGAGGAATCTACGATACACTAATACGAATACGATAGCCAGTGGCCATTTTGATTGTGTACCCTATAGATGTTTGCCCTATATACCTTTATGAAAGCTTAATTCAGATTTACACGCATTAGATATTTCAGGTATACATTGATGAGTGCATAAGTTGCATTTTCATCGCTTCGAGTTGTAGCTATCTTCTATTTGGTTGTCAAGGATACCTCTAATAACAAAAGTAACCTCGGAAATGGGTTTGTTGCCATCAAATTAGTCGAGGAAGATGTGGTTAAGAGTGTTCCAGAATGTTTGGTTAAAAAGTGTGTTTGTCAATTCGTCACCAGTGGATATTTTGGCTTTTTCGCTCTACGGCATTTGGCCCAGATTTCCCAGGCCGGCTTCGGGGCTTATTTTGCAACAAATACCTAAAAGTACCAAAATCAACCATAAAACTTTACTTGCCAAAGATTGGTTACAGATTGTGAGATTGTGATCCTACCATAATCTAGCAAAAGACGGTACCCTATTTAGTCAAAGAAATATTGGAATGTTGCAAGTGACAAAAGTTTATTGCGGACTGTACCATGCTAAAGTATATAATGCACTCTTTATATTGCGGACTGACCATGCCAGAGCATATAATGCACTCTTTATATTAGTAATGACAGGCTTCGATCAAGAGTTAGTGTTTAATTTTCAACGTTGCTGCTTGTTCTATGGCTTGATGAGATAAAATGGCAGCGACCACAGATCAACATTAACGTGATGCTAAACCGCAGATATGTGTGATACAGTTAGAAGAATCCTCCCGGAAGTGAATGATATGGAATCTATGTATCATAATCTATCAGTATCGTACAATGCAATAATCGAGTGTCCCTTTAATTATATAATGACTCTTTAATCAGGTACGAGGCAGCAGCTGAATACGGTGACGTCATTTGTGGATGGGGGAAACATCTATGGCGAGACAGATGCGAAGCAGAATGATTTACGCGAACACTTAGGTGGTAAGTGATAGAAACATGAAGGATATCGAAATCCAATCACACGAACACACACGCACATACGCACACACATACATGCATGAATGAATACAGCGAGGAACACAAACATGCATGCATGCCACATGTAGTGGCAAATTTTGAGGTGTAGGAGCTGCAGCATGCACGTACAGTCAGGGCAACACTACTATTCCAATGGGGCACGTATGTGAGGAGTCGGACCTACGCTCATGTGCACTCCCTCGGAAGTACGCCTACACCAGTAACGCTCCCCAAGGATAACGTGGTACAAACAAGCATGGGGGAAAATCAACTTCCTAAATCTGTTATTTGTTCACATTACTAGCATGTCCTCCTTCCTAATTTCAACTATGTTCTATTAGTTCTGTCTAATTAAAAAATTAAAACAGATTACCATTTAATATAATTTTGTGTAATGTCGTTATATATTTGTATTATTATGCCACATACAATCACTGCTGAGATTGTACATGTTTAATTATGCATTTATCTGTTTTATATTTTCGGTGTTTTAAATTCAGAAAATCGTTTTCTTTTAAATTTCCAGGAAATAATAAATTTGTTCTGGACAGTGTACCATAAATGATTTTGGATTCTGTTGCTGAATATCTTTGGGCTACATGCTTTGATCAACATGGACCAGTGTGTTATCTGCAACCATAATTTAGCCGATGGTCAACCAATGGTCATTCTGGATTTAAAAATAAGTGGTGGTATTAATCGGGCTAGTGAGGCACATCAAAGTAGTATACAGACTCCCGACAGACTGTGTGCCCCGAACGTGTAGGCATGTATTTATCAATCACTGAAATATTGCCAGTGAGCGGACAAGAGTTGCAGTGCCGGATCCGCCTTCAGTCCGTATTCTTCGCTCAGAGTCCGCAGCTTAATTTCAAAGAATAATGTTAGTGCTGTGGTCAACCAACTCAATATGAGTGAAGAAACAACGGTGTCGATGTTATCGCGTGTATGATTACTGTATTCTGCGGCTGTAGTAATAGAAATATCTAACAGCTGCAATCAGTCCTTCTTCGCTTTTGCCCACTGTGGCTTGTCCTCAGCCGAATTCCTTAGCTTCCTCAGGCCCATTCTTGGCTTGAGTTTACGTAGTCCTGCTTTCTTGAGGTCACCTCGTAGCACGCTTAGCAGATTTATGCAATGACGTCCTCTCCTGGCTTTGTATTTGCTGGCTCCGAGTAGGGTAAATTCTAAGGCTCTCTGTGCTGGTGTCTCTTCTGGCATCCTTAGCACATTGTCAAACATGGGCCATCTTTGCTGGCCGACTTTTGCAGACAGCGGCGACGTATTACACATCTTCCATAGTGCATCGTTGGAAATTATGCTGTCTGGCCATCGGTGTCCAGTGATGGTGCGTAGGTGTTTGTGGTGGCAGGCATCAAGTTTATCTAGAGCTGCCTTTGGAGCTGCCCAGCTGTTACAGCTATACAGCATCAAGGATACCCATGTTGCATTGCATAGCCGTAGCCTTTTTATCAAGGGCATCCTTGATCTACGAATCCATAGCTTCTGGAGGCTGCTTAGAACTAAAGGCTCCCAAGACGTCTCTCATATGTGTGACGAAAGACTTGATAACTGGTCGGAATTAGTTACGGTTAGACTTGCCTATGCTCTGGACCTTCCTGCAGCTCAAACTGCTTTCCATCAGTGTTGCAGCATTAAATTTTGTACCGACAAGCTGCTTCCACAACAATACTCCTCTGATGTGAATGACAGTGTCAAAAAACAAAATCAGGCTAGACCAGAGGAAACAGACGAAATGAAACATTCCATATTATTACTTAGAGGAAAATGGCTATTAATAGATAACAGTTGTAAACCTGATGAAGAAGATGGAGGTTTGTATCTTAACTTTAGAATGCAAGCCATACACTCTCAAATATATGAAGAGAACATGATAGGAACATTCCAGATAATTTTCATTGTTGTTGAGTTGAATGCAAAGCCAAACATCGTGACATTTCTTACTACTGCCACTGTTAATGACCGTTACCAACAAAAGAAGAAAGACGATTCAGGCAGAGATGCTGAGAATAATAAAGCCAGCTACCAAACTTATAAGGAATGACATCAAGTGTGTCCATACTCATAGTGATACATATCTATCATCTGAGGATGAGGATGCATTGAAGTTCATCCCACAGGCACTACTACTTGAATTGCTCAAAATTGTATTTGTTGGACAAGAGATAGATTTAAAGTTGGCATCAATAGGACAAGCCATAATGCAAGCATCCAGACTCAAGGGTCCCACCTACCATTTCTATTTTGCCTGGCAATCGAAATGCACCAGCACTTGGCCTCAACATTTATTGTAGATACGCGTGATATGCATGGTGTTGGAGGTTCAGAATAGAACAATATCAGAACTCTTGATGGCTTTGGAACATTTGGTCTTATTTCAGCATTTACGCCCGTAAAATCAGTCCCTTGAATGAGAATAACTTGGGATGACATTAGCAAGGCTAGAATAATTGATACAGGATGGTTTAAATCTCAGCACACAGGAAAAGATCCATTCAATGAAAGCAATGGAGGTAACCGATGGCAAACGAGATATTGACCTTCTCTGGGAAGTGTCACTGATGCTTCAATCCACAAGGACATCGTGTTCTAGAATGATGCAAGCAATCCATCGTGGAGATTTTTTCAGGCAAATCAACTGTTCATTTCTTGTCAATGATTGATATGTGTGTATGATTACTGTATTCTGCAGCTGTATTAGCTGCAGTAAGTCATTTTTCGTATTTGACCACTGTGCCTTGTCCTCAGCCAAAGTCTTTAGCTTTCCGGCGTCCATTCTTGATATGAGTGTACCCCGGAGCACGCTTAACAGAATTATGCAGTGATGTCCTCTCCTGGCTTTATATTTGCTGGCTCCTGGCAGGGCGAATTCGAAGGCTCTCTGTGCTGGTGTGTATAAGTTGTGTTTCATATGACTTCAAACAAGTCTTGGTCTTGAACAGGCTCTTCCGTCTGGATGGTATATGTTCAACCTGTACATTTACTCTGTCAAACTCACCAGAAGGATCCGCCCTTAATCGCTTAATGCTTGATCGATGCGCTGCTGATGAAGTCTTTTTATCAAAGGCTCTCAGGCGAATCTCAGAGAAACTAAAAGAAAAGAAAGCGTCAATGAAGGACCTACGAACAGCACGCATTTGTTTATAGCAGCTGGACATAGTAGAGCGCATAGAGAAAGCAAAAAGCTGAACGCACAGGAAATTGGGAGCTACACCTTCATGCGGTACATGATATGTTGCCATACTTTGCAGCTTCACGACATAATCTTTATGCTAAATATGTTCAAAATATTCAACAGAACATTTTAATATCGTGGTCAAAATAATACTGATTCTGACATGTTTCTGGGTGGGTTTTTCTAACATGTTAACTTATTTCTAAGCTGCACTGTAAGACACGCAGACAGTTTGCCACAAAGAATGCTAACATGGAAACAGTGTAGTAGCAAAATAATAACATTCGAATATTGTGTAAATAATGAATTTGTAAATCTAATTTTTGTAGGCCGTCTACAGACGTCATTTGGTGACCAGTTTCCGATGCAGACGCATCCAAACCAGAAAGCCGCGGAGCGTGGAATTAACTTCTTTAAAGCCGGTAATGAGAACTTCATGTTATCTAACGAATGGACTTTTGAAACTAATTTGACTGGGTGATGTTGCTCCCTAAGCATGTTTATTAAATAGCAAAGAATTACAAAGACATATAATTCATACAACGTGTCGGACAATTTGAGATTTGATGACGGTCTATATGGAAGCCTTTGTGACGCAATAATTGTGACGTCATCATACAATCGTTGAGCTGATTATGACGTCATACGAGGTCAGATGATGGATTGATACTTTGGAAAGGTGAATTGGTTCCACCCATAGATTTATGGCAGCAACAACTTAAATTAGTGTTAAAAATATTAAACAGCATGTTCATTAAATTGTAAAGAAGACCCATTGGTACAACAGCGCTTCGTCCGTCATCGATTAACCTTTCGTGACGAACTTAGCTAGATCATTCATCACGTAATTGATTATGACGTCATCCTACTTGTCAAGCAGTTGATTATGACGTCATATGATTGACTGAGAAACTGGAATCCGCCTTCATTATGAATTAAAATTACTTTTGCTTTTCATTTCACAGGCGATTCAAAGGTGAATGAATGGGCAGGACTGACCGGAATAACCCTCGCCTTTCTCCGTGAACACAACCGTATAGCTGGACAACTGACCATTGTCAACCCGTCCTGGGATGATGAGAAGCTGTTTCAGGAAACAAGGCGGATCGTGATCGCTATAATGCAACACATAGTGTACAGTGAATACCTCCCCGTTACAATAGGACCGGTGAGGCTCTGATTGATAACTAACTAACCTGGTCGGATTTAGGGGCTATCGGACTGAGGTGACGAGGGATCTCCACAAAATAATTTTTCAAACGGGGATATTTTCAAATCTTTCAAAGCATTGTGAAGACTCCGATACCTTCTAGAGGAACCGCCAAAAATATTCCTGCGCTATCACAAAATCTAATTGTCTATACACCCCACCCCACCCCATCCCAGCCCACCATCCTCCATTTAAACTACGGCAGCGCAATTTCTAGGCACAAGATGTGTCTTAGCGTAGACCTATCTAGATTTGGAAAGTCTCTGGGGGATGACCCCGCCCGCACTTATGGAGGAGCACATCCCATCGCTTCCCATTCTCACTGCCCCCAAGGATGCTGCCTTGCGGCTAGTTGTTTTGCATCTATATGCCATACACACTAACTACTATTTGGATCTACAAAGAGTGGCCTTAAATGTTTACCATGTCTAATTTCGCCCATATGGACAGTTCAGTACAAGTAATCGGCATAATATGTAGATGCCGAGTAGATAGTTTTCACATCTAGTTTTAGAATAGAAGGATTCAACTTCATGTTCTCTTTATACCATAGGGCTACAACTGTAGCATATTCAGATAATGCTAGCTATGACCCGCCCACATTTTGTATGTGTTGGGATCGATTTATATATTTAGAAACCTGAATTCTCAGAATCCCATTTTCAAGGTAATTATACAGGTATTAAGATTTTGAATATTTTGTACCTAATTTGAATGGGCGGTGTTGCAATTCGTACACTTGATTGATTTTTCCAGTTTCATGGCAATGACGACGACGACGACGACGACGATAATAACTACAAAAACGATAACACCAACACCATATAATAAGAACAATAAGAATGCTCAAAAGTGGTGTTTATATGTAAATTAATTAATTATGTTAACAATAATGTATACTGACTATTATGCCTACTATTAATATTAACATGAATACACTCTGTCAAAAAGAGGAAATACTGTAACCTCCCCCATCTGTCGCTGTATAACGATCTGGGTGTAAAATAAATACAATAAAGTACAACAATTACATGTGGCGTAATAGATTATGACGTCATCTATTGAGTGACAGATGGGATCCATTCATTTTCTGACATTGCAATCCTTATCTGTATGCTGCTTTCAGGCTCTGATGGCTAAATATGGCCTTTCACCTAAGCTGTCAGGATATACCACTGACTACGACCCGACGGTTGACCCCAGTATGCTGAATGTTGTTGCCACTGCTGCTGACCGTTTCGGACACAGTATGGTAGTAGGATCATATGGAACGGCAGATGCTAGCTGCAACGCAATGAGCAAGGTTTTACAACTCCGTGACGTGTTCTTTCGATCCAACTACTACATGCTTAATGAACATCCATTCATGCGTGACCAAGTCTGCTCCGCGGGTGCGCCGTTCAGCGAAAAGATGTCAGAAGATCTGACCAACCACATGTTTGAAACACGCCCCGGAAATGGGGTAGATCTGGCGGCGATGAACATTCAAAGAGGGCGTGATCACGGGCTGCCAGGTTACAAGGAATGGCGGAAACAGTTTGTTGATCTACAGCAAGGCTTTGCCGATCACTTACCGGAAGTTGTCGAAGCGCTGAAGTCGGTTTATGAGTAAGTAAGGACCGTTTTATAAGTCGAACTTTCTGTCGCGCCGCACTAATGACGATTGGTTGATTTATATAGCGGCAGATTTAGCTGGCACGGCACAAGAGAAGTTCGACTTATAAATTGGGCCTAATAAGGGTTCCATTCTAGCTAAGCCCCGCCCATTTCTAGCTCAGCCGCGCCCACTTTGAATTGATTTTAACGCTTCGATCCCTGAATTCCCTGAATCTCATTTTCAAGAAAGCTATACGGATAAATCGTTGAATAGTTCCTATTGCAGCAACAGCTAGCTCACAGTCAAATTAGTTTTCAAAATATTCAAGAGAATGTTTAATTAATTGTAAATTCACCACATACAATTCAAACGACTGTTGCCGGACCTTTGTTCCTCCCGTGACGGACCTAAGTCATTTTGATTGTGACGTCAGCTAACACGTCAGACACGTGAGCTTATTCGGTCTTCAGCTATTTTCACTATTTCGTTGACGGTGATGGTAGTAGGTGCCGTACCTTTCCTAACAGAAACGACAAATTCTTTATAAATAATCTAGTGAATATTTTGAAACTACTTTGACTGGGAGATGTTGCTACCGATGGCACCAACAGCTCCCAGCCAAATTAGTTTCAAAATATTCAACAGCTTTCCTGTATAGCATTTCAAGCGTGTATAACCCAGCAAACGGTGCTACGTTAGGCCAAGGTTTGTTTACCACATTCACGGATGAATTCCTCGTATTGTTTTCCAGTCAAATTAATTTCAAAATATTCAAAAGAATAAGTTTCATATCGCAAAGAATATACTTTTTAGGGATTTGTCGGTGAAAGGGTTAAATTCGTTGGTTCAATATAGTTTTGCTCGTTGTGGTTGGTTATAAGTTGGCCCAACGTATCACGTAGTTCTTTGCACGTTCGACCAACGTAATTAACTTACTATCAGCCAACCAGCTTAAAAACAACTTCGGCGCAACGAAAGTAATAATCCTATCAGTCATTCGACATAATGCCAACGTTATGGCAAGGGAATATATTCCGAACGAATCGTCCAGATTCGTAGGGAGTCATCTCCCCTGTTGCGGAGGGATATTGCCTTTAAAAATGTATGTGGTCTAAGTATCAGTTTCTAACAGAGTATGGACAGTTTTACCGATTGCATATGAATGTAAAGCTTTTGTCAAGAAATGGATTATATTTAGTAATTATCAAGCATTCATTGAAATAACACATGCATTAAAATTGTTTAATTCCTCCAAATAAATTTACCTAGTACAGGTTTTCAGAGTGTTTGTGTAGGCCTACTTAGGTACCAGTTTCTAACAGGGACGTAAATCTGTTATTTATAGAGCGATATAACATCACTGCCTATGATATGACAACAGGAGTTTCGACAGCAAAAATAATGATGCAAACGCCGTTAGAAAGGGAGCCCAACTTAATTTATTGCAATAAATCTAGACCTGTTCAAATTCCATTTTTCGCAATATCCGATATACATTGACAGCAGTAACACAGTTTCAAAATCAAAATCTTGTATTCTTGCTTTGTAAAGTAGTAAAGCTGGTGTTTAAAATGAAATGAAGGATTATTTTGCAAATCCTAGTGCTTTCTGAGCAGACATATTTTCTGGCATTCGTAGAACATGGCCATCGCTGTTGCGCTACCCTTACAGAGAGTGGCTCTGGAACAAATACTAATTATTTTACACAAGCCAAATTTGATGAAAATCACATTAGAACGAGATCTTTTTTAATGTAATCTTGTTCAGGCAATGACAACGGCGGATCCATGAAATAAGTTTTGTACGGCGTAGGTTCCCAGAGACATTGGATGGAAAAGCAACGCGAGTATCGCGTCCGTGGAGGCACAGTGGGTGGGGCATCAAGTTGTGAAACCGAAGAAAATAGCGCCATGTAACCAAGGATGGGTTCGCACGTCTGTGGATCCATCATCCGCCCTTGTAATGGAATTAACTAATAAATACAAAGTAGTATAATGTAACCAAGAAGCAAGTTTTCGGTGACAGTTTCTTTATCGCTACAGCCAAGGGGACGACGTGGATGTGTGGACGGGCGGCGTATCTGAGAGTCCAGTCTCTGGAGGAGTTGTCGGTCCATTATTTGGACATCTATTAGGCACTCAGTTCCAACGTCTTAAGATTGGTGACAGATATTGGTACGAAACAAACCATCAACCGCAGGCATTTACCAGAAGTAAGAATATAAGTATGCTTTAACCGGCATTATGCCAACCGCGCCCATATCAATGGACCTTTCATGTTTATCCATCAATCGCATGACGTCATAATCAACTACGTGACGTGCAGGACGTCATAATCAATGACGTCTGAATGGTGAAGATAAGTTCGTCACGAACGCTTAATTAATGATGGACTAAGCGTTGTTGGACGAATTGTATAGGCTATCCTTATTATTTAATAAACATTATTTTGAATTAGTTTCAAAATTTTCAACAGCTTACCTGTATAGTTTTCTGGAAATTGATGGTCATGGAGTTCAGGGATGGATCGATCTCAACAAGGCGAAGTGTGGGTGGATCTTAGCTAACGATGGGCGGGGCATAGCTAATACTGGAACGGTCCATTAACCATTTAATGCTCCAGATTTGTCAGGAAAATATTTTCAGGCCAAGACCATTTTCGTAAATTTACCACTGAGATTTACAAAGAAAATAGCTTTCTGTTGCCCTGCAAATAGATATTCACAACAGATTCTATTTTGGCCATTACCAATTTAATGGCGAAATTTGTTCAAGAAACTCAAAATATTTCATTATTGAATGTCCATTTGTTGCCAAAGAGAAGGCTGGATTTTTTTTTAATTTAGCACCGCAATGGCTGGCTCGGTTACCTGTGGTAAATTTCCAAAACATAGTCATCTCCTGGCCTGCGAATGGACATTCCATAACAGCACTACAGAGATCGGCTTCGTCGTGAAAAGGTTAAAGGGTTACAAACCACGAAGAGTCATATTACGGTTAACCAGTGGTGTCCATTTACAGGCCAAGAGAAAGCTGCTATGTTAAACGTTTGTCCTGTAAATTGATATATTGCTCAAGGCCACTAGATGTCGGTTTTTATAGGCTTGACCATTAAAGGGCTAAGTTGACACACACACACACACACGCACGCACGCACGCACGCACGCACGCACGCACGCACGCACGCACGCACGCACGCACGCACGCACGCACGCACGCACGCACGCACGCACGCACGCACGCACGCACGCACGCACGCACGCACGCACGCACGCACGCACGCACGCACGCACGCACACAGTGACACACGCACACACACACGCGCACGCACTCACGCACGCACGCACACAGTGACACACACACACGCACGCACGCACGCACGCACAGGGTGGGGGAGGGAGGGAGGGGTGTGGAAGGAAGGGAAGAGAGAGAGGAGAGGGAGAAGGCGAGATAGGGGGAGAGGAAGAGCGGGAGGGAGGTATATATTTTGCAGCCAAACAGTGTTGGTTCTTAAGACTGCCACTTCCCAGACCCTCCCTCATATTTGCACCACCCTCGTGGATGCCATGATAGAATAATAGGCCCGTCTTTGTGGGTATGGGACATATACATACCATAAACGCTGTTTGATTTTGATCTGTTTCATGATCTATTGTACTCATTTTTGTGTTTTAAACAGGCCAGTTGGATGAAATTCGAAGCAAATCTAAGCTGTCGAAACTGCTGTGTTCGAATTTCGAAATTACTCATATCCAGCCACGTGCTTTTCTGGTATCTGACGAAAGCAGGTGTGTGGTGTGGTGTGGTGTGGTGTGGTGTGGTGTGGTGTGGTGTGGTGTGGTGTGGTGTGGTGTGGTGTGGTGTGGTGTGGTGTGGTGTGGTGTGTGTGTGTGTGTGTGTGTGTATGTATAATATAGAGGTCCACGATATTGCTCTAACACCCATAGACGATATCGCGATAGATAATGTATAAAACCGCAATAAACCAATATATCGCAGTGTTCCCAACACTTTATCAAAACAAAATTCCCTGAGTTTTCCCTGATATTTCCCTGAGAAATTTCGAAAATCCCATGAGAAGTTTTTTCACTTTAACGATGCTATGAAGTGGCTGGAAACCTCATCCTTGGATGAATTGCTGGTGGGCGGGGCATAGGTCAGGAAACATGCAAACTTTAGTAATAATGTAAGTGAAATTCATGAGAACTGTTGAATATTTTGAAATTACTTTGACTGAAAGCTGATGTTGCCTTTTAATCAAAGTAATTAAAAATATTCAACAGCTTGACATTAGTTTCACTTAGATTATTACTAAGGTTTGGACGTTGTACATCGTGCTCCATTTGCAGATCTTTTTTATGATCCCCGAAAGGTTTGGGGCGGCGTATAGTAGCCGCTTTTTTTCGTCCATCTGTCCGTTCATTCGTCCCCTACTAGACTCCCCAGGCCATAATTTCAGACTTTTTCACATATATTCACCAAACTTGGTATGCGGATGCATCTTAGGAAGGTGTGCAGTGTACGGAACGTAGCCTAGGTCAGCGTAACTTACCTTTGACATAGTTTTCGCATTTCAATGAATATTGTGTTCCGGGATGCAGTTTTAAGAGTTTTGGTATAGTGCCTACAGGAACCAATTTTGGTTTAGGGTATATCATGCGCTGGAGGTATGTATGCTATGTATGAAATGTAGGTCCGTGCAACCTACCTTTCATCATCTACTGAACATTATACAAAGTTTTTGCGCAGGCTGTAGTTTTAAGATATTTTGTTATACAAGAACTAAACTTATAGTGTATCGATTCATTAAACTCTTAAGATGTGTTGCATATATAAAGTAGGTCAGCATGACCTACTTTTCAAGGTTCACTGAATATTACAGAAAAAGATTTTAAGCCGAGTTCTAGGTAGAAGTGTTTGGTATACGGGAACCAAGCTGTATGGTGTATGAATTTATGTCTGTATGTCACATTCTTGTCAATGAAGGCCAGCTTTGACATCAATTTCTATACATCACATTTGCTATTTTAAATACACATTTCGGTCTTACTGATTCACCTTGTTTGATAAACATTTTAAAATATCGTCACCGAATCAAGATATATCGAATATAGCTCGCACCCCTAGAATTATCGCAACGATATTTCAATATTTTGATAGGCCTATGTCGTAATTCGCAAAACAATTAGTGTTTAGTGCAGATCTAATGACACAAGAACTAGTCCACCAATCCAGTTCTGCAAAACAAGTCTCACCCACTAAAAAATGTTATTACACTCGCACCATATTGCAAAAAAAATAATGTAACCCTTTAATGACTAAATTTCTAAACAGCTGCTTACTGAATGTCCATTTGCAGGTCAAGAGAAACGTGTTTTTGATTTACCACTGGAATATCTGGCTCGGTTACCAATCCAGTCGTACAAGTGGTAAATTTTCAAAAATAGTTGTCTATTGGCCTGTAAATGGTCCGTCCACAAGACCACAACAGAGGCCGGGTTTGGCGGTCTTCGCCATGAAATGGTTAACATATCGCATTCGGGTCTATCTGTCTGTCAGTGGTCTTTTCTCAGAAAACTTGTAATCCGAATTGACTAAAATTTTAAACACAGAGTTCTCGTTCAATAAGATTTCTTAACAATGGTTTTGATCCATACGCATTTACTATGTTCAAAAAACGATATCAGGAAGAGAAATACACCCACCCCAACCCCTCTTTCCCCAGTTATAATTCACCCTTCCAGTTTATCCATCCATCACATGACGTCATAATAAGTGACGTGTAGGCTGACGTCATCACCATGTCACGAATGATTCGACATAGCCCAGCCCATTTTAACACTTAGTCTGATACATACGAATTTTATGTCTTTGCTATCTAATAAACATGCTGTTGAATATTTTGAAAATAATTTGACTGAGCGCCGTTGCTGCCATAGGCGAATATGAATGGCCTATAGTTAAACAAGTGACGTCTCGAGTACCAAATTCCAAGCAAATTCATGTAGTCTTGTCATAAATGGGGTGGGGGGGGCGTTAACGCTCCGAAGACAAGTTCTGATGTGCGGGGGCACGCACTGATAATGAGTGAATTCGTATTGCCTTGTCGACTAGTACTGTTGGGGATGGGATGTGATAAAGTGAACGAGTCATCGTTTGTTCATGTTGTCAACAGACGCTTAATGAATTCTGTTTTAATTATTTAATTGTCAAGAAAATTAAACATTTTTACTTTGAATGTCCATTCGCAGGCCATGAGACTATTTTGAAAATTTGCCACTGGAATGACTGGCTCAGTTAACAGGCCTCGCATGACACGCAAATGGACATTTCTCACCGGGAAGCAATGTTAGCCGACTATAAATGTCATGTATACGTTAATATAATTTACTGAATGTGTCGCTATTTTTTTATTTCAGCAATGCCCGAGTTCCCTGCGCAGAGTTTGTTGATTTTGACTGGAACCTGTGGCAAGAATAAATAAGTGAATAAATGTTTGTGAATTAATGATTTCTTGTTTGTTATTGTGTAATCATTCGTGTATGCTGTATTCTGGGATTCCTATATTACGCCCTGTTGATGCGCCAGTCTTCTGCGGCCGTATTGAAACGAGAGGACCAATGGCCTGTGACACTCACGGCTCACCTGGCCCATTAGCATTTGAACCATTTGCGTTTAAACATCCGTATTCACACCAAAATGAGTGAAAATTAAATTGTTAAAATTGCATACTTTTATAAGCTTAAATTATGTGCCTATGTGTAATGAAACGAAATAAATCTTAACATGATGATTCTATTCCATATAAATTAATATAATTTTTTGAGTTGCGAAATTGAAACAGAGGCTCTATTTCAACTTTGCGACGTAAAAAATTATATTAATTTATCTGGAATGGAATCATCATATGTTAAGATTTATTTCGTTTCATTACATATAGGCTCACAGTTTAAGCTTCTAAAAGTGTATAATTTAAACAATTTTATTTTCAGAAATTTTAGTGTGAATATGCACATTTAAATATACACGATGTATAATCTTAGGAAACGTCCAAGATGGCCACCAAAGAAATTGACCAATCAAAATTCTCGTTTGATATGTTGAAGCCTACTGCCATAGGACCCCATTCCACCCGTTTTGTTGAAAGCAGGACTTTTACCACTCATATGAGCCAAAAATAGCCTCTACAGTGGTCTTGAAAAATGTCCATTTGCAGACCAAGAGAAGACAAATTTTGAAATGTTACAAACGGAATGACTGGTTCAATAACCCAGCCAGTCATTCCAGTGGTAAATTTTCAAAAATTGTCTTCTCTTGGTCTGCAAATTGACATTTTCTTTGAGAAAGTTTTAATTTTCTTGAAAAAATTTAAGGTTTAAAGGGTTAAGGGGTAGAGCTTTAAATGGTTCAGGAAAATACTCATAAAATCAAAGATGGCCACCAAAAATCGACCCATCAAAATTCTGAAAATCATTTTTCCCATAGACTTCAATACTTTGAAAATATAGCAAGGGCTATAACTCTGCTATTTGTGGGCATGGCTACTTCATCTTCATAGCCCACATATTTCAGCATATATACCCCAAAAACGACCCTTATTAGAATCCCTGAACTAGACTGTACTACCACAGCCCACACGTACAGTACACTAACCAGCACAGTACACTAATCACGGCCTCAAAGACAAAGACATAAATGACAGATGGATTGCGCCTTTATTGAATGCGATATAACATGCTGCCTTCATTGATACGTTTACATGAAAGTTTATTAACATATATTAATCAAAGAAACGAAATTTAACACTTTAATAGTCAAGATTTAAAAAAATAAATGAAATTTGTATGCAGTGAATGTCTTTTTGCAGGCCAAGAGAAGACTATCTCTGAAAATTAACCACTGGAATGACTGGCTCGGGTACCGAGCCAGTCATTCAAGTGGTAAATTTTCTAAAAATAGTCTTCTCCTGGCCTGCAAAAAGACATTCCCAGACCTCTACAGAAGTTGTTTTTTGCCATCTTGACCATTAGAGCATTCACGGCATAGTACAGGTAATTAAAGAAATTAACTTTAAACAATTGTTTTGAGTTATGAAACAGATACCTCATTAAGTAAAGCAGTGTCACATTGGCTATGGATTGTAACAGAGGACAACACAATATTATTAATTAATCAGTCAAGGGAATAGAGAGTTAGTAATACATGGGTACCAATTTTCAACATGAGCGCATTGGCTTTTCTATCCATCCAGACACATACCTACAAATTCTTTCTGATGTAGGGGTTGTTCTGTCAAATATTTTAAAACTCATTTGAGTGGGAGCCTATGGGAACAAAAGGTTCATGTCATATTAGTTTCAGAATAGTCAACAGTCCCCATCACATAGATAATTCCTTCCAAAGTTTTGAATTATACAGTCTAAGCTTCTGAGAGTAAATGAACAGAAAGAGATTTTTATAATGGAGATATGTTGTATTTCGCACAAATTTTGCTACCCAGTGCGTGCATGTGTGCTTACATGCGCATGTGTATGTATACCCATAAGAAACATCTATAATACACTATGATTACAAAAATTAAATTTTATTCCCAAACCATTACAATATTTGTTACTTGGCTATTCAAAACTGACTGACGTCTCTAATATTTTAGCCCCTTAAACCTCGAACTTTCAAAAGATAGAATTTATTTTGTGAACATTTCTCTTGAAAAACATCTTTCCAGGCCTAGAGATGTTTATTCTTTAAGACTAACATTTATTTCATTAGACCCATGCTGTCAATAAAGCAAACTTTCATTCCAGAACAAGTACATGTACTAACATCACAATGCAATGCCACAATCTTATCCCTACAAATTAAAATATTTGATTATTGAATGTCCATTTGCAGGCTAAGAGTGGACTATTTTTGAAAATTTATCGCTAAAATGACTGGCTCGGTTATCGAGCCAGGAAGGGAATTCCAGCGGTAAATTTTCAAAAATAGTCTTCTCTTGGCCTACAAATGGACATTCCTCAAGACCACTGCAGAGGCCGGTTTTGACCGGCTTGACCATTAAAGGGTTAATTGCAATATTGCATGCAGGATATTGGTCCAAGAAAATAACAAAATATCAGTGTTACACTGACGGGATATTGGCGAAACTCTTGGCATTATGCATTTCGAAATGCATATCTATATTTGTATCAAGATCACAATGACCTTGACCTCAGAAGTCTGAATATTTCTGTGCTGCTCCTACTGGTTGGTGTATCTGTATGACCGTGCTTAGTTCCAATAATCTGGCCAATTCTGAAAGACAAAATGAGCTACGCACAGAAATTTAACACTTGTATCAGCCAAAAATGGCTTCTACAGTGATCTTCAGAAATGTCCATTCGCAGACGAAAAGATGACTATTTTTGAAAATCTATCACTCCAGTGGTAAATTTCCAAACAGAGTCTACTTTTGGTCTGCCACTGGACATTTTCTATGAGAAAATTGAAATTTTCTTGAATAAATTTGAAGGTTAAAGGGCTAAATGATTAAAATACATGTAAGAGATATATTCACTATATTGTTGAAATATTTGATAAGAGAAAAGAAAATAATCTTAAACATATTAAAGTTCAACGATCAGCGCTTACAAAAGAAATTCAAAATTTCATGATATTGGTGACCAAATAATTATGGCATTCATACATGTTTTTACTCCATGAGTATATGCAATGCCTTAGGACAAAATCTATGTTTTTTATCCGGAAAGATCAAATACAAAAGAACGATTCTAATTTAATAAATATTCAGTTGAATATTTTAAAACTAATTTAACTATGAGCTGTTGTGATTGCCGCAAGATAGATTAAGATAAATTTGATGAAATTTTAGGACCTGCTGCACTCCACCAGACAATAACTTCAAATGGCAATAACTCAGGACCTGCTGAATATTTTGAAAACAAATTGACTGAAAGTTGTTGGTGGCTTAGCCACCAACAACTTTCAGTCAAATTGTTTTCAAAATATCCAGCATATCCAGAGTTAAGCACCATGGAAAATGTAGTCTGCAGAAACTCAGCAACAGTTCACAGTCAAATTAGTTTCAAAATACCCAACAGAACATTTAATAAATCGTAAATTAACTAATTACATACTCACAAATGTGTACCATGAATTCTCTTGGCATTTGGAAATACTGGCACATCAAAAATAATGTACAGATGTGCGATATTAATTGAAAATAACCATGCATTCCGATTCAAATTACTTATGTGGCTTTCTTTGCCGCTTTCTTCTGCTGTTTCGGTAAATAGGCAGTTGTCACCTGGTTCATCACGGCGAGTACCATGAATGCTATAGCTGCCAAGCATGCGTACCAGCACGTGACACCCGCATTATTGCTAAACCATGTAGTACACGTTCCCAGGACTAGACTCGCGCAGACCAGGCTAAAGGCAATCAGACCCGACGTAGCGTGATACATCTTCATCTTAGCAGGCGGAGCCATCTTTTTCGCAATATGCGGAAAATACATCGAAAAACTACCTCCCATTGCTTGTACGCATACGTAGCCGAGAGTAATGATTCCAATAAGGCCATGCCAAGACTTGAAATGCGCTTTCTCACTCATTTGCTTACTGTACCAGATCGCTGCAAATCCGAGACTGGCGCAAGTAATCGCTAAGATCTGTCCCACCTGATGCACCCTGACCTTTGTCTGACGAGTGGCATTTCGCAGTAAGGAACTTTCTGGTGAGAAGACCATGATCGCTTCCAGCATTGACAACGCAAACTAGAATGGCAACAGAACAATGACAGTGCACTTGAATCTCTAGCATGGATGGATGGATATAGATTCTTAACTACAAGCCACCAGACAATAATTTCAATGAGCAAATACATATGTAGCTGAATATTTTGAAACCAATTTGACTGAAAGTTGTTGGTGGCTTAGCTACCAAGAACTTTCAGTCAAATTATTTTCAAAATAGTCAATAGTTTCAGACATATAACCCTTGGAATATGTTGCCTGCAAAAACTCAACAGTCAGACAGGTAAATAATGATAAAACAAAAACAAGGTAGAAATAAAGCAAATACAAGAACGACAATCAGAGATTGCTAAAGTATGCTACACCCCACCCCCACTCTGCCAAGCACAATCTCCCACCCAAGCTTAGTCACTAAGACATTGGACACCAAAATCGATAGGGTTCTTTGAAACACCAAGTACACCTCCCAAGCCAGATTGGTAATGATCCCTTCAATATAACTCTGAGTTATCGTCCGAAAATGCAATATTACGTAATTAATTAGGTCATCGTGACCTTGACCGTTGATGCCAAAATCGATAGGGTTCTTCAGACCACCAAGGACAAGCTCCCATGCCAGATTGATACATGTAATGATCCCTTCTGGACAGCCGGATGGACGATTGGATAGACGGATGGGCAAAGCAAACGCTATGTACCCCCATGTATTTATGAGATGGGGGGGGGGGGGGGGGGCATAATAATAAGGCAGAAGCAAAGCAATGGAACAATCCTATGCATAGATGCATTGTAACCTACCGTAAGGTGTTTTCCATTTTTGCTTTGCCTTTGTGTTTATGGTACAGTTTTGTTTTGTTTCTATGTCATCTATACCCTAGTGCATGTTAACTCTTTAGCTGCTCAATAAACCAGCATGTCCATTAACCCTTAGCCTGAATTTATTCCAAAAAATTTCTATTTTCCCATAGAAAATGTCCATCTGCAGACCAAAAGAAAAAAACTTTTGAAAATTTACCACTGAAATGACCGGCTCGGTTATCGAGCCAGTCATTCGTAGTAAATTTTTTTTTTAAACATGCATGAATTGTATGTTTTTGCTATTTAAGAAACACGCTGTTGAATATTTTGAAACTAATTTGACTGGGAGCTGTTGCAGCAACAGCATCCAGTCAAATTAGTTTCAAAATATTCAACAGCTTACCTGTATAGTTTTCTGGAAATTGATAGTCAGGCAGTTCAGAGATCGATCCCAACATGAGCGAGGTGTGGGTGGAGCTTAGATAGAGATGGACTGAAGGAAATTTCAATTTCCCTTTCTCCGAGATCTAACAATACTCACCATTCTATTACTTCTGATACAAGCTATCTTGGATAGCTGGCCTTAGGACTATAGACTTAGTAAGCTTTACCCGCTCCTGGAACCAGGTACCTGGCTCCCAACTGCTGAGTACCCGTTTGGCACGAAGCTCATATTGTTTGCATAGCCACCAAACAAGAGATACCCATGGCTTACCTCCATGGGGCTGGGAGGCAGGGTCTGTAATAGAATGGTGAGTATTGAGTCCATACCAAATCACCCAGAATATAAAAATCTTCCCGGGTGACCATCTCTGATTGATTGATTTTAGGGGGCGTGGCATTTTTTTTTCACTCGCGAATCCAGTGAGTGGTTTGGAAGGATTTTTAAATGCTGATAACTTTCTTAATATTGGAGATATTACGCTGAAATTTGCTGTGCCACCTAATTGATGCATGAGGAGTCTGGAACTGAATGCATTTCCTGGATATCTCTGCCAGTTCTAGAGGTGGAGGACTCTAAATTTGGGCGCTTATCCATTCAAAAACAATTTTTATCAGATTTCAGTGAACCAGTACTACCTGACTCTTTATCACAAACAATAAATGTAAGTTGTTTTGAAGCATGTACATATAAGTGTTGCTGTAGAAGAAAGCTTATGTGAATCAGATACAATATTAAAGTGTGGCAGGTGTCCACATAACAGATGAGAACAAAAAATTCGAAAATTTGGCCTTCATATTAGGGATGATTTACCCATGTGGGAAATTACCTATCATCAGGAGCTTTGAATATGATTAACATACATATATTAGCTGTATATGTACCAAGTTATAACTTTGTGGCTCAATTCCTTCAACCTTAAATAAAGTTTGATATCTACCCTATTTTCCAGAAATCGAACCAACCAAAATGAAGTGTTAATTAATGTATCAACACTTTCAAACCAAAAATAGATTGATTTATACATTGCACTATCAATTATCAATGCCTCAATCACAGGCATTCTCATCTACATACCACATGCAATGTAATTTACTAAGAATATAAATAAATGCTTAGAAAAACCCACATGGTCGTGAATGCAAATATTACAAAAATGCTGGTAATTTCTGTTGAATCTGCATGTAATCTTGCGGTGAAAGTTTATAATATCGAGCACTGTGTCCTTGTAGTTCCGGAGCACCAATCAAGCAAATGATATGTTGAAATGGCACACAGCATTGATCCTTTCGTGAAACTGAAGGCCAGGAGAGAAATCCTTTACTGGAGCTTTTCATACAGTCAACAAGTACATCAGTCTGTTCATCAGACCGCTCAACAATACTTCCAACATACCATTCCTTGTCATACATACATGCTATATATTTTCCAGGTTGCAACTGATCATGATGTTGAGAATTAGGCAGGATACTATGAAGTGATGATGGCTGTTTCTCACCAAGGGTGCCCATAGTAAAATCACTATCAGCTGAGATCCGTTTCATCTTCAATTCAACTTCGGATACAGGAATAAAGCAATGATGCGACCGGGTGCCTGAAAGAGTCTTTACTGAATCAAATCGTGAAGTTAATTCAAACCTGGCTGCATTATCTGCAACATCGTTATCAGAAACAAAGTAAAATTTAACCCCAGGAATGTGTTCTGAAGCCCAGTTATACATTTGAGTTGCAGTCAAAATGTGATTCTTTACTGGCTCGAGCGACTAGGCATTTCACAGTTCCACCAATGCCATCACAGGGGCTTTTCCCATGGCTAGTTGCAAAGAAATGCCATTCTGCATCAAGTCCGTGGTCATTTTGGTGGTGACATAGATTGATAAAGTTCTTGGAATTTTTATACTGACCAGCTGCTCCATCACTGAATGAAGGAAATTTCAATTTCCCTTTCTCCGAGATCTAACAATACTCACCATTCTATTACTTCTGATATACAGCTGGCCCTGACAGCTGGCTCTAGGACAATAGACTTAGAAAGCCTTACCGACTCCTTGGAACTGGGTACTCGGCTCCCAACTGCCGAGTACCCGTCTACCATGAAGCTCATATTGTTTGCATAGCCACCAAACAAGAGAAACTCAAGGCTTGCCTCCGTGGGGCCGGGAGGCTGGGTCCGTAATAGAATGGTGAGTATTGTTAGATCTCTGAGAAAGGGAAATTGAAATCTCCTTTCATTCTCCTTCGATCAATACTCACCATTCTATTACTTCTGATATACACCAGATGTGGTCAGTAACCTGGTGGGAAGGGCAAGCCATAACTGCTACTTTTGCCCCTTGGAGAAAGAGCTAGACTTAAACTTGACCAATGGAGACCTAAAAGGACCATCAAGTTAACGGAACCGAATCACATTCGCATCACTGCACCCCCCCCCCTTTTTTTCTCCTAAGAAAAGGGAGAGAACTCACGAACATGCTTCTCGCCTGAAACACAAATATGCCAAGAGGGTTAACTGCTTTTTGCATATATTAGCCTGGGAATGAGCATGAATATATAAGATGAATGATCATAATATATAGACATAATACAAAACACTCTCAATCCTAAATTACCTCATGATATTTGGATTTCAGACCTGGAGCCTCGAACCATTCACTTGTCCGGCCATCAGTGACACAATCTGGTTGATATCTCAAAACAGCTAAAGCGAGTGGATTGGCGAAGTCTGACACATCCCTCATATAGTAATCCGTGAAAGAGGACTCACAGTGCCATTGTGCAACAGCCATGATGTCCTTAAACGGAACACCATTGTAAAAGGGCGGAAGAGGCGGCTAATCCTGTAACATTGTGCCCTTGCGCATTGCACTTGGTGCCCAGTCGTAATCTCAAGGGTAGTCTGAATGCATTCGACTACCCAACGAGAGATAGAATCCACGGATGTGGCTCCATATGGCTCTTTATGGCAGATCCGCAGATGTCTATCATTCGACCGTAACGAGTCTGTCCGTTTTGTACTTAGTCAAAGCACGGACCGGGCACCAGACACTGACATCACGATCAAACCTACTTAGTTTCGGTATAACGATCGGTTTGCCGGGATATCTCAAAGATTGAATCTTTGACATAAACTCTGCTCTTGGCAGTAGACGCAGACGCTCTCTGGAGACAATAATCGGTCCCTCTCTGCTGAAAGTGCATGGATCACACTGCGCCTTCTAGCTGAGGAAGCTGCCAATAGAAAAACCTCCTTTAGAGTCAAATGCTTTAGACTAGCCGAATGCAACGGTTCGAAAGGGTGCTTGGCCAGTACATTAAGCACTAAAGATAGACTCCAGGCTAGAATGACTACCGGTTGTCTCGGTCAGAGATTGCTCATTCCCTTCACCATCACACTCAACTGGGCCACCTCCTCCGGACTATCCCTGTTGGCTAGATAAGGGATAACTGATGCCAAAGCTGACTTGTATCCAGCAATTGTGACAGGAGCTAGTCCTGAAAAGAATAGCTCACAGAGAAAGTTTGTTATTTGCTGAATAGTGGAATGAAAGGTAACAATACCCTTTTCCTCACACCAGTCTGCAAATCCGTTAACCTTGTTGTTATATGACTCAAAGGTTGACCTCCCTCTCGCAGCTGCGATGAAATCTGCAGCACGTCGAGAAAAGCCCTCCGACGTGGAATGTTGTTTGACAACAACCATGCAGTCAATAACATTTCGGGACGCTCATGTAGGAAGTGTCCCTTGGCCTGGGTGATTATGTTCGGAATCTCGGGTAACTGCACTGGATTTTCCACCCACAGACCTCGAAGATCCATGAACCATGCCATGCTGAGCCAAATGGCGCTATAGCAGGACCAGGCACGGTTCCTCCCTGATCTTCACCAATATCTTTGGTAGAAGAATGGTGGGTGGGTACGCGTAAGCGTGCATCCCTCTCCAGCTTAACGCCAGAGCGTCTGTATCGACGGCATTAGGATCTGTAATCGGCGAGACATAAGTCATGATTTGAGCATTTTCCCTTGTGGTGAACAAGTCCACGTTGGGTTTGCCCCAATGCTCGAAGATCCTGTGAAGAACTGGAGGGTTGAGAGACCATTCTGTTGGCAGAATTCTCTGTCTGCGAGACAAAACATCCGCCAGAATGTTCAATCGCCCAGGAATATGAGCTGCTTTAAAAACCGAGTAATTCCTGCACCATTGAATCAAGTGCCACACTTAGATACATAGTGTGGGTGACTTGGTCTCGCCTTGGCGATTTCTGTATGATACTACTGTCGAGTTGTCCGACTGTATCATTATCGCCTTGCCCCTGACTTTTGGAAGAAACCTTTTCCAATGCCAGTTCCACTGCCATCATATCCAACAGATTGATATGCAGCTGGCTCTCTTGGAGAGTCCATGTGCCCGAGACCTGGTGTTCTCTTAGGTAGGCCCCCCATCCATCCAGCGATGCATCCGTGTATACGGACAGCTGGGGGTGGGGTAGGTGCAGCGAAAACTCCTACTAGGAGATTCTGACGCTTTTTCCCACCATACAAGATGCGACATTATTGACTCCAAAACTGCCACCAGTTTTGACAGGGGTTCTATTCTCTGTTTCCACAGAGACATCAGATACAACTGGATAGGTCTTCGCATCCGAGCGGTGTACAGGTATACCTGCTACATGGAGACCATCATGCCCAGCATCTGAAGAAACCGCCTCGCCTGAATGTGGTTTCCCAATCGAAACTCTTGAGGATGGCTAACTGACACCACTCTGGGCTCTAACGGGTAAAAAACCTGCCCTCCTCGAGATCGAATCGCATCCTTAAATAAATGAAATGTTGAGTGGTGTGTCAACTCAGATTTCTCCTTGTTGACTATCCAGCCTAGATCTGAAAGCAACTTCAGAGTCAGAGCAGTATCCACCTCTAACCTGGCTGATGATCAGCCAATCGTCTATGTAGGTGTGAAGCGCCACGTTCTCTTTTCCGAGAAACGCTGTCACCACAAGGCCCACTCTGGTGAAAACCCCTTGGAGCTGTCGACAGGCTGAATGGGAGGATTTAAACTCCCATACTAGATTCTGAAACGCAACTCTCAGAAACCTGTGACAACTCCCGTTCATAGGAATGTGGGAACATGCATCTCTCAGATCGATCGATACACACCACACCCCCTTCCTCAATCCTGCCATTACCGACCTCGGAGTTTCCATCTGAAACCGAGGCGTATGGATAAACCAATTCAATGGCCTGAGACTGAGTACGGGTCTCCATCCCCCTGTGCTCTTGGGGACAAGGAACATGTTTGAATAGAAGCCTGGAGTGTTCCGGTTTGCTGGTTTATTGCTCCCTTCAGAAGCAAACCTGACACTTCGTTTTTAATAGCTTCTAACTTGTCTGGTCCCGTTGAACGGGTGTCCAGACAGGTGCCAAAGACAGATTCTGTGGTGGAAAGTCCCACCACTCTGGTATGTACCCCTGGGATAACCATCCCAGGACCAGTCTGACGTCACCCCTCTCCAAACCTCGACGAAAACACATGAGCCTTCCACCCACTATAGACGCCTCAACGCCTAATGGGGGTGGCTGGCTCGCGTATCCGTTTCGCACACCGCCCCCTCTCTTGACGAGAGAGAGAGAGAGAGAACCATATTGGTCTTGGCTTGGCCGGTCTAACTGGCACCGCTGTTCCTGTCGCACAGGTGCGGTCCAGGCAGATGCGAAGGGAGCCCTCGTACCCTCGGGTACGATCCGCTCCCTTCTGTCCGCCCTTTGAGGACTTACCCCACCCCTTCCCCTTCCTGCCTCTCGGGTGATCAGGAGCAACATTGGGGAGGGTAGAGACCCCACAACCTTCTTGGCTTTCTTCGCCGAGGCGGCTGAGAAAACCCAGCAGAAAACAGAAGCAGCACTATGCTTTAGGCTTTCACCTTGCTTTTTCGCTGTTTCTTGAAGGTTGCCCGGTCAGCGGCCTGACTACAGTCAGATAAACCGCCAACCGATTCTGCACAATGCTGGCCGTGTCCTCCAAGATGGCCAGCGCCTGGCCACCAAAGATGCTAAGGCCTGTCAGGGGCATCCCAAGAAGACGCTCCCTGATGGCAGTAGCTGGACGCATATGGTCAAGGACCATCTGCCTCCTGGACATAGTCACACACGCCTGCACCCTTGCCAATGCGTCCATAGACAGCACCAGGCCGTCATTAACGCACGAAAGCGCCACAGGTGGCACAGGGTGGCCTGCCCCCACTTCAGCCCACACCGACTGAAGAGGACGATAAGAGTGGTTGACAGCACTCAGTGCTGTCCTCACACCCCCATCACGCAGGGACAGGACTTCATTATGGTGTACCTGAGCTTTGTCCACCAGTGCCGTGGCGGGGCCACCCGCTCCAGCACTCTGGACACCCAGTACCCAGCGGTCATCCTCGGAGACCGACAGGACAACACCATACCTGTCGTATTCCCCCCGTGGAATACGACCCCTCGCCCGCACCTCCCTGGAGGCCGCAAGAAGCTGGCCCTTGTTCATGCGTTGTTTGCTATAAATAGCATCAAGCAACACCATAAACCATGCTGATATGCCAGGAACTCCGGTATCGTACGGTTCCGCCGCCACCCCATGGAACACACCAGTCCATGGAGTAGGCCTGCACGGAAAACCGTGCGGACCCGTAGCGGTTGAGGAACCGTGGCCAAACATGGGCGTCAACGGCACCCCATGTCTGACCACCGGACCAGGCGAGATAGGTGAGTACCATGCCTGGCCGGCCACACCCGTCACCGTGTTGGTTGGCGGCAAACCAACCATCACGGGACCGGTGCCGGAGTGGCCTCAACCACGGGCGGAGCCGCTGCCCTGGCTTGCGCCAGGCCAGACAGATGGAGGACGGTTCCATCAGGACGGAATCGACCTCCATGCTCTCCACCCGCGGCATCACAGGCCGCAGCACCCTCTCCTCCTCGGCCTCCTCATCTTCAGACCACGAAGAGTCGTCACTAGACAAGGAAAACCGTGGAGCCGTCCTGGCGGATGGCTCCCATGCCTGACGGACCGGCCACCGCTACTGAACCACCCGGAGGTGGCCGCAGAGAGACAGAACCCATCAGGCCGGAGCCCGACGGGACTGCCAGGGGGCCGTACGAGATGGCTCCCTCGGTGGCCAGTCCAGAACCCTGTCCAAGGACAGGGTCCGAATCAAATATGGGGAGAGACTGGCCTACAACTTTTGGCAGCAGGGACGACACCAGCGTGGGCAGAACGTTATGCAAGACACCTTGCCTAGCCGGACCAAACCACGCCAGTGGTGCCATCTCCGCCACCTCCAGTTGCAGACGTGGACCGCCCCCACGGGCCGAAACGGACGCTCCCCGATTTACTTTTGGACCGCCTGACCCCGCGTCAGACCCTGCCAAGTCCTTCTTGCAAGGAACTTAAGCATCATATCGACCGACCACACAGCACAAACGTTACACCTACTGTCAAGACTACACTTAGTAGTGGAAACAGACATGGTCCTTGCATAGAACCCGTACGATATGTGGCACTCGACACATGATGGCGGGGCTGGCTTGGCCTATAAAAAGCCAAACCTACAATAAGCCAGCAGAACGAAACAAAAACGGAAGGCAGACAATTAATTTTCAAATATTTTGACCATAAATTAACTGACACCCTCCCGCACCGTTACAGCAAAGATCGCATTGATTATGATGACAAGAACGAAGCGGCCAATAATACACCCATAGACTGATCCTCAAGGATGTATAACGGAACCAGGAATCATATCGCATAGCATACGGAGTATATTTACTAATAAATATAAATTATACTCCTAACGAAGGCCAAAACGATATGTGAAGAAACAACAAAATGTAAACAAACTGCTGTAGCACACGGTAAAACCGCAGACCACACATCTAAATCAAGAATTTTGAAACCACTGATCATTGCAAACAGATCGTGATAACACGCAAAACTTGAGAATTCCAAAGTTTTTCTGGTACCAATTAAAGTACGCAGCACCCAGAATCAGATGCGCGATTAATGAAACATTTTCTTCACACAAACATCCGAGAAACACGGGTGTGACGTCACCCGCTCGGATCTTACGGAGAACGACGTCAGCCGATAATCATGTTAAAACACCGATAAGCCGACACCTAATTTCATATCTGCCGATCGCCTGTTGGGGATTTAAAGGAAGGCGATCATCTGGCATATTTCGTTGTTAACACACGTCCCAGATTCTTTGGGGATAGAAATTGGAACACGCGACACAGACGAAGTTTTAGAGACCTAAGTCTTTTAACTATGGAATAACATGGAAATATAGGACCTGGTTATCATCGGAAGCGTCCATATTAATCCAAAATATCCTTTTGAGAACGCACAAGCTATCACAATTAATCACAGTAAAAAGACTTAGGCTTAAACAATCTGAAGACTTTCCAACTGCAAAAAGCATGTATTCTCTTGTCGCTATGCAAACAAGAATGAGCTTCATGGTAGACGGGTACTCGGCAGTTGGGAGCCGAGTACCCAGTTCCAAGGAGTCTGTAAAGCTTTCTAAGTCTATAGTCCTAGAGCCAGCTGTCAGGGCCAGCTGTATATCAGAAGTAATAGAATGGTGAGTATTGATCGAAGGAGAAATATATGATCTTCTTAACGGATGGTAGGATTGTTTTAATATGAGATATCATGGTTGAGATAAATGACTGCACAGTAACAGTGTCATACTTTAGGCAATCTGAAATAATACAAATATTCAAACATTTTAATTCTCCGTCAGATCTGTAATATAGCACAAATGGGTGAAGTGTAGCTTGAGAGTTGTCCCAGTGGTGGCCCTGCACCGCGTCTTGAACAATGAAGCTGTAGTTTTCAGCGAAGTCCAACAAGACAACAGCCTCACTTGGAGCGAGATCTTCCCTCAGCTTGCTAATGTAGCTGGTTTGTGCTTTGGCTATGAAGTGGTGTTGACGAAGACCATCAAATGCATCACTGGCTATCTGTATGAATTCCTGAAGTGATACTGTTAAACTTACAAGCTTAGTAGTTCTCTCTGTGTGAACCCACTCTTTATATACAACATCATCATCAGAGTCAAAGTCATGCGAGTTAAACAAATCTGACAAGTAATCATGAATGGCATCTTTACCCGGACAGGATTCACAAAGATGGAGCATACAGTTGCGGTTTTCTGTACTACACACTATTTTTCCGAGAATATCCGTGAAGTCATTGTTTCCAGGAATGGCAGCTGTTATAAGTTTGACATTCTGGTGGTGCTCACAAACAGACAGAAGGCATACCAGACGCAGTAACTGTAATACACCATTTGGGTCTAAGTTCACAAAATTTTGAGAATCCAACCTTAACATCTGGAATTTTCTTGGTGTACTCAAGGTAAAGTTCTTTGAGATTAACTACTAGTAACCGTTTTTGCTTAAGCTCTTTGTTGTTCTCTACTCTAATTGTTACATACTCCTTTTTGCCAGGACACATGCGAGAATACTCATCAGACTGATAAAAGTCCACAATGCTTTCAATTACTGCATGAGAAAGGGTCCGCCCTTTCTTTGTATCTGGGTCAGCTAAAATGCCCTTCTCCTTTTTCAACTCTCTAGCTCTTTTCACGGTATACTCTGTTACATCAAACTCCTGCATTGTTTTCTGTATTGTCCAACTTTCTGGTGTAATGGTCAATAATTGGATTTTTTCTTGTCTGGTGGCAATTTTGAGTTTGTCTTTCAGAAGAGCAACCAGTCTCTCAAGGTCTTTACAAGTTTCAGGGTCACTGTCATCCGTGGATTCAAATTCACTCATTGTTAGGTCGAGTGCATGGGCACACTTACTTTTGACTGCTGTGCTAAGCTGTTTTACCTTCCTTTTGCCATAGGAGGTCGCGTTTACTAACAGAAGTTTTAATGGGTATACAGTCCAAAGACTCGGCAGTTTTGTTGAGGGACGCAACTGATATCTCTCCTGGTTGATAATCTGTATCAGACATCTCAGATATTTCCGTATCATGTTGACTTCTAGCCAAATCTCTTTTATAACACTCAGGACAAAGTTTTTGACCAGGTTTCAAATTAAGTTGCGATGCAGTTTTTTCGTCAACAGCTCTCAATGACTCTGTAAGATATAAAGTAAAAAGACTGGTTTAAAACCAGATAAAATTTACCACTCAATGAAATTACCCGTAATATATTTGAAGTTGTTTGACTACTTTTGAAAATGATTTGAAAATTTTGAAATTGAGTATATCATGCCGCTGGCCTAAGAATGCTAAGTAGCAATGATTTCCCAGGCAAATCACATTAGTCTCTAATGGTGATAGGCTTATGGCAATTATCCAAACATTTAGAAACAAAAATGTTAATTTAAAAAATAAACAAGAACGACAATCAGAGATTGCTAAAAATCCATGCCCCCCCCCCACCCCCACCCCCATTCACCCTTAGGAAGGAAACTTACAACAACAGAATTTTCTTAATTGGTCAATCTGACCTTGACCTTTAACACCAAAATCAAAAGGGTTCTTAGGGACCCGAAGAGTAAGCTTCCATTCAAGTTTGCATAAAGTTGGCCAAATTGATCTTGAGTTATTGCATGGGAACGAAAGCTGACACACACACGCATGCACACGCACCCACACACACTGGACACGCTATGCATGGCTTATTGACCATCAGATTTATAAGTAAAAACAGGTAGTCGGATAATAAATATGATATAATTTGCAGACCAAACAGCATATAATTTTTTTGCAAATTTACCACTAGAATGACTGGCTAGGTAACCAAGCTAGTCATTCCAGTGGTATTTTTTCAAAAAATATACTTTTTGACAACAAATTTGTGGGTTATAGCAGAATGTGTGGGCAAACTATATGAGTGCTCCAAAGCCTAACAAGTGTCCATTATAGAAAGGCTTATAAGACATTAAACTTACTTGTAATGTGCTTCTCATGGAAGGTAAATGGGTCAGAGCAATACTTCTGTAAGCTTTCATAGCGAGACAAATATATTTTTTCATGGTGGAGGCAAGCTTCATCCTGGTCAGTAAAATATATTCCGCATCTCCATTGTACGGGGTGTAGTAATTGTCTATCTTCTTGTTTGAACTCAGACAGAGGAATAAGTCCTGTTTTTCTACAGTATGTCAATTTGTAAGTCTTCATTCAAGCACATTCCTATTTTACAGAGTGATAAACTAGTTGACGCCATTTGGATGCTTTCACAACAAATAATAATCTCTGAATGGCAGATATCACTGGCTTAACCAAGTTCACTGTCTAAATAAAGAAATTACGCAACACATCCGCTCCCTAAATAGTCATGATGCAATACTGCAAGATATTACACTGTGCACAGGTGCTGGTGCTATGTGCTAAGAGTTGCAAAATCCAGTATTATTTCTGTAAATGATCACATGCACTTTCATTCACTGTCCAAAGCAACTACAAAATTCATGAACTCAGAATATGAGACAATATATAGCCATGCAAAATATACATGCAATACATATATATTTATAAATTAAACTATTTTATGAGCAGCTGGCTCCTAGCCTTTAAATCCTTTATTTATTGAATAAATTTCACCTAAGAGTCAAGATACACAACTAATGCTTGTTCGGTAACCGTGTCGCGAACCCTGAAAATGGGGTTAAAATATGAAATTATTTAAGGTTGAAGGAATTGAGCCACAAAGTTATAACTTGGTACATATACAGCTAATATATGTATGTTAATCATATTCAAAGCTCCTGATGATAGGTAATTGCCCACATGGGTAAACCATATCTAATATGAAGGCCAAATTTTCGGATTTTTTGTTCTCATCTGTTATGTGGACACCTGCCACACTTTAATAGTGTACCTGATTCACATAAGCTTTCTTCTCCAGCAACACCTATATGTACATACTTCAAAACAACTTACATTTAGTGTTTGTGATAAAGTCAGGTAGTACTGATCACTGAAATCCGATAAAAATTGTTTTTGAATGGATAAACACCCAACTTTCGAGTCCTCCACCTCTGGAACTGGCAGGAAATGCGTTCAGTTCCAGACTCCTCATGCATCAATTAGGTGGCATAGCAAATTTCAGCTTAATATCTTCAATATTAAGAAAGTTATCAGCGTTTAAAAATCCTTCCAAACCACTCACTGGATTCGTGAGTGCAAAAAAAATGCCATGCCCCCTAAAATCAATCAACCATAAATTCAAAACTAATTGGAATTTTGCAATGAAATTTAGCATGCACGCATCATTTCCATATATGTGCATCTGGGTGAAATTTAATAAAAATCAGAGATGATCACCTGGGGACCTCTAGGTGATTTGGGATGGAATGACCCTAATATTGTTAGATCTCGGAGAAAGGGAAATTGAAATTTCCTTCAATCCCCCTTGATCAATACTCACCATTCTATTACTTCTGATATACACCAGATTTAGACAGTAAGCTGGTGGGAAGGGGCAAGCCATTACTTGCTACTTTTTCCCCTTGGAGAAAGAGCTTAGACTTAAACTTGACAAATGGAGACCTAAAAGGGGACCGATTCACATTCGCATCACTGCCACCACCACCCCCACCCCCCACCACCCCTTTTTTTCTCCTAAGAAAAAGGGAGAGAACTCACGAAGACATCCCGTCTGAAACACAAATATGCTAAGAGGGTTAACTGCTCTTTGCATATATCAGCCTGGGAATGAGCATGGATATATAAGATGAATGAACATGATATAGAGACATAATATAAAAAACTCTCAATCTTGAATTACCTCATGATATTTGGATTCCAGACGTGGAGTCTCCAACCAATCACTTGTCCGGCCATCAGTGACACAATCTGGTTGACATCCTCCCGCTTGACCATGTCTGCTTCTTAATTCTTTCTTACAAATGCCAAAAAAATGAGAAGAGCAGTGTGGTCATATAACTATCTTTTCAAAACAGCTAAAGCGAGTGGATTGGCGGAGTCTGACACGTCCCTCATATAGTAATCCGTGAAAGAGGACTCACAGTGCCATTGTGCCTCTAATGGAACAGCATTGTAAAGGGCGGTCGAGGCCGCTATTCCTCTAACATCGTGTGCCCTTGCGCATTGCACCTGGTGCCCAGTCACAATCTCATGGGTAGTCTGAATGCATTCAACTACCCAACGAGAGATAGAATCCATGGATGCGGCGCCATATGGCTTCTTATGGCAGATCGACAGATGGCTATCATTCGACCGTAACGAGTCCATTTTTTGTACTTAGTCAAAGCACGGACTGGGCACCAGACACTGGCATCACGATCAAACCTAGTTAGTTTCAGTATAATGATCGGTTTGCCGGGATAATTCAAAGATTGATTCTTTGACATAAACTCTGCTCTTGGCAGTAGATGCAGACCCTCTCTGGAAACAATAAATCGGTCCCTCTCTGCTGAAAGCACATGGATCTCACTGCGCCTTCTAGCTGAGGAAGCTGCCAATAGAAAGACCGCCTTTAGAGTCAAATGCTTTAGAGTAGCCGAACGCAACGGTTCGAAAGGGTGCTTGGCCAGTACATTAAGCACTAAAGATAGACTCCAGGCTGGAATGACTACCGGTTGTCTCGGTCGGAGATTGCTCATTCCCTTCACCATTACATTTAACTGGGCCACCTCTGGACTATCGCTGTTCGCTAGACAAGGGATAACTGATGCCAAAGCTGACTTGTATCCAGCAATTGTGACAGGAGCTAGTCCTGTAAAGAATAACTCACAGAGAATGTCTGCTATTTGCTGAATAGTGGATTGAAAGGTATCAATACCCTTTCCTTCACATCAGTCTGCAAATTTGTTAACCTTGTTGTTATATGACTTGAAGGTTGACCTCCTTCTCGCAGATGCGATGAATTTCACAGCTTGTCGAGAAAAACCTTCCGACGTGGAATGTTGTTTGATAACATCCACGCAGTCAATTTGAACATTTCAGGACGCTCGTGTAGAAAGCATCCCTTGGCCTGGGAGATTATGTTCGGAATCTCGGATAACTGCACTGGATTGTCCACCAGCCGATCTAGAAGTTCCGTGAACCACGACCTCCTGGGCCAAAATGGCGCTATTAGCAGGACCAGGCATGGTTCCTCTCTGATCTTCACCAATATCTTCGGCAGAAGAATGGTGGGTGGGTACGTGTAAGCGTGCATCCCTCTCCACCTTATTGCCAGAGCGTCTGTATCGACGGCATTTGGATCTGGAATCGGCGAGACATGTCATGATTTGAGCAATTTCCTTTGAGGTGAACAAGTCCACGTTGGGTTTGTCCCAGTTCTCGAAGATCCTGTGAAGAACTGGAGGGTTGAGAGACCATTCTGTTGGCAGAACCCTCTGTCTCCGAGACAAAACAACGGCCAGAATGTTCAATCGCCCACGAATGTGAGCTGCTTTCAAAACAACCGAGTAATTCCTGCACCATTGAATCAAGTGCCACACTTAGATACATAGTGTGGGTGACTTGGCGATTTATGTATGATACTACTGTCGAGTTGTCCGACCGTATCAATATCACCTTGCCCCTGACTTTTGGAAGAAACTTTTCCAATGCCAGTTCCACTGCCATCATTTCCAACAGATTGATATGCAGCTGTCTCTCTTGGAGAGTCCATGTGCCTGAGACCTGGTGTTCTCCCAGGCAGGTCCCCCATCCCTCCAGTGATGCATCCGTGGGTGGGGTAGGTGCAGCGAAACTCCTACTAGGATATTCTGACGCTTTTTCCACCATACTTCTTCTTCTTTTCGATCGCTGGTATCACACTTGGAGAGCCGTTCTCAAGATGAAATCTGTGGTTTTTCGGTTGGCCAGTAGCTCTCCATCCTCGT
Source organism: Chaetoderma sp. LZ-2023a (assembly GCA_034401795.1). NCBI lineage: Eukaryota > Metazoa > Mollusca > Caudofoveata > Chaetodermatida > Chaetodermatidae > Chaetoderma > Chaetoderma sp. LZ-2023a. The sequence continues at coordinate 22,467,447 of CM067371.1, forward strand.
CCCCTGGCTCCACAAGACGAGTTGATGGGACCTCCAGTAGCTGAGGGTGGCTCCTTCGAGGCGTGGAGCCCGGCGCTGCACCCGCCTGGCGGATCCTCACAGGGCAAGCACCATTTCGGTTGATTCGATCTTCAAGTGTTATTTCATTATCCACCATACAAGATGCGACATTAATGGCTCCAAAACTGGCACCAGCTTTGGCAAGGGTTCTGTTCTCTGTTTCCACAGAGACATCAGATACAACTGGATAGGTCTTCGCATCAGAGCAGCGTACAGGATTACTTGCTCCATGGAGGCCATCATGCCCAGCATCTGAAGAAACCGCCTCGCCTGAATGTGATTTCCCAATCGAAAACTCTTGAGGATGGCTAACAGAGACACCACTCTGGGCTCTGATGGGTAAACATTGACCTCCTCGAGATCGAATCGCATCCCTAAATAAACGAACTGTTGAGTGGGCGTCAACTTGGATTTCTCCTTGTTGACTATCCAGCCTAGATCTGAAAGCAACTTCAGAGTCAGAGTAGTATCCACCTCTAACTTGGCTGCCGTGTCTGCCTTGATAAGCCAATCGTCTATGTAGAAGTGAAGCGCCACGTTCTCTCTTCTGAGAAACGTTGTCACCACAAGGACCACTCTGGTGAAAACCTGTGGAGCTGTCGACAGGCCAAATGGGAGGACTACAAACTCCCACACTTGATTCTGAAATGCAAATCTCAGAAACCTGTGACAACTTCTGTTCATTGGAATGTTGAAATATGCATCCTTCAGATCGATCGATACACACCACATTCCCTTCCTCAATCCTGCCATTACCGCCCTCGGAGTTTCCATCTGAAACCGAGGTGTATGGATAAACCAATTTACTGGCCTGAGATTGAGTACGGGTCTCCACCCCCCTGTGCTCTTGAAGCCTGGAGTGTTCTGGTTTGCTGGTTTTATTGCTCCCTTCAGAAGCAAACCTGACACATCGTTTTGAATGGCTTCTAACTTGTCTGGTTCTCTTGGTACGAGTGTACATACAGGTGCCCAAGACAGATTTTGTGGTGAAAAATCCCACCACTCCGGCATGTACCCCTGGGATAACCATCCCAGGACCAGACTGTCTGATGTCACACCTCACCAAGCCTCAATGAAACGCATGAGTCTTCCACCCACTATAGACGCATTGATGCCTAATGTGGGTGTTTGGCTGGCGATCCGCTAAACCCCCACCCCCCACACTTCTCTTGACGAGAGAGAGAGAACCATTTTGGTATCGGCTTGACCGGTTTAACTGGCACCGCTGTTCCTGTCACACAGGTGCAGTCCAGCCACATACGAAGGGAGCCACATACGATCTGCTCCCTTCTTTCCACCCTTCAAGGACTTACTATTCCCCTTACCCTTCCCACCTCTTGGGCGGTCAGTGGCAACATTGGGGTGGGTAGGAGCTTCCACAACCTTCTTGGCCTTCTTCGCCGGAGGCGGCTGAGAAGACCCAGTAGAAGCAGCACTAGGTTTAGCTTTCGCCTTGCTTTTATGCTTCTTCTGCTTCTTAAAAGGTTGCCCGGTTAGTGGCTTGGCTACAGCCCCTAGTGTGTGCGCCTGTCGCACTAGTTCCAGCTGCAGATTCACCGCTAACCGATTCCGCGCGATGCTGGCAGTGTCTTCTAAGATGGCGCATGCTTGGCCACCAAAGATGCTAGGGCCAGTAAGGGGCATCCCAAGAAGATTCTCCCTAATGGCAGTAGACGGACGCATATGGTCAAGGACCATCTGCCTCCTAGACTTTCTTTGTCACTCATGCCTGCACCCTTGCCAATGCGTCCATGGACAGCACCAGGCCGTCATTCATGCACGATAGCGCCACAGGTGACACAGGGTGGCCTGCACCCCCCTCCAGCCCAAACCGACCGAAGAAGGCAATAAGAGTGCTTGACAGCACTCATTGCTGCCATCACCCCCTCATCGCATAGGGACAGGACTTCATCATGGTGCACCTTGGACTTGTCCACCAACGCCGGGACGGGGCCACCCACTCCAGCACTCTGGACTCCCAGCACCCAGCGATCATCCTCAGTGACCGATGGAACAACACCATATTTGTCGTATTCACCCCGTGGGATACGACACCTCGCCCGCACCTCCTCGGTGGCCAGTCCAGAACCCTGTCCAAGGACAGGGTCCGTACCAAGCATGGGAAGAGACTGCCCTACAACTTTTGGTAGCATGGGCGACACCAGCGTAGGAAGGACGCTATGCAAGAAGCCTTGCATAGCAGGTCCAAACCGCGCCGGAGGTGCCATCTCCGCAACCTCTGGTTGCAGATGTGGAGCGCCCCCAGGGGCTGAAACGGCCGCTCCACAATTTACTTTCGGACCGCCTGACCCTCTGTCAGACCCTGCCACGTCCTTCTGGGCAAGGAACTTGACCATCATATCGGACGACCACACTGCAGAAATGTTACACCTATTATCAAGATTACAATTTGTACATCTAAAGCAGACATGGTCCTTGAACAGAAGCCTCACGAACTTATGGCACTCGTCACATGATGGTGGGGCATGCTTGGCCTATAAATAAGCACAAACCTACAATAAGCAAGCGGAACGAACAGGAATGGAAGGCAGACAAATAATTTTCAAATAATTTGACCATAAATTAAATGTTAACCCTCCCGCACCCCACCCCGCAACGTTACAGCAAAGATCGCATTGATTATAACGACAAATGAAGCGGGCAATATACACCCATAAACTGATCCTCAAGAATGTATAAACGGAACCAGGAACCATATCGCATAGCATTTGTGGTATATTGACTAATCAATATAAATTATACCCCTAATGAAGGCCAAAACGATATGTGAAGAAACAACAAAATGTAAACAAACTGCTGTAGAACACGGTAAAACTGCAGACCACACATCTAAATCAAGAATTTTGAAATCATCGATCATTGCAAACAGATCGTGATAAGACGCAAAACTTGAAAATTCCAAAGTTTTTCTGGTACCAATACAGTACGCAGCACCCAGAATCAGATGTGCGAATTAATGAAACATTTTCGTCACAGAAAAATCTGAAACAACGCGGGTGTGATGTCACCCGCTCAGATCATACGGAGAATGACGTCAGCCAATTTTCGTGTTAAAACACTGTATAGCCAACACCTCATTTCATATCTGCCGATCGCCTGTTGGGGTAAGGAAGGTGACCAATCTGGCATATTTCGTCGTTAATACACGTCCCAGATTCGTGGTCAGAAATTGGAACATGTGACACAGACGAAATTTTGAAGTCTTTAACTATGGAATAACATGGAAATATACAACCGAGATATCATCGGCTCCTTCCATGGTAATCCAGGTACTCAGCAGTTGGGAGCCGGGTACCCGGTTCCAGGAGGCGGTAAAGTTTACTAAGTCTATAGTCCTAGGGCCAGCTATCCAAGATAGCTTGTATCAGAAGTAATAGAATGGCGAGTATTGATCGAAGGAGAAAGGGCATAGCTAAAACTGTAAAGGTCTATTGCTGCATCAATGATCATACTTACAGCAATGGCCATGAGAGTCGGATGCCATGAAAACAGACCTGAGAATGAACAGAAATATATCAATTAATATTTAGAAGCCAGATAACCTCTTTTCAGCTTGGTCTTGATAAAAGTCCATTTGCTGAACAAGAAGTTATTTTTTGAAAATTTATCACCCTGGAATGACTGGCTCGATAACCGAGCCAGTCATCCAGTGATAAATTTTCAAAATTAATCTGCTCCTGGCCTGCAAATGGACATTTCTTTTTTTTAACAAGTTTACGGGTTAACTCTTTAGCGGTCTAGCCAGCCGGAACCGGCTTCAGTTATGGTCTTCTGGAATGTCCATTTACAAGCCATGAGAATACAATTTTTGAAAGTTTACCACTAGAATGACTTGATAACCGAGCCAGTCATTTCAGTGATAAATTTTCAGAAATTGTATTCTCTTGGCCTGTAAATAGACATTCAATAGGCAGATATTTACATTTTTTAGCAAATTTTATCATTAACCCTTTAACACTCATATCAGCCAAAAACGGCGTCTGCAGTGGTCTTGAGAAATCTCCATTTGGATACATTGTATAAGAAGTGTATTTTTGAAAATTTATCATTGGAATGACTGGCTCAATAACCGAGCCAGTCATTCCACTGGTCAAGTTTCAAAAGTAGTCTTCTCTTGGTCTGCAAATGGACATTTTCTATGAGAAAATTGAAATTTTCTTGAACAAAATTTGACCATTAAAGGGTTAAAGGGATAAATCTATTACCCATGAACGTAAAAACAAGAAGAATAATAACATCATACTGGCGTGTCCGCCCGTGGTGGGCGTGTTGGTCCAGGGAAAGGGCGTCCCTTATCCTGCTCGGTCTGTGCCTATAGGCTCCATCGGGTACAGCTGGTGTATCCAATGACATTCTTTCTGTGTTCTCCATGAGGTGGAGTTTTCATCGACCAGGTCTGATGAGAATACCTATGGCAGTTTGATATCAATCTGAGATGTCATTGGATTCTGATTTTAGAAGGGCGTAGTTTCCCCTAAAAACAAGGAGGACAATCAACATCTGGACACTCGCTAACCGCATATCCGACTAAATGAATCTATTTCTGGCTGGCTATAAGCTGCGCCAAATTTGTACACATGAATCGATTTTAACCATGGGCTTTGAAACCTGAATTCCAAGAATCTCATGTTCATGGTCATGATGATACATGTAGTAGCTGTTGAATATTTTGAAAGTAAATTGACTGGGAGTTTTTTATGCCTATCGCATGTACATGTATGGCAGGCAGCAACAGCTCCCAATTATCGCAGTCAAATTAATTTTCAGTCTTCAACAGAATATTTATTAAATTGTAAATTCACCGAAGACATACAATTCTGATGCTTATCGTGTGATGTCAGCTAACAAGTGACATATTTTGATTATGTCAGTACTTGAGTGGCAGATAGATGAATCCTCTCAAGCACTGACATCATAATCGAGCACCTTTCCAGAGTATGCATCTATCAATCTGACGTCATAATAAGCTAAGCGGCATGTAAGATGATGTCATAATCATTATGTCATAAATGATTCTATATGGCCCGTCTTTAACTCTAAATAGTCTGACACATTGTACGAATTGTATGTCGATAACCGAGCCAGTCATTCCAGTGATAACTTTTTTTAAATAGGCTTTTCTTGGTCTGCAAACTGACATTTTCTATGAGAAAGTTGAAATTTTCTTGAACAAGGGGTAAAGATGTGTCTAAATATCAGCCAAAATCCAAGATTCCGGCCGCCGATCGAATTTGCTGGTTGGCTTCCTTTGACCAAACTTGCATCCCTATGGTCTGAGGATGCTTCCTGCCAAATTTAGATGAAATCTGCCCCGCGCTTCTTGAGAAGTTGTTTAAAAGAAAGGTTGACGGATGATGGCATAAGCACACTTGGCAATTTTATCCAGATGAGCTAAAAATAAGCTAAAATCCAAGATGGCCAAATTAGCTAATCAGCTTTGTTTGAATTAACTTGTATCCCAATCGCCCAAGGATGATTCCTGCCAAGTTTGATCGACAATAGGTTGCTGGCCTTTACTATCGCGCCAGATGATGGTGATGATGATAATGATGATGATCAATGATCATGATGGCGAAATTTGGTTGAACTCCACCCACTGCTTCTTGTCGAGAAGTTGTTTTCAAATGAAACATTGACAGGCGATGGATGGACGAATGGTGGATCGTCGCCATGGCATAAAATCACTCAGCCCTTTCTGGCAAGGTGAGCTAAATTTTAGTAGCTAAATCTGGGTACGGTTCTACTTTCTAAGAAAGCAGCAAGCTTTATTGATTATCCCCAAGCATCTTTTATGGAGTGGACATTGCAATCGGCTCCATCCGTATGTCTTTTTAGAATGGTATCTCCTCAAAAACGAATTGATGGAATTCAATCAAAATTGTTATGCGAGCTACGCATATATCATGATTATGGATTGCAAGATGATGTTTTCATTATAGGCTCTGCCCAAGGGTAGGGTGTGATGGGTGGAGGTGTGGACATAGTCAAAATTTGCAGAATTCAACCAAATTTGGTATATATGAATAATATGAGCTACTCATATATGATTGTGGATTGCCATGATTCAGGCAGTATGAGGTGGGGCAGAACATCAAAGATGAGTTCAACCAAAATGGTTAAATGTGAGTATTGTATTGTATTTACCGCCTCTCGGATCAGACCTTCAGGTGAACCTCCAATGTGGGTGTGATTTGAGCAGGCTGCCAGTTATGCCATCAGTGACGTCCTAATCTGGCTATGCAATGCCACCAGTACTTCTACTACTGTAAGCATCAGGTCTAGTGTTGCGACTTGTACTTCTACTACTGTAAGCGTCAGTTATGGCCTCATGGAGACACTGATGGCAGCACTGACATCTATTTCCACTATTAGAGCGTATTCACAACTGAGATCCTGATACAGGGCCTGACAATCAGTGCATGTTCTTTTAAGTCCCCCATGGAACAGACACCACACGAGATGGGACTGACGGCTTTACATCCCCTCCAAAAGACGTCTCATTGAATGACATATGGAATGGCGCAGGTGTTTTACACCTTGATCACATGCCTGAATGTGTGATCGAACCCAGATCTTTTGGATTGGAATTCCAAGCATGTGCGGCACAACGGTTTTGCCAACCGAGCCAATGCGCCTTGTGAGTTACCCACAGTAAAGAATCATTCTTCCAACGTACCATCAGGGACTGCAACACTTACCAGTAGGCAACAGCTATTTAAGTAGTCTGAGTCTGCTCTGAGTCAACCCGACCCTGTGACAGATATTTGGACAGGCTGATGGAGCCTTTCAAAGAAAGATCATTTGGATTCGACTCAACAGGCATACGTAAACCAGGCCACCACAACGCCATACCGCAATTCTTCCAATACAGTGGACTTATCTTGGAGTAGGCTGTGCATCGACAAAAACATTCTCTGTAGCGATTTCAATTATCAGTAGATAAGTCTCTGCTTCTACGTCCCCATTTTGTGGTAGCATGAAGACTCTAGCATAGAGTCAGCATGCGAACAAATGCTAGGCGCAGCAGGGTGTAACCATGAGTGTAGGCGGCACACCGCAGCTGACACGGGGAACACCCATATGCACCACAGCATTTCCACAAATCAGTGTTAGCCCTTGCTGCTCCGATGGCAAGACTAAATTTTCACATTAAATTAAAAGATGATCTGGCGTTCATTTTTCGGTAAATTTGGTGGACGATCTTGCTGTCATAGACATCAACATCATCAACCAAACTGTTGAGAAATGTACACCGGCTTCTTTGTTATTTACACAGCAAAAGATAGAACATTGACATCAGATCGAGTGGTAAGAGTTAAACTCTTAAATCTAAGTTCTAACGGTAAAATTTGAATTGGACTGAGTAAGCCATACTACAACAAACACACTGAGACAATAACAAGTTCAAGTTCAAGATTATTTATTTTGATATAGTATATACATTTACAGCCACAAGCAACTTTCAGTCAAATTTTTTCTAAAATACTCAGCCAATCCAGAGTCATTGCCAATTGGAGTTATTGTCCGCTTCCAGCAGTCCAACAGTTAATAGACGTATGACAATTTACATTTTTACAGGGAAAGACATGACAGAGGGATGTGTGCTTATCTTGCTTAAGTTAATAATTCTATATTACATATTCTTATTATCAATGACAAAGTATTAATTTATTCTTTTTTTTTTTTTTTTTTAGGCTGTGATGGTAGAGGTAGTTGTCTGGTAGTTACCATTATGACAGATATTCTTATTCTTATTATTATTATTATTATTATTATTTGTTCTGGTGACTGGGTGCAAGTATGAGAATAGCATGCCATGATGGCGAGTGTTTTCCAGAGTCTAGTAGGTTTCTATAATCTTCTTTTTGATATTCTGCTTAAAGTACTGTAGCTTTATGATGTCTGTGCGTGTGCTTGTGTCTGTATTATTCCATAACTGAATTGCTTTGTATGAGGGTTTTTGTTGTGCTGCTTTTGTTTGGTGGTGTGTTGAATGGAGGTTATTCCTTGTTCTTGTGTTGTGAGGATGCAATTGTGTATTGAGCATAAAAATGTTAGATAAGGATGAGGGTAAGTTGCCATTGTGGAAGTCCCTTAAGATTGTGTATAGTTGAAGCCCTCCTATGTCCTCAAGTTTTAAGACCTTTTCTGATTTAAAGATATCCTGGCCACCTGCAGTTTGTGAAATTAGTTTAATAGATTGCTTTTGCAGAGATTTTAGTTTTTTTAGTCTAGCTTGAGATGTATTAGTCCAGATAGCATTGCAGTAGGTGATGTGAGGAAGTATCATTGTGCAGTACAGGTTTTTAATAATATTAGGTGTTAGATAGGGTTTCAGTCTGCGAATGATGCCAATGCTTTTTGCTACCCTGGTAGTAATAATTTCAATATGCTTCTCCCATGTTAAATTTTTGTCCAGATATACGCCTAAAAACTTAGCATATTGTGCTTCTTCAATTATCTGGTTGTCGATAGAGGTTTGGGAGTGCTATTTCTTTTAGTTTCTTAGATTTTGTGAATAGTATATAATTAGTTTTTGATACATTTAAGGACAATTTGTTTACTTTAAACCAGTCTATTAATTTCGCCATTTCATTATTGACATTTTTGTATAGAATTTCTATATCCTTGTGGCTGCAGAAAGCATTTGTGTCATCTGCAAAAAGTATTAGTGAGAGATGTTTGCAGACTTTGGGTATGTCATTCATATATAGGAGAAACAGCAGGGGCCCCAAGAACTGAACCTTGGGGAACACCACAAACTATATTTTTGTATTCAGAGATAGCCCCATTGAATTGTACACACTGTTCCCTGTTTGACAGGTAACTCTATATCCAGTTCAATGCAGTACCTCTTATTCCATAGTATGCAAGCTTTTGCAGTAAAATTGTATGATCAATTGTATCGAAGGCTTTGGAAAGATCCAAGAATACACCTAGCGTATGTTCATTTTTCTCAAGGGAGGTTGATAATTTTTCTATCATATCCACAATGGCAAGCATAGTAGAGTGTTTTTCTCTGAAACCATATTGAGAAGGATATATGATTGAGTTTTTGTTTAGATATTTAGTAATTCTACTAAAATACAGCTTTTCTAAGAGTTTTGAGAAAAGTGGAAGTACCGAGACTGGCCGATAATTAGTAAAGTCAGATACATCTTTAGCTTTGTATATGGGTGTCACACGTGCAATCTTTAATCTTGATGGAAATACTCCCTGTGTAAGTGAGAGATTACAGATGTGGTCCAATGGTGTTAGTATTTCTGTTACACAGTGTTTAAAAATTTTCCATTTGAAATTATCGATTCCAGCACTTTTAGCTGTGTTAATTTGCATTAGTATTTTGTAGATTTCGTGAGTATCTGTTGGATTTAGGAAAATAGAGTGTTGATAACTACCTGTTAGAAAGTCCTTTATATGTATGTTCGAGCTGGGTTGAATTTTTTGTGATAAATTAGGACCAATGTTAGTAAAATACTCATTAAATTTGTCTGCTATTTCTTTTTTGTCGTTAATGACTCTATTATTATAAATAAACCGTGATGCTTCAGTATTGGTTTTTTTCTTATTTAGTAATGATTTAATCAGTTTAGATGTTTCCTTTATATTATCTTTTTGTTCATCAAATTTAATATGAAAATAATTTATTTTTGCTGTCCTAATTATCTGATTTAGCCTGTTTCTATATTTCTTGAACTGTGAGTCATTATACTGTCGGATATTTAATAAAATTCAGATATAACTTGTTTTTCTTGTGACAGGCTGCTATCACTCCTCTTGTAATCCAGGGTTTAGTAGGATTTTGTTTACATTTCTTAATATTTTTAAGTGGAAAGGCAGATTCATAGATGTTAGAGCATATAGTCACTATAGTGTGGAAGGTGTTGTAGGCATCTTCACATGCCTGTGATTCAATTACCTGGTTCCAGTTTATGTTAGCCATATTGTTTTTGAACATTTCTATATTTTCCTTTTTGAAGTCTCTACAAGTTACTGCTTCTTTTACAAATGATTTTCCTTCTTTTTTTTTTAGTTACGCCTCGTAAAATGATAATGATGAATCATAATCATGTGACAGTCATTAGTCAATATCCACATACATGTAGATAGAAAAACTAAATACTTACTAGATCCAGGCCAAGCAGTGTATGTAATAAAGCCAACAAACAGAACAGCGGCAAAGTGAACAACCATGGCTATTGCAATTCTCACAAACTGTTGGATTTGAAAATAAAATGTACAAAACCGAAAGCGAACAAAAAGTGGAATAAACGTTATATTTTCGCCTCCAATGTAAAAGAGTTCACCGCATTTATCAAATTTGTCAATATTTATCCGCATTTGCAGCGTTATAGAATGGAATCGGCTAAACAAGACAGTATTAAATGTATATTTTACACCGAGTTCAACAACACTGTCGGTCCTGTGATACCATATCAAGTACTGATTCTCGATGAATGCAATATTTAACCACATTACCAGTTTTCGTAACAGGTAGATCATTTCGACACAGAACCAATTCGACCTTTGAATCCCACTCAAATTCAGGTAGCTTTATTTGTTAGTCACATATTATTATAAGATCAGTAATAAATACGTAGTCCATCTAAGGTGATGGACCCCTGACATAAGTAAACATTCACATTTACATAACATTAAAAACCCTAATTATTATTATCGATAATACTGAACACAGGCCATACAAGCCTCTATATTCAGGTGCATGAGTAATGCTAGGTTTTGAAATGGTTACTTCATGGTGAAGGTGCCTCGAAGTTAAATTTAAATTGTGCATTGTCCCAGTGTTTATCCAGTCGGTTTTCAAAGCTTTGAATGGTCAGGGCATTAACGATATGGTCAGTTAGACTGTTCCATACTTTTGCTATTCTGTAATAAAATGAAAACTTGGATATATTGTATTTAGCTCTCTGGATAAATAATTTTTTACTATGACGCCTGTTACTATTTCTTGAAGCAAATTTTAATATTGGTACTGTCTGGATCATAGGTATTCAAAGCCTTTTAAGTTTCAACCATGTCCCCTCTCAGACCTCTATGTGAGTGTGGGGAAGTTTAGAGAACGTAACAAATGCTCATAACTGAGATTGCGAAATCCAGGGACAATCTTTGTTGCACACCTTTGCACATTTTCCACAGAGTATTCAGGGTTCTGCCAACACTGGTCGCTGTGGTCCGGATTAGCCACCACTCAACAATTTTAACCAGCACTAAAGACTAAACTATCTTTTTTAACCACCACTTTTCACATATTACTTAGTAAAATTTCCATAAAAATGTCCAGCACTAATTTCATCCTGGGCAGAACCCTGAGTATGTATGTTTTTTAAGGTGTGGATTCCATACTGCTTGTGGGGTGCACAAAAGCTTTATATAATAGCAAAAAGATCTTCTGGCATTTTTGTGTTTGTGTGAAAGAGTTCTGCTGTCCTTAACCGTGAGAGTATCAAGGATGGCAACACATTACAAAGCATGGAGAATGCACAACGAATGAATGAATCATCTGGTAGCATATTTTCAAGGGACATGTAATTGCGTGGACAGGTGATTTTGACATTTTCATGCTCATATTGCTTTGGTAACATTGACAAATCATGGGTCTCTAAATGAATACATGTAGTTGTCTTTGTATTCTGTCTTCTTCTTTTCGATCGCTGGTATCACACTTGGAGAGCCATTCTCAAGATGAAATCTGTGGTTTTCTGCAGTTCTTCCACAGGCCCATACAGCTTTTCAAGAAGAGAGGTTGACAAAGGCCAGATCTCTTCTCTCAGCAGCTGATACGTACTGCAACATAACGTATGTGCTCTGTGGTCTGTTCTGCTTTCATGTTGCTTTGGTAACATTGGCAAATCATGTGTCTCTAAATGAATACATGTAGTTGTCTATGTATTCTGTTACACAGGTGCCAGATGGTTACATCTGCAAGGATGACTTCGATGCTTTGCTTGGTTATATCATTACAAAACCGGAGCTGCAGATGAGAATTATTACAATGTAAGTAGGCTTGTGCGATTATTGCGTTGAGTAATCGCGATCGATTATTAAAAAATACTTGTGATTACTCGATTAATCAGGTTCGATACAAATTACCAAGACAACAACAAAAGAATATTAATGACGAAAACTGCAATTGTGATTAGAAAAGTCCATTTGCAGGACAAGAGACTATTTTTGAAAATGTATCACTGGAATGCCTGGCTCGATTCTTGAGCTAGGAATTCCAGTAATACATTTTCAAAAATAGTCTTCTCTTGCCCTGCAAATGGACATGCATTTACTAAGCAAAAATTAATGTCATTTTTCATGACCGATCACATTAAAAAGTAATTGAAAGTTAGGTTTTGAAATATTTTTTGCAATAGAAAATATTCCCGATTGTTCGATTATTTAATTTTTAGTCATATAAATTAACGATTTAAGACATCGTGATTTTCAATTTAATCACATCATCGCGCAAGCCTAAATGTAAGTTCTGATCCTCATTCAATAGAGAGATATGATCTGTCGCTCAAGTATTGTACATCATAATCAAATAGATCACATGTTAGGTGATGTCACAATCATATCGATGTACATGTAGCTCCGTCACAAAAATTCAACTCTCACAAAATTGTACGTTTGGTGAATTTACAATTTAATATTGAATCATTCATTTGACTATTTTGAAACTAATTTGACTGGGAGCTGTTTAGTTTCAAAACATTCAACAGCTTACCGTACAGCTCATAAGTAAGTTAAAATATTACCAAAACAGAAACATGTTAGTTAGTACAATTTTGAGCATGATGTAAGAAATGTTCTGTTGAATATTTTCGACTTAATTTGATTGCCCAGAAGCCATTGCTGCCTTACGGCTTCCAATCAGATTACATTCAAAATATTCAACAGTACTTTTTATTTTTGTTTTAAAAATGCATTACGTTATTTCTGAGTTGTACGGTACCTTCATAGTTACATTGAAATTATTCTTCTGGGAATTCAGCTTTTAAATCGATTCCGAAAGTGGGCGGAGCTTAGTTAGAAATGGGCGGGGCATAGCTAGAAGTGGATCTCTATTCCATCACAAGTCATGCCTGTGTAAAAGGGGACAGGTGCTTAAAAACTCTAATTTTCAGAATCTGAAGATCAGACTTCACAGAGATCTTACAATGTACATTTCCTACTTTGTAACCATTTAACCCTCGAATGTGTTCAAGAAAACTTCAATTTTCTCGAAGAAAATATCGATTTGCAGACCAAGAGACGACTATTTTTTAAAAGTTACCACTGGAATGACTGGCTTGGTTATCGAGCTAGCCATTCCAGCAGGAAATTTTCAAAACTTCTCTCGACCTTTAATAGACAATCTTCAGAAGCAGGTTTGAGCCAGTTTAACAAATTTATTGATTTTGCAGGCCATAAGTGAAAAATATTTTTTAAATTATATCGCTCCAGAAATACTGGCTCAATAATCAAGCCAGTTATCACAGTGTAAAATTTTCAAAGAGTATTTTATTGACCTGAAAATGGTCATCAATTGATTAAAGAAAAATTTTAATTTTCTTAGCAAAACTCGGGCATGAAAGTGTCAATAATTTACTTGTGTAGCTTGCCTTAATAAAGCACCATTGTACAGTGTATAGGCTTCAGTAATCAAGTTGGGAATGTTTTAGACCATATTTTTAGTTTTAGTTAATCCCACTTGTGTCAACTTAGATATATCCCTTTTTGGTCAAGCTGGCCACAATTTTTGGAAATTGATCACTGGAATGCTTGGGGCCGTCCTTAAATAATAGTTTAGTTGTCCTCTCCCAACCGACCCTCAAATATTCTACCAACTCAAAATCGCTTTTTGGAGTTTCCTGTAAAGAATTGGGGTTTTTTCTAATGTAAGTCAGTTGGGAGATTGAATTGACTCCTTTTCGTCATAATGGGCTCATATAACCTTTAGAAACTGTGCTTAGTTTATGTTTCAAATTCAAATAGAAACCTTCAAGTTTTGTTCTTAATTCAATTTTGTAATGTTATGTATTTCAGCAGGTAAAAAAAAAGAATTTCCCTACCCACCCACCCTACTCCAACCACCAGGGTTGGGAGAGGACAACCAAAAAAATCTTAAGGATAGCCTGGCTCACTAGCCGAGCCAGTCATTCCAGTGGTAAACTTTCAAAAATAGTATTCTCTTTTGCCTGCAAATAGAAATTGGCTAAACAAAAATATGAATTTTCTTGAACATAAGCACAGTGATGGCCAAGCTGACCAAAATGACCTCTGAAATGGTTCATTTGCAGGGAAACAGAAGGTTATTCTTGTACATTTCTGTGATAAATTTACAGAAATCATCTCTTGGCTTGCAAAAATTAGAATTTTTGTGAAAAATCATGACCATTCAGTGATTGAAATGTCCATTTGCCCTGTTGCCCAGGGCAACCTGATTTTCAAAAGGGCAACTAAACTTTGGTTGTTAATGGTACACAGGGCAAACATGGTAAATATACTCAGACTAATAAGTACTATGTACTGTGTTTTTGATACCTATTGTCTAACTCCTTTCACTTTAAGTTATTTATTTATTTATTTAATTATTAGAAAAAGTAACCTGTATGCTTAATGCCATTTCTGAGTACGTGTGGCCATTCTTCAGAACCTAGTTGACAAAACAATAGTGATTCTAACGTTCTTTGACATTTAGCTTAAACCTTTCAACGACAAATCGCTCAAAAAGTATATTCTTTACAATAAAAAACTTATTCTGTTGAATATTTGAAATTAATTTAACTGGAGGCCGTTGCTGTCTTAGACAGCAACAGCTTCCAGTCAAATTCATTTCAAAATATTCAACAGTTTTCCTGTATGGTAGTGTTGAAAATGGGTTGATTAATATTAGGTGGGTAAGTATTCTAGCTTTATTTTTTCAGAAACGCATTTGGTCAGAAGATCCTCGGCTGTCCTGTGATGATTGGTGATCCGGAGTACCCAAGAAATGCATTCATGTTTAATTTATGCTTCGTGTTCGACGTCACGGCGCACGCGTGTCCGTACGAAATCGTCGTGAAAAAATTGGCAAAATACTTAACGCAAATGGAAGTAAGTTATAACTACATGTATGTCCTCGGCATTTTAAGCCCTTGATCCAGGGCATAATTTATCTGGTATCACGTCTCAATTTGCTACACATATTTAAGCAGTTGCTATACATTCTGCAACATGCATATATCTGTATCCTAAGGCAGCAATGCCTTCCAGTCATATTAATTTCAAACTATTCAACAACTTTCTTGTTTGTTTGCCCTGAGATTGAGATATGGAGAATTTATCGTTGAAATGGTTAAAATGAGTAAATATATGGTTTTCAGCAGAATATTTATATATTTTATATCATAACTAATCTCAGCTTCAAGACAATTTGACTCATTATCACAGTCCTAGTTTTTGCACTACGAAGCTGAGAATGGCATAGCGATTCGGATGGCATCTGATATGCAAGGTAACGCATCCAAGTTCATTGTACACCATGTATGCAGGCACAAGCCTCTAGTCTTTAAATAAGGCCCTAGTCTTTATGGCACCTGAACTGAAAAGCAAAATGAGCATATGTCATGGCGATCATCCGTTAAACATCTCATCAATGACTAGGTGGAGTTCAACCAAATTTGCCACAAAGCACCCTTCTATTATAGCAAGCCATGGATGTTCAAAGGAGCTTGATTTAGCCCATGCACTATTTTTAGAAACAGCGAAAAGACAACCTGATTGGTCAATTTGTCCGACTCCCATTCTTCCTGACCCAGTTTTAAAAAAAAAATGACTTCTCCAAAATGTTGAAATTTTGAAAGTATAATTAGGGACTACATGTAAGTGTCATTAAATTTGTTCAAGGGAAGTTGATACGTCAAATAATCAAAATGTAGCATTTGGCAGCCATATTGGATTCTATTTTTTAATAGATTTCGATGGCGAAAATGGCTTTATTTATAGTTTAATATGGATATGGCGATATCAAATTTTACACTTTCCCTTTTGTCAGATAAACAGATCAGCGGCCATCTTGGATTATTTTCCTGTCAAGGTTCTTTGATAAGAAAAGAATGGAGCTTTAAATGACCTCTCATTTAACCCTTTAATGGTCAAGCCAGCCAAAATCGGCCGCTGCAGTTGTCTTGATGAATCTCCATCTGCAGACCAAGAGAAGAAGAGTATTTTGGAAAATTTGCTAGTGAAATGACTGGCTCAATAATCGATTGCTAGATTTGGCCTATGGACTATTTTTAGAAACCAGTCAGTCCAGTTGTAAAGATTTAAAATGCTCTTCTTGGTCTGCACGTGGACCTTTAGAAAATTAAATTTTTTTTAACCAAACCTGACCATTAAAGGGTTAATAGTGGTTAATTAAGTGGTGGATTGGCGGCCATCTTGGATATTGTGCTATTTTTAGAAACACAATTAAACATCTCCGAAGCTGTTTGACCAATGGGTGAATCCGTTTAGGATGTCATAATCAACTACCATATGTCACATGTAGGCTGATGTCTGTCATAATCAATTACATCATGAATGACGCGATTAAGTCCATTATAAATGGTTTAATAGTCCGTCAAGTTATACAAATTGTGTCTTTACTATTTAACCCTTTAACACTCATATCAGCCCAGAACGACTTCTGTCGTAGTCTTGAGAAATGTCCATTTGCAAGCCAAGAGAAGACTATTTTTGAAAATTTACTACTGGAATGACTGGCTCGATAACCGTGGTAAATTTTCAAAAATAGTCTTCTTAGTCTGCAAATGAACATTTTCTATGAGAAAATTGAAATTTTCTTGAACACATTCGAGGGTTATGGGTAACCTTTAGAAACTTTTTTGACTGGGTGCTGTTGCTGCCATAGGCTAAATATTCAACAGCCTACATGTACCTGAGTGTATACATGTAGTTTTCTGGAAATTGAGATTCAGGGAGTGCAGTTATCAGTCATCCCAACATTGGAAAGCATGGGTGGACCTTGCTAGAGATGGGCGGGTCATAGCTAAAATTGTATTCTTCCAAATTTGTTCAAGAGAACCTGATTCATCAATTTGTTTGGTGGTCATCTTAGATTTCATAAAATATCCCGGAAATCGGTCATAAGATTACTTATTCCTCGTTTGCTGTTGGGCTGATTTCAGTCAAACATGGCTGGAAGGACATTAGGCGCATAGGTTTCTGAAAACTTATTCAGAAATTTAATTGGTAATTATTTTCGACATCCATCTTAGATTTCCGAAGACGTCCAAGAAATCTTTTAAAACATTGATCCAAGAATCTCTGTTTGGGCTGGCCAGAACTGTTCATTCCTTCGACCCACTGTGAGGCATGCAGAGTACACTTTAGGGCATCAATTCAAATTACATATATGGTGATTGGATTACCAACCTAAACGCTCCCCTCATGAACCCTTTAACCCTCATATCAACCAAAAGATCTTCAGCACTGGTCTTGAAAAATGTCCATTTGCAGACCAAGAGAAGCCTATTTTTGAAAATTTATGACTGGAATGACTGACTCGATAACTGAGTCAGTCATACCTGAATTAAACTTTCAAAAATAGGCTTATGTTGGTCTGCAAATGGACATTTTTTGTGAGAAAATTGAAATTTTCTTGAACAGGTTCGAGGGATAAAGGGTTAGAGTGTGTTTTATCCTCAGATGGAGAGTAGCTTCTTGTCCAATGCTGAAAGTAAAGTTAAACTTCCGGCACTTCTGGAGAAAATATTATTTCGTCTAAATGAAGAAGGCCAGTGTAGCATCAATATAGGTAAGCATGGCTTGACATTATTAGGATTAGTGACCAGTAGAATATCCTGGATAAACCACTAGCCTGCAGAACTAGTGGGCAATACATGTAAATTAGGATAATTTATTCAGTAATGGCTAGGCAACGCCAACAAGGCCATGATAGTAACTATCTAGTTAGCCGATTAGCCTTTCGTTGACTAAGTTTGCTGTTTGCTTTAAACATTTGATACTTACAAACCAGAGCAGCAACAGCTCACAGTAAAATTGTGAGTAGTTTTCAAAATATTTAACAGCTTTCCATATACATGTAGTTGTCTTGAAATTTATACACTGCCAATTGATAAGTTAACCCTTTAATGGTCGTACTGGCCAAAATTGACCTCTGCTATTGGCTTGTGGAATGTCGATTTACAGGCTAAAAGAATAAAAAATTTGAAAATTTACCACTTCAATGACTGGCTCGACACAATGTAACTGAGACAAGTCTTTCTAGTGAAACACTTTCAAAAATGATCTGCTCTTGGCCATGCAAATGGACATTTTTTTATGAGAACATTTTTTTTTCTTGAACAAATTTGAAGGTTAACCCTTTAATGGTCAAGCCGTCCGAAACCAGCCTCTGTTACGGTCTTGTGGAATGTCCACTTAAAAGCGAAGATAATACACTGGAATGACTGCCACGATAACCGATCCTGTCATTCCAGTGATAAATTTTCAAAAATTTTATTCTCCTGGCCTGTAAATGGACATTCGATAAGAAAACATTTAAATATCTTTTACCAAATTTTACGAGTAAAGGGTTATACTCCGCCCATGAAGAGGGTCTCTCTCTTCTGGTCTTTGTCCGAGTGTGTGCCAAAAGCTGTTTCTCAGAAACTACTGATTCAAATTTTTAAGTCTCCAGACTTGTGTCAAATACTGGATTTAGAAACTCTGATCAAGGTCGGGTCAATTTCTAAATCTTGGAAAGTATTGATCTGATTTTTAGACAGAATTCTAACACTGGAACAGGTTTTCTGTGAAATGATGATTCCTCGACATTGGTCTTGATCCAAAACAAATGATAATCGGCAAAATCAAAAATTAATGGAGGAATCCAGTTTTAGCTATTCCCCGCCCATCTCTAGCTAAGCTCCACCCATGCTTCGCTCGTGTTAGGATTGATCCATCCCTGACTATCAATTTTCAGAAAAACTATACATCAGGTAAGCTGTTGAATATTTTGAAACTAATTTGACGGGCCTTTGTTGCTGCCTGCACCCCGGGGATGCAGGCAGCAACAGTGCCCAGTCAAATTAGTTTCAAAACATTCAACAGCATGTTTATTAAATAATAAATACATACTATTCATACAACAATGCTTAGTACGTCATCAATTATGCATTCATGACGAACTTATATACGTCATTTATGACATCATTGATTATGACATCATCTTAGACGTAAGGGTGAGAGGTATTATCAATATGTAACTGTATCGCAATACAATGCCATTAACAATACATATCGCGATACATTCCTCCCAAACAGATACATATCGCCTGAAGCAGATGTAAAGTGACGCCGCTTGGTAGACATTATCAGAGTAATTCTGAGTAGCTATTTGGTTTATGCTTTTGAACAGGGATCTAGGTTCACAAAGCTTACTGTCGATCACAATTACCATGAAACTATCTTAAATGTATTTCCGAAAAAGTTGGTCCCGATCCCAGGATGATTCATAAAAAGGAAAAATTGGTTACCTCTCCGGGATGTAGAAATTGTTTGAGTGTAGCTTTCACTCAAACAATTTCTACATCCCGGAGAGGTAACTAATTTTTCCTTATTATATATTAAATGTGTTAAAGTGAAAATGAGGCACTTGTTGTGGCTAGCAATTAATGTATTCATTTCTTGGTCTTTCCACCGTGAGACTGTGATAATTATAAAGAATAACTGCACTGATTGCTATCCATGGCAGGCTCTTTTCTTTTGCAAAGAGGATAACTAGAGATTAATTTTAAATAATGGACAGAATCTTTCCTTCAAAGTGAACAATATATCATGATACGTATTGTGATACAATCTCCCTATGTCGTGATATATCGCGATACAATAATGTTCGGAATACCCACCCCTACTTACACGTCCCATAGTTGATTATGACATCATATGATTGATGGATAAACTGGAACGGTTCAATGTGGCAAAAACAGGAGTGTAAGGATCTGCAATCTGTGATTGCGCTTAGAGATTACTCTTGTGATGAGCATGCGCTGTTTACCTTTAACACTTTCATGGTCAGATTTGGTCAAGAAAATCAAAATATTTGTCTATTTGCAGCCCACGAGATGACTAATTTTGAAAATTTCCTGTTGGAATGACTACGGTAGCTCAGTTATCGAGCCAGCTATTCCAGTTGTAAATTTTTAAAAAGTCATCTCTTGGCCTGCAAATGGACATTCCTAAAACCACTGCAGAGGCCTGTTTTTGGCCAGCTTGACCCTTAAAGGGTTAATAAGATGTATTGTTGCATTCAATTTTGTATAGTTTTGAAAGCCTCGTTGCTATTGTCTGCTTCTTATGGCAGCAACATAGTTTTCAAAATTCTAATATTTTTTTCAGAATATGAGTTTTTGTTGAGTTTATAATAAGTGTAATATTACATATTATATATTTTTGTCCATGTAAGTAGGGACAGTGGTTGTCGGTTTCAAAATTTGCTATTTTCCGTTTCGTAATTCGATTTTTACTAGGCTGGCATACTTAAAATATCTCATTTATGTGTATTGTTATCAGCTTTCTCTACCCTCTCAATTTTGCATGTATTGCCAGATTGTGTAGAAACACCTCCATTTAGTATTGCAATATCCTTTATGTGTCACTCTGTTTGTGCATGTCTGTGTGCCTGTAGCATCTGTGTCCCAGCATTTACAGAATATGTGTGTTGATGGTGTGCTGCATTAGTGTTAGCACTACCAATTATAGTGTTCACATGTTAATGACCTGTGTTAACACCAACACTAACACCCAGAATTGACCTCACCCAATGCCTTTATCCATTAATTTCCATTTGAAGATCATATTTCCATTTTAACTTACAAATGTTTTTCATTTTGTCATTTTCCATTGATTTCCGTTTGACTATCTATAACATTTCCGTTTCAAATTACCAATTCCATGAATTCCATTTATTTTTTATTATTGTGGAAAACCACTGCCCACTGCCCCATATGCAATGTAAAAAATCCATGGTATTACTAGCCAGCTGATCATTCTACAGACATATATGTAGTATAGCCTCAGTTTTTGTCTTTGTGGGAAAATGTTTAAATCAGTTGTAATCCCCACATGATACTATTGATGAAGTGATGTAGTA
Source organism: Chaetoderma sp. LZ-2023a (assembly GCA_034401795.1). Lineage (NCBI taxonomy): Eukaryota > Metazoa > Mollusca > Caudofoveata > Chaetodermatida > Chaetodermatidae > Chaetoderma > Chaetoderma sp. LZ-2023a. The sequence goes on from CM067371.1 coordinate 22,488,658, forward strand.
CTGTTATATATCACTCTAAAATTGATTGCTAATGTGGTTATTAATAAAATGCTTAATCGGTTTTTTCTCAGAGAGCCCTGAGATGGTATTGCACCTGAAAGCTTCACCGTGCATTACAGAATTCCCGATCATCCAGGACCACGATGTTCCGGTGTTGATGGTGGAGCAAGCAGAACTCTATGCACAACACTGGGATCTGACATCACAGCAGGTTTGTCCAGCAATCCATCAGTTACCCTTGTCCATAATGTCGCCATCATAGAGTTAGATATCCGTAGAATGTTCATGACCCTCTCAAAGTCGGAATTTCAGAGTTCAGTATCTTCTCACCCAATCTATAGCTTCCAGAATAATATGTTTTTGTTACTAATTTTAGTACGTAGTCGAATAAAGCGTCAGATATATGCAGCCTCTACAGTTTTAATGTCTGAACAAGATTTATAAATTTGCACCTGTTCAATTTCTCTTCCAATTAACCTTTCCAGAGTACCCACCCATCATATGACATCATAATCAACTACGTGATGTGTAGAATGATATCATAATGAATGACGTCGATAAGTACTAGAAACTAGAATGCATATTTGAAAATGGGTTATGTGTTTTTGTACAAATTGTATGTCTTTAATAAATAGTCTGTTGAATATTTTGAAACTAATTTGACTGGGCGCTGTTGCTGCCATCGGCAGCAACAGCGCCAAGTCAAATTAGTTACAAAATATTCAACAGCTTCCCTGTATAGTTTTCAGGAAATTGATAGCTAGGGCATTCGGGGATTGATCAATCCCAACATGGTGAGGTGTGGGTGGAGCTTAGCTAGTGATGGGTGGGGAATAGCTACAAAAGGAAAGGTCCATTACCAACAGAGAATTCAGCTTTCCAAAGTGTCCATCTGACGTCATAATCAGCTAAGTGGCGTGTAAGATGATGTCATAATCATTATGTCATAAATGATTCTATATGGTCCATTTTTAACGCTTAATAGTCTGTCACGTTGTACGAATTGTATGTCTCTACTATTTAATAAACATGCTGGTGAATGTTTTGAAACTAATTTGAATAGCGCCCAGTCAAATTAGTTCCAAAATATTCAATAGCTTACATGTATATTTTTCTGGAAATTAATATTCAGAGAGTTCAGAGATCGATCGATCCCAACACGAGCAATGTGTGGGTGGAGCTTAGCTAGAGATGTTCGGGGCCTAGCTAAAAATTGAAAGGTCTGTTGTGGGTTATAGAAATACTGAGGCAGAATGACAATGTTTTTACCACTAAAAAATTATCATATTTTATACGGAATGAAATAATCATCTATGTTCAGATTTATTTCATTACATTACATTGAGGTACACGATTGAAGCCTCTAAAACTATACATCTTTATCAAATTTTATTTTCAAGCATTCTGGTGTAAATTTAGGCCGCCGTGTGTGCGAATTGTACGTCTTTACTATTCTGTTGAATATTTTGAAACTAATTTGACTGAGGCTGTTTCTGCCTGTATAGCAGTACAAAACTAGATTTGTTCTAGTTGAAGCAACCATTTTTCAGTCAAATGAGTTTCAAAATATTCAGCATACGATTTAAATTGTTAATTCATCAAAGACATACAAATCATACACTTTAGTGTCAAACTTCAAATTTTGTGGCTATGCCATTATGATTGCACCGTCAGCTAATATATGACATATTTGATTATGACGTCAGGTACTTGAGCGATAGAGCGCATCCCTCCATTGTTGTATAATGAGACACTGGAATATACGGGTTCCTATAATGGGATAATTGTTTTCTTTCAGATTCTGCCTCACATAAACAGTCTGAATCACATAACGAGGATTGCTTCTGAGGCGGACGTCGAAATCAACCTCGTTAAAGCATCCATTCAAAACTTAATGTAAGATCAAACCCTTCATAGCTCACTCCACTAAATGCTGGTGTGAGTATTGCCTATGGTGTCATCTGTCTGTCTGTCTGTATGTCCGCAGAATATCTCCTGAATGTAAGATTGTAGAATCGCCAAAATTGGCAGATACAATCATATTGAGGCTAGTTAAAGTGAATGGGCCTTTCCACTGTATCCACCATTCATATGACATCATAATCAACTACGTGACATATAGAATGACATCACAATCAATCACGGCATGAATGACAAGATGAGTACGTCACAAATGCATAGTTGAAGACGGACTATGCATTGCTGTACGAATTGTATGTCTTTACTATTTAATAAATATCATGTTGAATATTTTGAAACTAATTTCAAATTAATTTCAAAACTAATTTGACTGGGGGGGGGCGCTGTTGCTGCCATAGGCAGCAACAGCACCCAGTCAAATAAGTTACTAAATATTCAACAGCTTAAGTGTATAGTTTTCGGGAAATTGATAATCAGGGCATTCGGGGATCGATCAATCTCAACACGGCGAAGTGTGGGTGGAGCTTAGCTAGTGGTGGGCGGGGCATAGCTAAAACTGGAAATGTCCGTTGAAGTTTCATGTCAAATATCAAGGTCTCTGGTTCACTAGGTGCATGCCAGAATGCACATCTTTGGAAATAACTTGCAAATCTAATAGGATAGAATCACCAAATTTGGCACATACAGGTATATTGTGAATTATTATAGAATAAAGATGCTGACTTTCAGGTCAAAAGGTCAAAGATCTAGGTCAGAGGGTCACTAAGCACATACAGAAATACACACTTTTTATCATAACTTGGGAATGCATGATAGTAGAATGAACAAAATTAGCATATTTATTAAAATGGAGGAACCCAGTTTTAGCTATGTAACACGCACACGCACGCACGCATGCACGCACGCACACACACACGCACACACACACACACACTTCTTGAGCTAAGGTCCACCAACGCTTTTCCCCTGTCAGGACTGATCGATCCATGCACTCTCTGAATCTCAATTTCCAGAAAACTATACACTCAGGTAAGTTGTTGAATATTTTAAAACTAATTTAGCTGGGTACTGTTGCTGCCTATCGCAGCAACAACACACAATTCGTTAAAAAAAACATGTCATCAATTAAGCATTCGCTATGAACTTAGAGCTCTACTTCATTCATGACGTAATTGATTATGATGTCATCTTACACGATATCATGTCGACGTGTAGCTGGGCAAGCTGTCAATCGTCATATAATAACTAAACTTATGCACAGATGTTGTACTTCACAAGGGAGATAAGCCTGAATAATGTGTTTGTTTCATTTCAGGCATTATAGAGTTGTCAAGATCATCCCGATTTTCCAGGTAATATTAACCTACATTGCTTCTTTGTCAAAATCTATATTTTCAAAGCAAACATATATATATATATAGATATATAGATATATAGATAGATAGATAGATAGATAGATATATATACACCTGTGCAAAAGTTAAGCACCACCCTATTTTTACGCACATGCGAGGGTATATTCATGTGCTATGAAGAAAGCAATAGCATAAACATTTATGTACCCATCCATCTTAGTGCAAGAGGTAATAATGCAACTAGAGGAATGCTGATTATGATGGTGGGGAAACACTGTATGTTTTTGTTTGAACTTGAAAACGAGGCCTGAATATGGTTACATTGACACAACTGACAACTATTGCCCTACAGTTGACACACGTGGCTAGATTGTCATTAATGGTGTCTGAAAACGAAGTTTAACATCTGTGCACGAGTTTGAGACTGTCATTATTAATACCGGGTATATCCACCTTGTGCCTGGATGACGGCCTGGACACGACGTCTCATGCTGGTCACCAACCGACTGATACGCCATTGTGGTATTCGTTGCCATTCAAGATGGAGTGCGTCTGTTAATTCCTGTAGGTTCTGCACAGGAGGATCCCTCCTCACCATGTTTCCCAGAATGTCCCAGATATGCTCAATAGGGTTCATGTCAGGGCTCCTTGCTGGCCATGGTAGGGTTTCGATGGCATTCTGGCGGAGGTATTCATGCACAGCTCTAGCACGATGTGGTCGGGCGTTGTCATCCATGAATATAGGGTGGGTTCCATGTGCATGATTTACAAAATGAGGGACCACAACTCTATCCAGTATGGAATCTTGATATCTTTGTCCATTTAGTGTTCCAGGTACAGTCAACTGATCCATCTTACAATCAAATGAGATGCACCCCCATATCATAACGGAACCTCCACCAAATGGAACTCCTTCCATGATGTTACGTTGGTCGTACGCCGTGCGTCTGGACCTCCATACACGAGTTCGACCATCTGTGGCATGAAGCAGGAACCGACTTTCATCGGACCAGTGTACCCGTCTCCAGGATCTCATGTTCCAGGGTCTTATTTCGTTGCACCACCTCAGACGCTCCTCTTTGTGGTGTGCAGTGAGGAGAGGACGTCTGACAGGTCTCCTAGCTTTCATGCCAGCAGCATACAGTCTCCTTTTGACGGTAGACATTGACACTCTATTGCGCGTTTCCCATTGCTGGCTGAGCACTCTGCTGTTGGTGAATGGAGATCTCCTAACAAGGCGTACTAGGGCTCGATCATCACGGGCAGTAGTCTTCTTCGGTCTTCCAGATCTAGGCCTGTCCTTCACCTCGTTAGTTTGCCCATGTTTTGCAATCAAACGACTGATTACAGTATGGTTAATGTTCAGGTGTCTACCAATCTCTCTGCATGACATACCAGTGGTATGCATACCTATGATTTGCCATTTCACACGATCACTTAACCTTCGTCTTGCCATAGCGGTTCACAATCAAGAGCTAATTCTCTCTGTACAAATAAACGACGGTCATGAACACAAAATTCCTAATCTTGTCGCCTAAATCTGTATGTAATGTTCTACACCTCAAACTGGACTTTTACATAACTGAACACGTGTGCTGTTTCCCGCCACGCACGGACATCAAGCGGCGTGAAGTCATGCATGCATGTGCATTTCGTACTTGGAATTATGTCAGCTAACGCGGGACAAAAAGTATGGCAGCCTAGTTGTACCATCATGTTTCTACGTTCTATTGTTTTTGCTGGTGCTTAACTTTTGCACAGGTGTATATATATATATATATAGATAGATAGATAGATAGATAGATAGATAGATAGATAGATAGATAGATTGAAGATTTGTATCTAATATAGCTACGGCAGCAACAGTTTCCAATCAGATTAAAGAATATTTCTACTCACACACATCATAGCAGTAACAGGGCCTGACTTAGCGGGGTAAAAATGGGTCACGAAATGTGAAATATTCTTTTGAAACTAACTTGTCTGGAAGCTGTTGATGCACATATATGGTTGCTTTGTAGCTGGATTTCATATTTTGAAGTGCCACGCCCACTTCTAGCTCAGCTCAGCTGACTTAACCCTTTAACACTCATATCAGCCAAAAACAGCTTCTGCAGTGGTCTTGAGAAATGTCCATTTGCAGACCAAAAGAAAACTATTTTTGAAAATTTACCACTGAAATTACTGGCTCGATAACAGAGCCACTCATTCCAGTGTAAATTTTAAAAAATATTTTTCTCTTGGTCTGCAAATGTACATTTGCTTTTCGAAAAGTGACATTTTCTTGAACAAATTCAAGAGTTAAAGGGTTAATACATAATGTTTTGTTGCATATGTTTAAACTAATTTGACTGAAACAGGTTCAACATCAAATTACACACTGTTTCAAAATATTCAAAAGCTTACCGGTAAAATTATGGCGAAATTGAGATTCTGTGATTCAGGGTTCAAAGGGTCAACAATCACCGTTTGTAGCAGTTCTTTAAACTCATTTGTGTGTAGTTTGCCCAAAACTGTAGCAAATCTATGAATTTAACCCTTTAACACTCATATCAGCCAAAATGCGGCTTCTGCAGTGGTCTTGAGAAATGTGGATTTGCAGACCAAGAGAAGACTATTTTTGAAAATTTACCACTGGAATGTCTGGCTCGATAACCGAGCCAGTCATTCCAGTGGTAAATTTTCAAAAATTGTCTAAATTTGAAATTTTTAAAATAAATTCGAGGATTAACGGGTTAATGGTCAAGCCGGCCAAAACTCATCTCTAGTTGTCTGAAGGAGTGTCCATTTGCAGACCTGGATAAAAGTATTTTTTGAAAGTTAATCGAACCTGTCATTTCATTGGTAAATTTAAAAAAATACTCTTGACCTGCAGATCGATGGACATCAATAAGGATATATTTTGATTTTCTTGACCAAATTTGAACAGTACAGAGCTAAATTATATCTGTGATTTGATTCGTGTTTTATTCTGTGTATGCAGTACTGTAATGTGTTCACATGTACGCCAGACCTATGCCGCCTTAATGAGGACGGAGAGCTACAGGACGAGTGTATACGATATGTGGCTACACAGGGTAAGTATTAGATATGATATTCATATGACAAATTATTCACCATTCCGTACCAGGGCTTGAAATAAAATACTACTCTGAATTCGTAATTTTGAAAACACAATTCCTGAAGACTGCTGCCATATTACAGCAATATTGCTTTCAAAATTACACCAGTTATCATTCAAATTAGTTGATTGATTAAAGGATAACTAATCCCATTGCTTGATAGCTGTTCAGGTGATCTAACACGCCGACCATAAACTATCCAGGTATTTTTAAGCTTTGTATCATGCCGCTAAGGAAAGATATTCAGGATTTAGTAGTTAAATGTTGGTACATTTCTACACCCTATGATGGCTGTCATGATTTACTTTTCAATCAATCAGAAAACCCTAGTGTGTCTGCCTCGGTATATACGCTCAGTCATAGAGGCTCCAGCTATAGTTTGGCAATATGGTATAAAAGCAATCCTACAGGTAAGCTGTTGAAAATTTGCCATAGGCAGCAACAACTTCCAGTCAAATTAGTTTCAAAATATTCAATGCGATGAGCATTACATAATAAAGAATGCGATGCATTGGAGTTTACATGACATCACACACAATAGCTTGAGGAGACAAAATGGTGTCGATCACCGTTCAACATTTACTCGACATTACAAAACAGATAATTGCGATACCGATCAGGGAATCTGACAGGATATGAATGATATGGAATCTATACACCATATTCTATCGGTGCAATACAACATTTGAGATAAGATTAGCATCGCTTTAATTAATATCCATTTACAGGTCAAGAAAAGGCAGGTAATCTTTGAAAATTCACCGCTGGAATGACTGACTCTTGCCTTGTAAAAGCACATTTTACCTTGTACACTTTGAGCCTTGAATTTTTTTAACAAAAATTTCAATTTTCTCATAAAAATGTCCATTTGCAGGTCAAATGGTTTGGCGGCCATCTTGGTTGACCTAGTTGTATCGAAAACGACTTCTCCAGAACCGCTGAAGGGATCGGGCCGAAATTTGGCAAATATGATTAGGGATTAAGGGCCATTAAAGTTTGTTCAAGGGAAGTTGATCTGTCAAAAACCGGGACACCATGGGCCAATCAAAGTATAGCTTTTTTTATTTGATAGATTTTGAGGCCGAAACTGGTTTTATGTGTTTTTGGGTATTCTGATCTCAAATTTGCAATTTTCGAAACTGTCGGATAAATGGTTCGGTGGCCATCTTGTTGATAAAGAGCATTCTAGTTGAAATGCCTATGGTCCCAGTGAGCGATACAGGCCCCTTGGGCCTCTTGTTCTATATATAGAATGCTTTATCTTAAATTTGTGGATTTAAATTTGCAGTTCATACTATGTTTCAGATTTATCTGGGCAGAGTTATCTGGATGTTAATTCTGAGAGTAAGAGAGTACAAATGAAGGGTTCCAATATGTGATACATAATTAATTATGTCTGACTCACTCGTTAGATGACAAAATAACGAAAATCAACAAAATTAATCAGAATAACGTATAATAGTGGGGCAGATATGTGACAAATAACAGACAAATTGTGGGTTTTGTGGTAAAAGCACCAAAATTGGCACAGATGTGGACCAATACATACCCAATAATTTTAGATATAGGGCCATCACAAAATTTTTCCCTGGTGTCTAAAATGAGTGCCCATTGCCACACCCATTTTAGTGGGCGTGTCACATTGTTAAAATATCAAATTTGCAAGAAAATCATGCCTTTTGGTGATTCAAACAACAGAATTGGCTCTGCTATTTGTAACTATGTCATAATTGATGCAAAGATAAAGAAATTTTAATGCATACCTATCCTTGTGGGTGAAAAGATGGTTACGCCTACAAAAGGTGGACGTGGCATATTTCTAAATCTTATACTATTCACTACAGTCATTATTTTGGTGATTCAAAAATATGCCATGTTTGTTAAATTATGCAGTTTCATCTATGCCAATTTTGATGTGTTTAGCATAAAACCCACTATTGTCTTATTTTGATCACGTATCTGCCTCAGGATATGCTGGATCAAGCAAGCCAGTATTAGTGTCATAATTTAACAGTTATCCGATATAGCTCTTTACATATGATGTTTACGGACTAGTTAATATAGAAGTTAAAAAAACATATATTTTTTAGTTGCACTCTGAAGGACTATGGCGACTAACAAAGATGCAAGCTTGTTCATGTAGACAATTTCCATTCAGCAACACTGCCACCTCCACCTATTGATTGAAGTATGTGTGCTTTATGTTAGGAGGATTCAATGTCGGAATCAGATACCAAAGCTTGGCCGAATTACTACAAAGTTTTCGTGACGTTGGACATCGCCCAGTTTCTGTACCTATAGACCCACTTGATGCCGGTGATGGAATCTTAAACACACTTTCTACTAATCGAGCAAAATGGCATACAGCCTGTTGGCTGAAATGCTCTGGTGAGAATTCAGGGAGCTACAGCATGTACAAGTGTAGGTAGAGCTAGTCCTTTCCCAAGACAAAGATCTTTAAGCAGTGCGGAGACAAATACTGAGAAATTTTTCTTGTGTGATGATCAGGGTTCATACGGGTCATGGAAATCCTGGAAAGTCATGGAATTTGAAAATCTAAATTCCAGGCCTGGAAAAGTCATGGAAATTTGTCATTTTGATAAAAGTCATGGAAAATGATAATCTCCCTAAATAAAAAATAAAGTCTGATGGCATACAAATGTAAAATGAGGAAATAAAGTTCAGAAATACACATTTCATTTCTTTATCGCTGCGATCACATGATTTCATTCATTATCAAAGTCATATGTCCGACCAACATAAAATGACCCAAAACAACGTAAGAATTAAAATGAGGTTAAATCGTTTCTTATGTTGGAAGGCCAAATTGATTGGAGGCATTCCACTGAACAACGTATATCTGGACCTGAAATAAAATAAAAACAGGTTTGTGATGCCGCAAATGCCAATATCCCAAATTAATAATAAATATGTACAGAAGATGTTTTTAAAACAATTTGAGCAATAAATTCACTATTTCCTACACAGCGTATGCATTCTGCAGTATATTTATTGGTGAGATTTTTGTTCATTTGGGCGATTTCATCCCGGCCGAATTGGTTACATTATGATAATTAGATGGCGATGATATCTCGCTCTCGCTAACATATGGGGATTCCCCTGAATATTGAATGTATTTCTCGCTCAAAGATGGTTTTATGCGTTCTATTATGGTTAAAGTATGAAATAAACTTGTTAATATTAATAAAAATAACCAGATATTTAGCCGATAAGCGATTATTATTATTTTGAATCTAGGGGCAAATTTACCAATTTTCGTTCGTCGGAAAAATATGATTTGCAATATTTCTGAATTGCGACTGTGTGTTATATACCTGTATAAGGCTCTTTTAGCTCATATTTTGTCAAATTTCCCCTGTGTGTTATCTATTAGTACGCAATATGTTCGTGAAAGTAACCATTTTAAGGAATGAATTTCAATTTTTTTCTTGAACGCCATGGCCAAATACACGCCTAGGCTTTAAGCCTTAAATTTGTACAAAAAAATTTGTTTGAAATCTCAAAGAAAATCTCAATTTACAGACCAAATGAAGACTACTTTAGAAAAATGTTCATCAATAGTCTTCTCTTGGTCTGCAAATGGACATTTCTCAAGACCACTACAGAAGCCGTCTTTGGCTGATGAGTGTTAAAGGATTAATAGGCAATTTTTTTGGTCAAAATCTTAGATTTTGTTCAAGATTTACTAGAAAGGGTCATATTGCTTCTTACCTTTTTGACTGATTTCAACCAAGTTAGGCTGAAAGGATGCTACATGTATGATCATAGGCTCTAGGCCTTCTATTCAGAATTTTTATTCATAAATTTCTTATGTGAAAGCCTGACTGACTTTGACCTAGCTATTGATTCTTGGAGGTCATGGAATTTTTAAATTTTAGTCATGGAAAAGTCATGGAATTTCAAATACTGAAATGTGTACAAACCCTGGATGATGTAGGATTACCTGGAAATCCGCTTGAGGCAGCAGCTACCAAGAACAAAATGTGTAGTAAATCTACTAATCAATAATTAATTGCGTATTGTCAAGAACGTAGGTGATATGGTAGTCCAAGAGTCTGCACCATAAAATCGATCATGAACCTCCATTGTCCGTCTATCCTGGACTAATTCTTCATGGCCATACACGTAAACAGGAATTGGTCGATACTTTGTTCCATCTTGGCCTATATATGTCATATGATAGGTTTTTCGAAATTTCTACAAATATGGCTGTATTTCAGCTCACCAGTATGAAACTGATCACGTTGTGTGCCAAAGTATTCTCCAAAGTGACCTCTTCACCACAGCCGCAGTAAACAATATTGATCACAATCCCAGCTCAACCCCAGCTCCAGCACTGCTTCTGAACGTTTTTCAGGGCACAGGAATATCACTTTTTCAGCACCAGACTACAATATTAGATGGAAATGAACGTAGTAGGACAACTTTGCAGTCAGCGCCTTCAATTAACATGATCCCACCTCTTCCATTGTCATATACAAATATCCCACCTGTCACACTGAAAAACAAAGATCCTCCCATTCCTCCAATGAGTGGTACGTTGAAAGGCAATGGCTTAATTCTCAGATCTGCATTGGAAGATGAAGACGTATGGAGAGACAATGTTCAGCAACTACTGACTAATGAGGTACATGACATTACAGATCCAGTTTCATGTGCAGTATATCATGCACGTAAACAACCATTATCACAGGAATATACACTCGCAATTACATCACTTCTACCACTTTCCCAAGATAACTCTAAATCGCTTGCTATGATTCGGCACTCAATGGATGTAGTGCAGTGTGCTGTTGAATTCCTGAATCCAGGCCAAGTGCCCATACTAACTGTTGACTAGCCACTGTTCGCCAATGCCAAATTGATTCAGTGGAATTGACCAGATATATACTGAGTGGCCGCCACATTGAAATGGTTGCACTAAAGCTTTTTAGAAGACTGGCTAGATGGTAGTGGCTGGACCATTACCATTAACCAAGCAAATATTGCATTAGCAAGAACTGCTCATTCCTTCCTAACTGCTTCACATATAACACGAACCAGAAGTGTACACCAAGCTACAGCCACTGCTTCGTTTATCCTTCTTCACGACGCATTTGATGCCTACACCAAATTTCAATCCCAAATTCCACTCGTATTCGATGAATGGTGCCTACATAGAATTGATGAAAGTCCGCACTTCCAATTCTAGTTCACAACTATGCAGCTCGAGCTTTTGATTATGGTCTATGTACGATATCATCAAGAAGCAAACTTCTCACTGTACATTGATGTTCTCACAAAATTGCTCTTGATCACACTAACTATGCCCAGTGGCTGCCAGTTCATATACGCGATATGTCAACACTGCAACATCGACTTCCTGATGTCCATCAACAGTTCAGTTCATTCAGGGCAACTTTGTGCTTCATAAAACCAATTGTCAATTCTCTGCACTCCCTATTGACCAAGTGCATGAGCAGAATAATGCGGTGAGGAAAGGAGATGTCAGTGCTGTTGTAGGACTTATGCAGAACTCTAGAGCTCTTCTCTGGTGGATGGTACCTGGTCCGGAAATAGCGCATGCAGTAAAAGAGTTCGAAACAGGCTGCCTGGATATAACAAACAATAACCAAAACAACCCTCACTACGATCAAACTGTTCAATTAAAATTTGCTAATAAGGTCAGGCCGCTTGTTTATGTGATAGATGACATGGGAAATACATTCATGGAAGAAAGTGGTGATCTTCTGGTATTGGACACACATGGCATTGCAGATCGTGTCATTGTCGACAGTGTTTGTTGTATTGCACGTTTGGGCCATGAACAATATGATAACTACATCAGTGAACGATTTGTTCTGTGCTCAAAACCTATTTCTGACTCAATTAAAGGAAATAAGATACCATTACTCAGCAAGGCACATACAAATGTTAAATCTAAGACGACACAAGTGGTAACATCTCTTAAGAGTGACTGGACATTATTTTCACGGTTATACATTGCTTGGTCACATTATTTTCACGGTTATACATTGCTTGTCAAACACGTGATGGTAATTTAGAAACATTTTTCAAGCATGAGAATCACGCTTACCCTCCCTGTCGCAGTTACATGTAGGAGAAACTTTGCTCCGATTCTAAGTCAGATTTGGTAGAGTGCTTAGAAAACACATGTTCTTCTCACGGAGATGCCCCAAGAGTTGATGTTATCATTCTGGATGGACCAGATATTGTCAATATGCTAAAACCAGTAGTTACTAAGACCTTTCTGGAGTATGCCACAACTATATATACGAGCACAGCTTTGGAATTCCAATGGAGTCGATGTCATCTTGGACGGGTGTCTTGAAAATAGCATGAAGTCCACAACTAGAGATAAAAGAGAGAAAGATATTCGAAGACGTGTAATGGCTGGTAACTCTCTTCCAGGAAACAGGCAAGCATTCTTATGACTAGATGAGAACAAGAAAGAGCTGTTTGATTTTCTGGCACACCAGATCATAGAACAAATAGGTCCAGATCAGGAAGTGTACACAACATGTGACAATGAAGTTCTCTGCACCCAACTTAGTCAGGATGTATCTTCAATGTCACCTGGCAATCATGAAGAGCCCGACACCAGAATGATTGTACACGCAGTAGATGCGGTTAGTCAAGGATTCAGTAGGATTGTGTTACACACAGTAGATACTGACGTGGTAGTTCTCTCTGTTGCTGTTGTTTCAATATGTAAAGAAAACTCGAGTCTGTAGTCCGAATTGCCACCTCCAAGTGACTGGTGCTGGGAACATAATGATGAACATAGGTGAGAACCTTTGTGGACCATTCTTCCTGAAGCATCTGTCTCCTGTTCTGAACTCCTGAGATCTGGTCGTCAAACCCGGTGTATAGGACTGTGTAAATGTGTTACGGTGTCACTGAAATGCACAGCATTGTGCCATTGTAGAGGAAACTGTGAACAGAATGACAGTCTTGTAGAATGAGTATGGACATACAGCTATCATGCAGCTAGAATACTCAAGTGAATTCCTTCAATTTTCTTTCACATATAATGAGGCAGAAACATGGCAAAGAGATGAATGGATGAATCCACTTTTGGCTATGCCCCATCCATCTCTAGTTTTACCTGTGTTGGGATCGATCAAACCCTTAGCCCTCTAAATTTCAATTTCCATAAATCTATACAGGTAAGGCTTTGGCAGCAACAGCGCACAGTCAAATTAGTTTAAGATAATTCAACTGAATGTTTATTAAATAGGAAGGGCATACATTTTGTACAACTGACAGACCTCAAAATTTATGACATACTTGGCTATGTCTTTGATTGTGTCGTCTGCCTGCATGTGATGGATGTTATTGATTATGGCGTCATATACTTGAGTAACAGATTGGATTCATCAATTGCGGGCTTTATGTTAAAAAACCCAGAATTGCCATCGATGAGGCTGCATAATTTATCAAACATGATATATTTTGGCATCTAAGTTATTAAGTTATGACTATAGTGAATATTATAAGATTTAGAAATCTGCCACGCCCTCTTTTTGTAGGTGTGGCCATTTTCACCCACAGAGGTAGATATGCATGAAATTTAGCTTTTTCATCAACCATGACATACCGGTAGTTACAAATAACAGCCAATTCTGGTGCTTGAATCACCAAAATGCATGATTTTCTTCCATATTTTATAATTTAACGATGTGCCACGCCCACTAAAATGGGTGTGCCAATTCTAGGCCCAGGGGAAAATTTTGCGATGCCCCTATATCTAAAATCATTTGCTATATATTGGTCCTCAACTGTGTCAATTTTGGTGCTTTTACCATAAAACCGACAATTCCAACACATATCTGGCCCACTATAACTCTGTCATGAAAATCAAAAAGTCTATCAGTAGTTTATGAATTGTATGTTTTTGATTAATTTGCAATTTTGAAAATTTCTGTTAATTAGTTTGAAACTAATTTGACAGCAGCCACGAATCAAATTAGTTTCGAAATATTCAACAGCTTATATATATATATATATAATTACCTTGAAATTGGCATTCTGGGAATTCAGGAATCAAAGTATTTTAATGGATTCCAACAAATGCCAAAAATGGGCGGGGCATAACTAGAAACAGGTGGGTCATTATAAGCTAGAAATGAATCCCTCCATTATAGACACCCACCTGGCAACCAATTTTTGGCTGGTAAAACTTGTACTATATAGATATATTAAGAAAGCATATATATATATATATATATATATATATATAATATTTGTCATGCATATTTTAGGTCAGTCTTTGCCGAAGTTTCGTGATGTATTTGTTTTATACTGTGGTCTAACACCCGGAACAACAGTCAGAGACTTATGCGCTCGCCATAATCCACATGGACTTAAAATCGATGAAAGGTACACAACGCAACTATATTTACCATTTCCTGATGACAAAAATTAAGCCAATGGTATCAAGGAAAAAATATTTACACGCATAAATAAATGTATTTTTGAGAATTCTTCACCACCTGTGACTGGGGAAAGTGATCAGAGGCATCATGTTCTAAACTGTTTTCCTAATCTCTAGGAGTCAGATCATTTTAGCGTTACATCAGAAACAGTTTGCATGGTCACATAGTGGCATTATTAATAGGCTTGCACGATTACGTGATTAGATCGAAAATAGTGATTATGTTTTAAATCGTGAATTTATATGATTAAAAATTAAGTAATCGAATAATCGTGAATATTTTCTATTGCATAAAATATTTCAAAACCTAACTTTCAATTACTTTTTAATGCGATCAGTCATGAAAAATGACATTTTGCTTAGTGAATGTATGTCCATTTGCAGAGCAAGAGAAGACTATTTTTGAAAATGTATTACTGGAATGCCTGGCTCGAGAATCGAGCCAGGCATTCCAGTGATACAATTTCAAAAATAGTCTTCTCTTGTCCTGCAAATGGGCTTTTCTAAACACTATTGCAATCTTCGTCATTCATATTCTTTTGTTGTTATGTCTTGGTAATTTGTATCCAAGCTGATTAATCGAGTAATCACGATTATATTTTAATTATCGGTCGCGATCACTCAACACAATAATCGCGCAAGCCTAATTATTAGCTCACATGGCCTGAAGGTCTGATGTGATAAGCATACTTTTAATCAAGAAATCAGTTTTATTATGACGTCTAAGGCAGCCATGACATCCAGTCAACTTATTTTCAAAATACTTTTCTTGTATGTCTTGTATGACACAGTTAAATGTGTCAATAATGAATACTATAGGGACCTTTTAAAATATTATATATTCAGGGTCAATGAATGCCCTGGACAAACTGAAAATCTGGTGCCCCTGTCTGTAACTCATGCTGAGGCGGGAGTCTGGGTCTGTCCCAGAAAATTCTGAAATTTAGCTGAGACCAAATTTAGAAATCTAGATGCTCTTACTGGGAATTTTCCTATATTTCTGCAGGGAAAGATCATATGAACCTTCAAATTATTATATTGTTACAAGCGCTCCCAAAATATTGAAATTTAAATGCTTTTACCAGGCACTTCCTAGGGAGATATCATGATATGTACCTTCAAAATGGTATCAAGTTTGTCTATCTTTACAACTGGTGGTTGTGTTGTCAATGGGCTTTTCCAGTTTATCCATCCATCATATGACATCATAATCAACTACATGACGTGGAGGATGACATCATAATCAATTACAACATGAATGACTCGATTTAGTCCATCTTAAATGCTTAATAGTCTGACACATTGTACGAATTGTATGTCTACGATTTTATAAACATTTTGTTGAATTTTTTTAAAACTAATTTGACTGGGGACGGTTGCTGCCATAGGCAGCAACCACGCCCAGTCAAATTATTTTCAAAATATTCAACAGCTTACCTATATGATTTTCTGGAAATTGAGTCGGGGAGTTCAGGGATTGATAGATCCCAACACGAGTGAGCTGTGACTGGAGCTTAGCTGGAGATGGGCAGCGCATAGCTAAAACTAGAAAGATCCATTGGCAACCTGGTTGACTACCCCTGTCATGACTCCCTGATTATAGGTCTGAATACCTGATCAGTTAATATAATTCAGTTGCAACGAAATGACTTTTAGAGCCATGATGCGTTTTTTCCAAATGAACATTTGCAGGAAGCTGATCCAGTTTGGCTTGCTTAATGGTCTTATTCGTCGCTTGAACAAGTATCCAGTAAAACTCTTACACAATGGCGAGTACGGTCGTCATCGGACACTGACACAAATGTTCAATGGTATCCATAGTTACGATGAGATCTGCTGCAAGACAGGTAGGATAATTTAACTACAATTTAAAATAGCATATAGAACAACAGCAGTTAGATTACAGTTCCCGCACCCTCGCTTCTTTGTCTCATTGTGTATGTTTTTTTGGATTTTCCAAATTGCTCAGATTTTTGGGATCATGGCAAGCATTGTAGAATGCTAGTGTATAGTCACCAGCTTTCTTGTGTTAAATTTGAGCCAAATCAGATGAGTAATTTCAGAGATATCCAGAGATGCCGAATTTGATCCAATCTGGATTCCTTTTTATGCTCCCCGAAAGATTTCGTGGGAGCATATAGTCCGTCCGTGCACCCTAGCCTCTACATGTTTGTCTGGGCCATAGTTTCAAGACTGTTTCATATATATTCCCACCCAAGTTTGGTGAAGATTGCACCAGTAGAACTAGAGTTATTGGAGAATGCGTAAAAAATATATGTTTTGAATTGGTGCTAAAAGATGTTGCTGTTTTGTTTTAGACCCCAAAATTGGCATACCGTATTTAATATAATTTTCTCGCCCCTCCCAATTATACCGCCCCCATGTTTTTGAGAACGGCAGAAAAAAGCGCAAACATTTTGGTAATTTTCTTGAATACATGCGCAAAAAGATCTAATTATCCTGTTAACTTATCCTGTCGTTCAATGACAGAGCGTCTAATGTTGTTGTTGAATTGGCATTAAGATACGGCTATAAATTTTCTAATGTATCGCTGAACGCATCACAAACGCACCTCCAGTCAATTCGACCAATGCCTACCAGTAAATTGTTTCTGATCAGTATCTTGCCATTCAGTGATAGAGCTGCTAACGTGAATTATGCGTCGAGATACAGCTATGGCATATTTTCCGATGTATCAGTGAACGCATCACAAACGCGCCTCCATACAATTTAACAACGGATAAATCATTTGTTCCTATATACTGATTCACGGTGACTGAGAAAAACTCAAATTTTGTGGTATTTTTTCCAAACTTTTTCCACCCTAATTAACCCGCCCCATTTTGGTGACCGCTACTCGCCCGGCGGTATAATTAGAATAAATACGGTATGTGCTCAGGACCCCACATGCATACTTCCTTTCACCCACGTTCGGAGAAGATCCTTCCAGTAGAACCAAAGTTATTCAAAAAATGTGTTAAGACCAAAAACAAGAACAATAACCACCAGCACGTGGTCTAGCAACATGGCTAAAAAGAAACATGTTAGTTAGTACAATTTCAAACACAATGTAACAAATGTTCTTTTGAACATAATGGACCTTTCCAGTTGTAGCTATGCCCCGCCCACCTCTAGCTAAGCTCCACCCACACCTCGATCGTGTTGGGATCGATTGATCTCTGAACTCCAGCTGTTGAATATTTTGAAACTAATTTGACTAGGTGCTGTTGCTGGCAGCAACAGCTCCCAGTCAAATTAGTTTCAAAATACTCAACAGAATGTTTATTAAATAGTAGAGACATACAATTTGTACGTGTCGAATTATTAAGAGTTAGAGACGGGTAGTATAGAACCATTTATGACGTAATGATTATGACGTCATCCTACACGCCGCTTAGCTGATTATGACATCATTACTCTGGAAAGTTCTACATCTTATTTTGTTTGGAAAATATGTTGCATTATTTCTGACACTCACAGTATATAAACAATGTCAATAGTACCACTTAGAGACTGTAATCATGCTGAACATACTGGTCCAGGCATAGTTCATGTGGCATGTTTCTGACTAGCCGGCTGTCAAGTACTTACGATGGTAGCAGCTGACATTCAAATGATTGTTTAGCCAAAGCTATATTTGCAGTAATTTTTTATTACCGTTAAAATTCGACTAAAGGACGCAGTTTTTTTGTCAAAATACATGTACTAGAAAGGGGGTGCGTCCTATAATCGAGAACATTCCTTCCGCACATTTTTGGGTCGAAATTTTTCTTAAAAAGTCACAGATTATACCACGGAAATCGAACTAAATGTTACGATAGACAATTCACGCCGCCTGACGACTATGTTTAATGTATACTAAAAAAACACCAAGCGGAAGTGAAATTATTAAATTGGGGCGCCTAAATATTGCTTATTCTTTAATACATATCACTTATTACATCAAAATTAATCCAGAATTCGACATAAAATGGCGTCGAAAAAAGATACGTGTATAAATCACCTGATTCACCTCCAATCGCAAAAGATCTTTATTCTAATTAGAGCGACTACTCGGATCTAAATATTCTGGACTCGGAAATTTCTATATATCATCATTGCGCGATAGGAACTGAACGTTCCCGTACCCGTTTGATAACCAACCCCCGTTAGCGCATAAGATTACACAGCGCCTCCAATCACAAAAGAGCCAGATAACCAACTCCCGTTAGCGCATAAGATCACACAGCGCCTCCAAACGCAAAAGAGTCATTACAACTACTGACCATCTGAATATTCCCATACCCGTTTTATACCAACTCCCGTTAACGCATAAGATTACACAGCGCCTCCAATCACAAAAGAGCCAGATAACCAACTCCTGTTAGCGCATAAGATCACACAGCGCCTCCAAATGCAAAAGAGCCATTACAATCTGTTTCTATCACGCGATTTCTATGTTTTCAAGGCGACATTTTATGCCAAAATTAGATTGATACACAATATTTAGGCGGTCCTATTTAATAATTTCTCTTCCACCATGATAATTTTAGTCATGCATTAAACAAAGCGCTGAGTGATGGTTATTTTTTATACCAATTTTTTTCTAAATTTAACAGCGTCTTATACTTGAATACAAGTTTTTTGGGCGGATTTTGGTCAAATTTGGGACAGCGTCCTATTTTTTAGGCCAGCCTTTAGTCGAGAAATTACGGTAGTCCTTTTGAGGGTATATATCCACCCCACCCCCAAATGCAAGCTACTCCCCTGCCCCCCCCCCCAAGTACTGGCAGTGCATCCCATAGACCTGAAAATTTTGTATTAATTTTTATATTTTTTTGCAAAACCACAAAATCATCTAGCATAGGACACCACCCACCCACCCCCACCCCCCTCGCTGTGAGTCACTATCCTGGATAAACTCAATCAATGACATTAGGCTGAGAACTATTTTGATTCAGTTTGAATGGTTGGAGATGCGTTTGTCTCCTCATTTTTTATATTCTGCCGCCGGTACCAATTGTTTTCAGTGCCTGTCTGGAACGGTGCCCGGGTACCAATCCGCAGTGTTGCTGGTACCGATGAAAGTGTTTTGTGCCCTCAGAAAAACCTGGTTGGTTATTGAAGGAACCATACAAAAGATAAAATTGTCAGAGCTCACCTGCCAAATATGGACAGGGCCTCACAGGGGCAAGCTTCCTTACCGCGATTTTCAATATTTGTCAGAACATGATTAAGACGCCATTCTTCAAAAGCAACTACACTGGCTTTTCTTCGAGATGTAAACTTATCAGGAATTGTAAAACACGCAATGTCATATATCTGCTTTCTTTCTAAAACATGCAGTAAACAATGTGTTGGCGAAACTCTACGTTTTTATGGAATTCATATCAAAGAGCATCTCAGAAGCATAAGATACTGAACTACAAACGTGCCTCCTATGACACACCCGTTTCTAGACACTTCAACTTTCCTTGAATACAGCTACATTGCATGGAACCAGAGGGTATCAACAATGCAGGGAGCACACATCCACGCATGTGCAGGCGTATCCCAAGACGTAGTTAATAAACTCCCCACCCCCAATCTAATTTTAGTATGGATGAGAAAAACTGCATTGGACCCCCGAGATTTTCAGCTTGAGGCCCGCAATTTTCAGGTTGGGACTCCCAGATTTCAGTGTGTAGCATCCCTGTGGCATCCAAAATTTAGATGCCATGAAAAACACTGATATTGGGAATTGTTCCATCACATATGAGTGATTATTGCAAAGCTGGTTATAATGCAATATGATAACTTTAAATATTTGTTTATCATCCGTAGGAATGAGCTATCAGGAGATTGATGATAAAGTAGAGAATGATCCGAGTACGTATATTATCTGGAAATGACATCATCCATAGCATCATCAATGACATGATCACTCGTCGACAGCACTTGCGAGGCGAGTCCAATGGCAGTGACTCATCAAATGTGATTACGCGAGAAAGCGGGGATTCTTAGGAGTGTTGTTAGAGATTGCTGTGACAGTTGGTAAAGGCTGTGAGGATCAAATACAGCAGTACTATCTCTGCGCTGATGGCCACGTGTCATGTCCAACACAAGCTCTCACATGGATAGAGTCTGTTCACATCTGATGTGTCCAGGGCTGTGATACAGTACAGCTCAGAAATAACTTAACATGTTTCCCAAACAAAATAAACTGTAATGTTGAATATTTTAAACAATTGGATTGAAAGATTTTGCTGCCTACCAGTTATCAATTTCCAGAAAACTATACAAGTAAGCTGTTTTGAAATATAGACAGCAACAGCGCCCAGTCAAATTAGTTTCAGAATATTTGACAGAATGTTATTAAATAGTAAAGCCATACAATTTGTACGTGACGGACTATTAAGCATTTAAGACGGACTAAATCGTCATTCCTGCTGTAATTGATTATGACATCATCCCGCGCATCACATGATGGATGGATAAACTGGAAAGGTCCATTGTTTATATACTATTCAGGATACACATGTCTGAGACTGTACCTTATCTGAACCATTCAGAACTATGTACCTCTTGTGATATTTTCAACAATTATTCATTGTTTCAATCATTTTAGAAATTTAACAAATTTCTTACTATTCTCACAAACTGTTTATACTTCATATCTTGGGAGTGAAAATCTTAATATATCTCACTTATAAATTCTGATGCGCTTCCCACAGGGAGCGAAGTGTCATAAAGCCGCATCTCAGAAAGAATGGGACACTCATTCCCTTCTATGCCATCCATATTTACCATGAGCCTCAGGTCCTACAAATCTTCACCATTCCAACAAAAATGGCAATATTTGTACATCATTACAATCATGTGTGAGCACGCATGCGCATGAATATGCATCCAAAATGGTGACTATTATGAGCCATAAATTAAACCCTCCAGAAGTACTCTTCAGAAATTACCCTTCATCAAGGGTCTTTTTACTAAATGCACACAGGCAAGCCCATCAAATGGTATCCTCCAAACAT
The DNA here is from genome assembly GCA_034401795.1 of Chaetoderma sp. LZ-2023a. Taxonomy (NCBI): domain Eukaryota; kingdom Metazoa; phylum Mollusca; class Caudofoveata; order Chaetodermatida; family Chaetodermatidae; genus Chaetoderma; species Chaetoderma sp. LZ-2023a. The sequence goes on from CM067371.1 coordinate 22,510,508, forward strand.
GTACCCTTCTAACAATACCCCTCACCACGGGGATCTGTACTAACTGTGCATGCGCATGTGCGCACACATGCACACTGAGTGGTACCCTGCAATCCTGACCCACCTTAAGGGGTACAGGCAGAAACAAGCGGGGATCATGCTCACGCACACTAGTAAGTACCCCACCGGGTCCGGAGACCTATGAATAGCGGACATTTCTAAAGTGTCAAGCATCCGACTTTCGTCGTCCACTCGAAGACAAGCGTCAGGTATAAATTCCAGTGTTGTGGCTAATCACGTTTTATTAAACATACTGTTGAATATTTTGAAACTAATTTGACTGGACGGTGTTGGTGCCATAGGCAGCAACAGCACTCAGTCAAGTTAGTTTCAAAATATTAAACGGCTTATCTGTAGTTTTCTGGAAATTGATAGTCAGGGATTGATCAATCCCAGTGTGGGTGGAGCCTAGCTAGAGACAGGCAGGGCATTTATCCATTGTATTGGAAGGCATTGCTTCCTTAGATAGCCATGTCTTCCAATCGAATTATGTTTAAAGTATTCAAACGTACATTTTATTTAGTTTTGACATGTTAACTTATTTCTTCATACTGTGTTATATGTTAAGGACATAAGATTTTCGAATGAAATGATGTAAACATTTTGAGAAAATGTTAAAATATTGAAATTAAACATAAATTTCTAATCCCTGGATTTGTTTTTATGTAAAATACAAATTTACACTATTTGTATTATGTATATTTGTCATGACACCTGTATCTCAGACATTAAAGCTGAATTGTCATGATAAAACTCGGTATTAACCGGTAGCAGTGTTAACAATAAATATCCATTTTTGGTTTCTCATCATTTGGAAGACGGGGGTATTGATATTTTAAACCTGGCAAGAAACTTCTGCAGTGGTCTTGAGAAATGTTCATTTACCAGTCGACAAGAGTAATTTTGAGAATTTAACAGGAATGTCTGGCTTGATAATCGAGTCGAGTTAATCACTGGTAATCTTTTAAAAATAGTCTCCTGGTCTGCAAATGGTCCAAAAATTTCAATTTTGAATCATGACCATTAAATGTTTAAACAAGACAGATAAAACTCTTCATTCCATATACAAGCACTCAGTCAATACGATGAAGTCTCAGTTATCAATCGTCTTGGTTTTAGCATTTGTGAGATATACAATGGATGACAGCTCTGTTATTAGATAATGCGGTCTAACGTCTACCCATCAAAATGAATAATGACATCAAAACCCGTCTAATAACTGATATTGGACGAATACTTTTAGCCCTTTACTGGGCAAATTTGATCAAGAAAATCTAATGTCCAGCTGCAGGTAAAGAGAAGTATTTTGTTAAATTTACCACTGGAATGACTGGCTAGCAGTAAATTATCAGAAATACTCTTCTCTTTACGTGCAGCTGGACATTCCTCAGGACTCCTGCAGAGGCCGATTTTGGCCTGCTTTACCATTATAGGCTTAAATAAAAATCAACTGCCAGGAGGAACCTAACCAGACCCAAACCATCTAGACAACTGCCAGGAGGAACCTAACCAGACCCAAACCATCTAGACAACTGCCAGGAGGAACCTAACCAGACCCAAACCATCTAGACAACTGCCAGGAGGAACCTAACCAGACCCAAACCATCTAGACAACTGCCAGGAGGAACCTAACCAGACCCAAACCATCTAGACAACTGCCAGGAGGAACCTAACCAGACCCAAACCATCTAGACAACTGCCAGGAGGAACCTAACCAGACCCAAACCATCTAGACAACTGCCAGGAGGAACCTAACCAGACCCAAACCATCTAGACAACTGCCAGGAGGAACCTAACCAGACCCAAACCATCTAGACAACTGCCAGGAGGAACCTAACCAGACCCAAACCATCTAGACAACTGCCAGGAGGAACCTAACCAGACCCAAACCATCTAGACAACTGCCAGGAGGAACCTAACCAGACCCAAACCATCTAGACAACTGCCAGGAGGAACCTAACCAGACCCAACCCATCTAGACAACTGCCAGGAGGAACCTAACCAGACCCAAACCATCTAGACAACTGCCAGGAGGAACCTAACCAGACCCAACCCATCTAGACAACTGCCAGGAGGAACCTAACCAGACCCAACCCATCTAGACAACTGCCAGGAGGAACCTAACCAGACCCAACCCATCTAGACAACTGCCAGGAGGAACCTAACCAGACCCAAACCATCTAGACAACTGCCAGGAGGAACCTAACCAGACCCAAACCATCTAGACAACTGCCAGGAGGAACCTAACCAGACCCAACCCATCTAGACAACTGCCAGGAGGAACCTAACCAGACCCAACCCATCTAGACAACTGCCAGGAGGAACCTAACCAGACCCAACCCATCTAGACAACTGCCAGGAGGAACCTAACCAGACCCAAACCATCTAGACAACTGCCAGGAGGAACCTAACCAGACCCAAACCATCTAGACAACTGCCAGGAGGAACCTAACCAGACCCAAACCATCTAGACAACTGCCAGGAGGAACCTAACCAGACCCAAACCATCTAGACAACTGCCAGGAGGAACCTAACCAGACCCAAACCATCTAGACAACTGCCAGGAGGAACCTAACCAGACCCAAACCATCTAGACAACTGCCAGGAGGAACCTAACCAGACCCAAACCATCTAGACAACTGCCAGGAGGAACCTAACCAGACCCAAACCATCTAGACAACTGCCAGGAGGAACCTAACCAGACCCAAACCATCTAGACAACTGCCAGGAGGAACCTAACCAGACCCAACCCATCTAGACAACTGCCAGGAGGAACCTAACCAGACCCAAACCATCTAGACAACTGCCAGGAGGAACCTAACCAGACCCAACCCATCTAGACAACTGCCAGGAGGAACCTAACCAGACCCAACCCATCTAGACAACTGCCAGGAGGAACCTAACCAGACCCAACCCATCTAGACAACTGCCAGGAGGAACCTAACCAGACCCAAACCATCTAGACAACTGCCAGGAGGAACCTAACCAGACCCAAACCATCTAGACAACTGCCAGGAGGAACCTAACCAGACCCAACCCATCTAGACAACTGCCAGGAGGAACCTAACCAGACCCAACCCATCTAGACAACTGCCAGGAGGAACCTAACCAGACCCAACCCATCTAGACAACTGCCAGGAGGAACCTAACCAGACCCAAACCATCTAGACAACTGCCAGGAGGAACCTAACCAGACCCAAACCATCTAGACAACTGCCAGGAGGAACCTAACCAGACCCAAACCATCTAGACAACTGCCAGGAGGAACCTAACCAGACCCAAACCATCTAGACAACTGCCAGGAGGAACCTAACCAGACCCAAACCATCTAGACAACTGCCAGGAGGAACCTAACCAGACCCAAACCATCTAGACAACTGCCAGGAGGAACCTAACCAGACCCAAACCATCTAGACAACTGCCAGGAGGAACCTAACCAGACCCAAACCATCTAGACAACTGCCAGGAGGAACCTAACCAGACCCAAACCATCTAGACAACTGCCAGGAGGAACCTAACCAGACCCAAACCATCTAGACAACTGCCAGGAGGAACCTAACCAGACCCAAACCATCTAGACAACTGCCAGGAGGAACCTAACCAGACCCAAACCATCTAGACAACTGCCAGGAGGAACCTAACCAGACCCAAACCATCTAGACAACTGCCAGGAGGAACCTAACCAGACCCAAACCATCTAGACAACTGCCAGGAGGAACCTAACCAGACCCAAACCATCTAGACAACTGCCAGGAGGAACCTAACCAGACCCAAACCATCTAGACAACTGCCAGGAGGAACCTAACCAGACCCAAACCATCTAGACTGAGCCACAAAATCATGACATAAGTTAAAACAAGTCTTCAGATTGACTAGAAGAGATTCCTGCTTTCAAGACCTACTTTATCATCCTTCAATTCTTGTGAGAACCCGTAACAGAACCATGGTTAATAAAAGACCTGTTCTGGTCACATGGCTCATTTTAGTACAACCTCAATTCATTAAATCTAAATATTGCCAATTTTTAGCTCACCTGGCCCTTCGGGCCAAGTGAGTTTATGCCACAGTCTGTTCGCCATCAATCCAGCCGTCAAATCGCATCTCATTTATGCTTTGACCGATTTCAACCAAATTTGTCTGGTAGGGCGCTATGATGGTAGGCGCTGGACAGAACTTCTATGCAGAATCTTGATTGGTCAATCTTTCTGTCAGCCATCTTGTACTTTGCGAAACTTGGGTGGACTAATTTTATGCTGGTAGGTTTCACACTTCTAACAGGTGATTGGTCAATATTTCCGGCATCCATCTTGGATTTTTATGAAAATTTGTGGAAATCAGTTAAAAGCCTACTCATTAACCACTTGGCCGATTTTAAGCAAACTCGTTTGTGAGGACCCTAGCGAGGTATGCTTCAGACCTTGTATACAGAATTTTGATTGTCTATTTTTTCGGCGCCCATCCTGAATTTTTTCGAACGGCAGGAAATCGTTTAAAACACTACTCATTAACTGCTTAGTCAATTTCAACCAGACTTGGCTGGAAGGATACTATGATGGTAGTTTCAGAACATGTATACAGAATTTTGATTGGTCAATTTTTTTTGGTGGCCATCTTGGATTTTCTGAGCATTTCTGGAAATTGTTTAAAAGCCTACTCCTCATTAAACACTTGGCTTGATTTCAAGCAAAATCAGTTGGAACAATCCTAGAGTGGTATGTTTCAGAACTTGTATACAGAATTTTGATTGATCAATATTTTGGTAGCCATCTTGAATTTTCTGGAAAAATAGCAGGAAATCGTTTAAGATGCTACTCCGCATTAACTGCTTGGGCAATTACAACCAGACTTGGCTGGAAAGGGACTAGCTAGGCTGGTAGGTTTCAGAATTTGCATACAGAATTTTGATTGGTCAATTTTTCTGCCGGCCATCTTGGATTTTGTTAAAATTTTGGGAAAACTCCTCATTAACCACTTGAACGATTTCAAGAAAACCTAACTGGAATGACACTATAGTGTTGTGCTTCAAAGCTTGTCTATACAAATTTTAATTTGTTCGGCGACTATCTTAAATTTTCCGAAAAATGGATCTAGATCGTTTAAAATGCTACTCATTAACCACTTGTTCTAGTGGCCATCTTGTTTTCCAAAATGACATCTCAGGAACTGCTGTACGGATCTGGCTGAAACTTGTTTCACCGATAATTACGGGTGATTAAAGTTTGTTCCAGAGAACTTGATCCATGATATAACATGGTTGTCATGGACCAAACAAAATTTTGCCTGTGATGGCCATATTGGAGGTTGTATTGACTGGAGGGAACCTAAGGTTCTATCTGATTGTGTGGTCAGCATTCATCATTAATTTCCCACTAAATATTGATTGTACTGAATTCCCAATATTGTATTTCATGTCTTGTTATGGCTGAATTTAAAGTATTATGTTTGTTCAAATGCTAATGGGCCAGGTGAGCGTTAAGGCCCTTGGGCTGCTTGTTCAAGAAATCAAGGAGGATTACTCTGGTGATTACAGACACATTTTGGCCACATGCAATCCCAGTCAAGGTCTCATGCGGATGGATGTATTTCCGAAATTTTAACTGAATCCATGCAGGCTAACTGAAGTTATCGAACGGAAACCAAATATTTTCAGATTTTTCAATAATAATCATGACGTCATGAATGAGTCGAAGTAGTCCGTCTTTAACTCTTAATAGTACAACAACAGCAACCAGTCGAATTAGTTTCAAAATATTTAACAGCTTACCGGCATAGTTTTCTGGAAATAGATAGTCAGGGAGTTAAGTGATCGATCGATCGATCCCAACACGGACGTGGTGTGGGTGGAGCTTAAATTGAGATGGACATTTCTAGCAATGTTCCACCCATCTAACTAAACTCTGCCCACTGTTCTCATGTTCGAATCGATTTGAAACTTTGAAACCTAAACTCCCAGAATATAAAGTTTAAGGTAACCATAGCTGTAAGCTGTTGAATATTTGGCAACAACAGCTGCCAAGTTAGTTAGTTTCAAAATATTTCACAGAATGCTTATCAAATTTGAAATTCATCACAGACTTAAATTCATATACTTTCATGACAGACCTTTCAATTTTTGTGATAAAACTACGTAATTCACCTTTCCAGAGTATCCATCCATCAACTGACCTCGTATGACGTCATAATCAGCTCAGTGCGTGTATGATGACGTCATAATCATTACGTCACAAAGGGTTCCACATAGACCGTCACCAAATCTCAAATGGTCTGACATGTATGAATTGTATGGCTTCGTAATTGTTTCTTATTTAATAAACATGCTGTTGAATATTTGAAACTAACTTGACTGGGTGCTGTTGCTGCCTTAGGCAGCAACAGCACTCAGTCAAATTAGTTTCAAGCTATTCAACAGCTTACCTGTGTAGTTTTTTGGAAATTGATGGTCAGGGTGTTCAGAGATCGATCGATCCCAACACGAGCGAGGTGTGGGTGGAGCTTAGCTAGATGGGCGGGACATAGCTAAAACAGGAAAGGTCCATTATGATTGTGATGTCAGTTAGCATGTGACGCATTTGATTATAACGTGAGGGGTCTGGTTATTGATACTTTTAAAATGACCTGTCTATTCTAGACGTGTATAAAAATAATACATTTCTCATTTAGCTAGCAAACATTTGCAGGTAAATGATTGTGGCAGTAAACAATGGGCCTTTCAACTATGTGATGTATAGAATGACATCATTTATCATCACAATAAATGATGTCATGAATGCATAGTTGAAGACGGACTATGCGTTGTTGTATGAATTATGTTTTTACTATTTAATAAATATCCTATTGAATATTTAAAAATAATTTGACTGGGCGGCGCGGTTGCTGACAGAGTTACAAAATATTCAAAATAATCATTGTTTTGTTTGTCTGCATAACACCCACGCAGCTTACGGATAAGCAAACAATGTGTTGAGCGAATGTTCATATATTTGGCGATGAGGGTTTGGCCACTATTCGATATTGGTTAAGATTGATTATTTTAACATGACATGCTAGCGTTAAACAACCATTATCTTTTCGGCGCCCAAAGCCAGGTGGCCTCTCAGGCAGGGTTGCAGTATGCAATGGACAAATCCAATCTGCCACTCATGTGTCAGACATCATAATCAAATACGTCACATGTTAACCGACATCACAATCAAAATGACACAAGTCTGTCACTAAGATGTATGAATTGTATGTCTGATTAATTTACAATTTAATAAACATTCTGTTGAATATTTAGAAACTAATGGACCTTTCCATTTTTAGCTATGCCCCGCCCATCTATAGCTAAGCTATCCCACACCGTGCTCATGTTGGGATGGATCGATCTCTGAACTCTCTGACTATCAATTTCCAGAAAACTACAGGTAAGCTATTGAATATTTTGAAATTAATTTGACTGGGCGATGTTGCTACCTATGGCAACAACCGCGTCCAGTCAAGTTAGTTTCAAAATATTCAACAGCATGTTTATTAAATAGTATAGACATACAATTTGTACAATGTGACGGACTATTAAGAGTTAAAAACAGGCCAAATAAAATCATTTATGATGTAATGATTATGACGTTATCATACATGCCGCTTAGCTGATTATGACATCATATGACATCAGATGATAGATAGATACTCTAGAAAGGTGAATTGTGACTGGGTCGAAATATGCAACAGCTTCCATGGACAGTCATGTAATGTTCACATGTCAAAATAAATGATGATACCAATAACTGCCTGCTAACTGATAACAATCTGGAAATTTTAATTCCGTGAATTCAGGTTTCAAAGTTTCAAATCTATTCCAACGCGTGTGTTACCTTCTACTATCCTCAGGCTATCCCCTGCTATCCTGAATGTCAAGTCTTCCCTTTCACATAGGCGTCAACAATTTACATGACTTGTATATACATGATTATTATGGAAAATTCCCACCCAAAGCACACGATCGGATAGGGAAAAAATAATAATAATGCACAATTTCAAGCCCATTAGTTTTAAGCTATCACAGTATTAATCCTTTCATCATGTTAATTGGCGAGATTGATGAAGAAAAACAAAAACGTTTTGTCTGTAAGTGTCCATCTGCAGGCCAGGAGACCGGTTTTTGAAAATTTATCATGAATGAACCATTCCAGTGTTAAATTTTCAAAAATACTTCTCTTGGCCTGCAAATGGACATTTCTCATGACCGTTGCGAAGCCATTTTGAGCGGCTTGGCCATTAAAGGGTTAACTGAGTTACAGAAAATTCTGAGGAATTCTGAGTGATAAAGATTTGGCTGCGAACAAATGCTGGATGGAAAGAATGTTGAAAATGATGCCTTGAAATTCCAGCATTATTTTTTTTCTAAATATGGAAAAATTAAGTTAAGAAGGATTGTATATGTTTTCTGAAGCATAACCCCCATACTGTCGTTCCAGCCAAAGTAAGTTGAAATCTGCCAAGCGCTTAATAAGAAGTAGAGTTTTGACAATTTCCGGTAAATTTTTCATAAAATCAAAGATTTTCACACAAATAAATTGACCAATCAAAATTCTGTATACATGTTCTGAAACCGAAAGCATTAGGGTCCTTCTAGCCAAATTAGGTTGAAATCCACCAAAGCGGTTAATGAGTAGTGTTTTGACAATTTCCGGTAAATTTTTCATAAAATGTCCGACTTTAACCCAGAAAATTACCAATGAAAATTCTGTATACACATTCTGAAGCCTACCCCAATAGGTTCCATTCAGCCAAATTAGGTTGAAATCCGCCAAGCGGTTAATGAGTAGCATTTTTAAACAAAGGTTGACAGACGGGTGCCATGCATATCAGTGACTTTGACCTTTTGACCAAAACAGCATTGTGTGATGTGTCATTATAAGGAGGCATGTGTCCAAGTTTGGGCCTAGTATGATTAAGACAAGAATTCCACGGAATTACATGTCTCGCCTGTCTCCTGTTTGTCACAGTTAATTTAACCTTTAACCTTCTGCCCTCAATGTTATTATGCTGCTTCCTAACATTATAGGTAACCAGGTATCCAAGTTTAGTTGCAATAGGCTTAACCAATCCTGAAATATAAGCTGAGAAGTTTTGCTAAACGCAAAAACTTAATGTTGAAATAACAGAGTTCTATATCAAGGTCACAGTGACCTTGACCTTTGACCTTGTGATGCCAACATCATCATGCTGCTCCCCAACATTATAGGTAACCATGTATCCAAGTTCAGTTACAATAGGCTTAACCAATCCTGAAATATAAGCCAAGAAGTTTTGCTACAAAACTGTAATGTTGAAATAACAGAGTTCTGTATCAAGGTCACAGTGACGTTGACCTTTGACCTTGTGAAAACAACATCATCATCATCATCTTGCTTCCTATCATTATAGGTATCCAAGTTTAGTTGCAATAGGCTTAACCAATCCTGAAATATCAGCTGAAAAGTTTTGCTAAACGCAAAAACATAATAATTAAATAACAGAGTTCTGTATCAAGGTCACAGTGGCCTTTGACCTTGTGACCCCAACATCATCATGCTGCTTCCTATCATTATACGTAACCATGTATCCAAGTTTAGTTCCAATTGGATCAGGCATTGCTGAGATATAAGTCAATAACTTGTGTTTAATGCAAAAACTTAAATGTAAAATATTAACAAAGATTATACCGTGACCTTTGACCCCCATAACCTTGACCGCATGATGTCTGCATCAGCATCAAAAAAGCATCCGCTTTTGTTTCTACGAGAATTCTTAATACTTACCAGATGTACTATTATGATAATGTCTATTATCTAGTCTGGCTCAAAATGTCGCGAAGGTAGAAATCAGTAAATGACGACTCGGCATGCCATTGTGCTACAGACATCACCTCCTCTAATGAGATACCCTTATAAAGGGCCGATGATGCTGCTATTGCTCGGACCTGATGGGCATTCACACGATCAATCTGCTTTCCTGTAGCAATTTTGTGCGACATCTGAATAGCATCGACTATCCAACGAGAAATAGTATCTTTCGAGGCGCGCAAATGAGGAGCTTTGAGACATAACCACAGAGACTTCGGGTCATCTCTCCACTCCTCAGTACGTTTTTTATACATTTTCAGACATCTGACTGGACACCAAGCAGAAGAGTTTCTCTTCTCCTTCTCGCCGACACTGCTGCAACCAAGAAAACTGATTTAATAGTTAACAGTTTAATATCTATAGATCTAATCGGTTCAAAGGGAGCATGCCCTAAAACCTGTAGAACAAGAGATAGATTCCATGCTAGGATAGGAATTGGCTGTCTAGGTCGCAGATTGCTCATTCCTTTAATAACTTCATTTAAAGTGTCATTTTCCACTCCTTCAATGGCCAGACTGGGAATGAATGAAGCTAATGCAGACTTATATGCTGCTAGGTTTGAAAGTACAAGTTTGTCAAATTCGTATAAATGACAGATAAAATCTGCTACGTGTTGAACAGATGCAGAAAAGGGATACATATCTCTTCCCTTACACCACTCTGCAAATTTGTTGATTCTATAATTATATGTTTTAGTGGTTGAACCTCTGCTGGCTGAAGCGACAAACTTCGCTGCTTGCTCAGAAAAGCCACCCTTAATTGCACGCAGTCAATTTGAACATTTCTGGTCTGAGGTGGAAGTACAGACCCCTGTTCTGAGAGATTAGATCTCTTCTGTCTGGAAGAGGGATTGGATTGCAGACCAGAAGGTCCAGCAGATCCGTAAACCATGATCGGCCTGGCCAATAAGGGGCGATCAGTAGTACTTGGCACATACCCTCTTATCTTTGCCAGAACTTTTGGGATGAGTATCGTTGGAGGATACGCATACGCGTACATTCCCTTCCAACTTATCGCCCGTGCATCTACCGCTAGAGCTAGCGGGTCCGGGATCGGTGACACGTATGTGACCATCTTTGCGTTTTGTTTCATCGCAAACAGGTCCACATTTGGCTTGCCCCAATGTTTGAATAGAACCTCTGCTACCGATTGGTTGAGCTGCCATTCCATCGGACGACAAACTGTCCTTCGACTGAGAGCATCCACTAAGATGTTCAGTCTTCCTGGAATGTGTGCTGCCCAAAGAATAACATTCCTCTCTTGGCACCACAGCAGAAGGTTCCAAATCATGATGCACAACTCCGGTGATCTCATCCCGCCTTGGCGGTTTAAAAAAGACACCACTGTTGAGTTGTCTGTCCTCACTAGGACAATTTTGTCTCGGATTAAGCTCTCAAACTTTCGAAGTGCTAATGTCACTGCTAATAATTCGAGAACATTGATATGTTTCTGCGCATTGATCCGATCCCATTCCCCTGACACTGACTGATCGTCCAATATCGCTCCCCAACCCGTTGTCGATGCATCTGTGAAGATGGACATCTGTGGTTGAGGAGGTTGTAGAGGAACACCTCGCAGGAGATTCTGTTCTGATAACCACCACTGAAGGTAGAATATCAATGGTTCTTTTACTGGTATCCTCAGAGATAACGGATCCGTTCTCTGAGACCAGAATGACATTAAATACATATGAATCGGCCTGCGCCCGAGTGCCGCATAAGGAACCACTTTCTCCAGAGACACTAGTAAACCCAGTATTCTGAGAAATTGGCGCACCGTCAAATAGGCTCCTAGAGAAACTGACTCCAGAACTGCAATCAGGCTCTTGACTCTGCTCTCCGCCGGAAAAGCTACGCCGTCCCTGAGATTGAAAAATATTCCCAGATAAACAAACTCCTGGGATGGAGTCAATTGTGATTTCTCTAGATTCACAATCCATCCTAGATCCTTTAGTAAGGCTAGGACTACCTGTAGATTGTTGCGCAGAGTGACTGGATTCCCCACCTTCAGCAGCCAGTCGTCTATGTAAGTATGAACAGCTATGTTTCTCCTGCGAAGGAAAGAAGTCATGGCGAGAACCACTTTGGTGAAGACACTCGGTGCTGTGGTCAGGCCGAATGGAAGCACATTGAATTCCCAAACATTGTCTTGGAATGCAAAGCGAAGGTATTTCTGAAAAGGAATTGACATTGGAATATGAAAATAAGCATCCTTCAGATCTATCGACACTGCCCACATGCCTTTTCTCAGCCCTGTCATCACCGCTGCTAGTCTCCAACTGAAATTTGGGAGAAAGAATAAACTTGTTCAACGGTTTGAGATTCGGTTCGTAGCCGTTTCTTAACCACTGACAGACTAAACAATCTCGCATGACCTGTTTTGAAACTAATCCAACTAGCTGTTGTTGCCTAGGACACCACAGGTTTCATAGTTACTAAATATTCAGCCGCTTTCCAGTATATTCATCTTTAAATTCAGACACAGTTCTAATATCCCAATACACTGAAACATACGCTTGAGGCCAATGGACCTTGCCAGTTTATCCATCAACCATCAATCATATGATGTCATAATCAACTATGTGACATGTAGAATGACGTAATAATTAACGGCGTCATGAGTGATGTTGCTAAGTTCGTCACGAACACTTAATTGGTGACAGACTAAGCGTCGTTGTACGAATTGTATGTCTACTATTTAACAAACATGCTGTTGAATATTTTTTAAACTAGTTTGAATGGGCACCGTTGCTGCCAATCCAGTCATAGTAGTTTCAAAATATTCATCAGCTTACCTGTATAGTTTTCTGGAAATTGATAGTCAGGGAGTTCAGGGATCGATCGATCCCAACACTGGAACATCATGGGTGGAGCTGAGCTAGAGATGGGGCGGGCCATTGCTAAAACTGGATTCCTCCATTTAGTTGTTTTAGTCTTAATCTCAATTTCCAAATCTGACAGAATGGTGACAATGCAACTTTGTATAAGATTCACTCTGTTTATTCGGACATGTGAACTTTAACTGCTGGTTCCACTTTAACATGACTACTCTGTCAACATTGTGTCATATCTCAGTGAAAATCGAAATCTTTGCTTAGTGATTGTCCTGAAGACTGTTTTTGAAAGTTTATCACTGGAATAACTGGCTTGTTTATCGATATAAATGAACCAGTCATTCCAGTGATAAAATTTCAAAAATTGTTTTCTCTTGGCCTGCAAATGAACATTGCTCAAGACCACTGCATAGGCCGGATTTGGCCGGCCTGACCATTAAATGGTCATATGATCTTAACATATATCAGCATGATTGCCAGATTAGGATGATTATTCCGAATCATGTGTTATCAGACCGGCCTTATGTCATTTTCATCACACACAATCATAACACAATTTTTGTGTCAAAAATCTGATAGCACACACTGTTTGGTCCGTAATACGATTTTATGCAACACTCGATTAACGCCGGTTCAACAGCAGAGGCTCCAGATTTGAGCATATTTTTCAATTTGTTCCTGAGGAACCGGAATTCTTCCATGTCTTTTAGCATCTCCGTGGGCTCTGTTTGGAAGAAGGTGACCTGCAAAAAGAACACAAATATATATATTTGGAAGGTACTGTAGTGAGAAAGGAGGCGGCGGCTAATTCCAATAGAAGGACCCATGTTAGCTATGCCCCGCCCACCGCCCATGTCTAGATAAGCTCCGTCCATCTCTACATGCATTGGAATCGATTTGAAACTGCAAGCTGAATTCCAAAAATTTAATTTCACAGTAACTATAGAGGTAAGATGATGAATATTTTGAAACTAATTTGACTGGGCACCGTTGCTGCCTAAGTCACATTAGTTTCAAAATCTTCAACAGAATGTTTATTAAATGGTAAATTCATTAAAGACATACAACACGTACACTGGTGACAGACTTACAGGCTCCTGACGGTGTGCGCGATTATTTCTTTGAGTGATCACGATCGATTATTTAAGAATAATCATGATTACTCGATTCATCAGCCTGGGTACTAATTACCGAGACATAAAAACAAAGGTATATATGAATGACGAAAGCTTCAGTGGTATTTAGAAATGTCCATTTGCATGCCAAGAGAAGACAATTTTTGAAAATGTACCACTGGAATGACTGGCTCGAGTATCGAGCCAGTCATTCCAGTGATACATTTTCAAAAATAGTCTTCTCTTGACATGCAAATGGACATACCTTCACTGAGCAAAATGACAATGTTCGGGAGTGATTGCATTAAAGAGTAACTAAATTTCAGGTTTTGAAATATTTTATGCAATAGAAATTACGATTATTCGATTATTTAATTTTTAATCATATAAATTAATGATTTAAAGAATAATCGCAATTTTCAATTTAATAACACAAGCCTAGCCTTTTGATGGTGTGGTCAATGTCCATCTTTCATTTTTCCCGTAAAGTTGTATGAACTGAATTATAATTTTGTATTTGATGTCTTATTTCTAAATTTAAACGATCATTTCTATGTAAATGTAAATGGTTCAAATGCTAATGGTCCAGGTGAGCATTACAGAGCCTTTGGCCTCTTGTTGCAATTGGCTTACCTCCCTGTACTCATGCAGAAACCGAAATCAGAAACAATAAACAGATCTATTTCTAGTTATGTCCCCCCCCCCCCCGGACCAATTCTCCGGTCTGCCCAGTAATAAGTTACGTTTGTTGGAATCGATTTGAAACTTTGAGACCTGAATTACCAGACCCTAAATTTCGATGTAACCATACAGGTAAGCTGTTGAATATTTTGAAACTAATTTGACCCGGGGCTGTTGCTATCTATGGTAGCAACCAGCTCCCAGTCAAATTAGTTTCAAAATATTCAACAGAATGTTTATTAAATTGTAAATTTATCAAAAACATATTCATACAGTAATGACTGACTTTTTGACTGTGACGTCAGCTAAGTATTGACGTAATTGATTACCACTTCTGATACTTATGTGACAGCTTAGATCGATCTATTGGAATGCATAAAAGGATGATTTTTACTGCTTTATCACAGGTTTTTGTCATAGCGTTATACTTACAGCCTCCTGACTCCACAGGTTCACGGACAACCATTCAGATTTATCCTTCAGTAGTAGCTTCAGCATGAACACATATTCCAACTCAAAGTCATCTGAAGAAATGAAGAAAAAATGTACATGGCAAATTATCAATCTTATCCCTCTAACTTGTTTAATGGTAATGTCAGCCAAAAAACCCAGCCTCAGTACAGGAATACCCATTTGCAGGACAAGAGATTATTTTTGAAAATTTACCACTGGAATTACTGGCTCGATAAACGAGCCAGTCATTCCAGTGGTATATTTTCAAAAATTGTCTTATCTTTAACCTGCAATCAGATAATCCATGAGAAGTGAGAAAAATTTGTATTAAAAAATCTTGACCATTATTAGCTCGTTAAAACCCCATTAGAGAGCATAAAGAGGTACTGTTATTATGATCAGATTACGATAAAATAGAAACATGGTGATAACTCTTTCATATATTCTCTAAAACTCTTAGATCTTTTCTCTTTCCAAAAATGCCAAATAAGAACAATCAGAGATTGCAAGCCCTCACCCGTATGTAGGATTATAGGGATGGGGGTGCGTGTGGGGGTGGGGTGGATGGGGGGGGCTTCAAATTCAATTTGTTTTGATTCCTTTTCAAGGTTAAGCTTGAGCTTGTGTTAAAATCTTATCATTAATTTCCCAAAAAATACCCCCGCCCCCTCCCCCCCCCCTGCCACACCCAGACCCCTCTCCCTCCCTAGACAGACAAGACAAGACGGAGAGATGAGCGGGCGGATGGATGGACAGAATGACATACAGACAGACCCAGTACACTGATAATGATGACTGGTGTTCATTTTGGAAACAGTCTCCCTGTAAGGTGTTGCTATCCGTGACAGCAACAGCTTTAAGGCAATGCCGTTTCCAAATGGTACATAAACCGACTAACAATTAACTTATTTAACATCATTAAGATTATAAGCACTATGACAGCCGATGTCTTAGTATACTTCTCGTGTCATAAGAATTGCACTTTGTGGTTAGAAGCTCAGAACTCATCATAACTAACATACAAACCTGGCAGTGACGGAGAGATGTCATTATTTCTCTTTGCGATACAATCAGGACAATTATAGTACGTGACATCATCGAGTTGTCTCCCTTGAACAGGCTTACTCCGACCACACCTGCATCAACAAAATGTAGGACATGAGATTAACCTGGATGAACCACGAGTCCTCATGGGTGCTGGTAGGGTTGGGCGATTTTTCGATATTATCGTCAATATCGCGATATACCGAATACCGATACCGAAATCGTCATAATTTCGAAAAATCGTAAGTATCGTCAATACCGACAGGACGATATTGCACTTTTAACTGTGAGCATAATATAAATAACTAAGTTAGAAATGTCATACTCTTACCTCTATTTGGTCCAGTAATAGTCTTTAAGTAATAATCCAGTCTTTGTCTAAGGTAATACAAACTTAATAAACTCCAAAATAATCTGTGTTCATTTAATTCATGGTTTGTTTGCGCTAATAAAATGATTTAAAGTACAAAATAATCCTTTGTTGTTCACTTTTTATAATTACATAAATAGACGACGCCATGTTTTTTCTTGCCTCATTCTGAGTATTGGTCAGTGGGGAATACCATTTGCACCACCCACATTCCAATCTGATGGCGTCATTACTACAGGTCAATCCATTAGTCATTGATCTGCATGGTTAAACATTCTTCTGACCGTGAAAGATTTAAACTTTAAAACTTTTTATGTCGATAGGAAACCACACACACTTAATCCCTTATCAATACCAGAGCTTGGAACGGTCGGTGAGGGGGAAGTTAATCTCTTGCTTTACCGTTATACGTTTTTATGTAACTTTATACAATATATTTAGCATTTTTAAACGAATCAGATCAAAATTCATTCCACATATAACATTACAGATTTATTCCAAGTGAGAAACAGCCTTAAAAAAATTAATTTAGGCCTAATTATTTCCAGCCTTCAATCTGTTGTGGCAGTTTGGCTGCAGTGTCAACTGGGTTAATTTCACACATCCCGGCTACGCCTTGAGATCAATGGATAGGACTGCTAAGTGAGCGAATTTGAATAGGTCTACAACCGGGCAAATGAGTATTTAATGTTACAGACCAAATAAAATCTGATATAATTGTTTCCAGTCTTCACGCTGGTTCTCGTTCAAAATCATGCAGTGTTATTTTACTAATTTGCATCGTCTACGCTAGTGGCGGGCGTGATAACAGCTGTCGGAATTCTGCAGTGTGAGTTCTGATTGGCTCAAGTATGATACGGCGGCCAATCAGCTTTCGCTCGGCGGAATTCCTTTCTGCGCAATGAAGTTAATGCGTATTCCTTGATCAATCTTTTGACAGTTGTTGTGAGGTAAAGATAACACAAAATACAACACAAGAACAGAAGAAAATCCTTTATTTTTCTTATTTGTGATGAATATGGTTAGTTGGATTGCATTCTTTGCTTTAAACTGTGTATTGAAGGGTGTCAAAGTGTGGAATTTTGTGTATTATATATGCGGAAATGGCAATCATGGCGATCTCAATTTACGGTTTCAATGCAACACATTTAATGAAAATAACATGTAGACACCACCAATTTGAAATACATGTTATTCTATGTTTACACCCTAACTCCACACCCCACCCAAATGACGATATATCGTGATACCGCGGTATTTTAATGAGATACCGATATCGTCATGCCTTGAGCAATATCGCCCAACCCTAGGTGCTGGCCAGTACATCTGACTATCCCTAATGTCGCTTTATACTAATCCTTATTTGAATGATTCAGCAATTTCTATCTAAGGTTGCCCACTTTGTCCACGTTTTTGAATCGATTTGAAACTTAAGAACCTGAATTCCCAAAATCTAAATTTTGAAACTATACAGGTAACCTTTTGAATATTTTGAAACTAATTTGACTGGCAGCAACAGCAACCAATCAAATTAATTTGAAAATATACAACAGAATGTTTATTAAATTGTCAATTACTCAGACATATAATTCAGACACTTTCACAATGGCCCATTTCCACTTTTGTGATAGACTGATGTTATTTTGATTGCGACATCAGCTAACAAATGACATATTTCATTATGACGCGAAATATTTACGTAACAGAACGGTTCATTCCATTACATTTTAACACTGAACTACATAAGCTTGTATTATTCAAATTTTTTTTGTATTAAAGTTTGTGAAATTTTGAGAGGTAAAAAAAATTGAAGAGATCCAAACCTTCCGAAAACAGAAAAAATATCAATAACGATAGCATCCAGGCTTTTGTCATAGAAAAATATTTCATTGAAATCGGTAGTTTTCGGTAAAAGATAATGTCAGCTATAACACAGCCGCCATAATCACTGATCACCATTTCCTGCTATCCAGATGAGAGAGCAACAATTATTTGGAATTACGGGTGAATGAGATCATCATTTTCTTATTTATCCTGAAGCATTAAGTTAACACGATCTAGTTATGTTGCCAGAATCGAAAATCAAGACTGCTTTAACTGTCTGCCAGCTGGGCTTCTGCAGACTACATGTTCCATGGGGTTTAACTCTGGATATGCATATTTTGAAAAGAATTTGACTGAAAGTTGTTGGTGGCTTAGCCACCAATAACTTTCAGTCAAATTCCTTTCAAAATATTATGCAGGTGCAGAGTTGTTGTCCATTTAAATGATTGTCTGGTGGCTTGCAATAGTCAAGACAGTTAATATGCCATAGTATATACTTGTGAGCGTGTGTTAAATTCAATTCAGTTTTACATGAGATTGATGTAATTTTGAAAACTATATTGCTGTAAGTTGTGACTGTCTATGAAAGCAACACTTTTCAAAAGTTCCAGAGTTTTCTATCTGCTTTTGCAGAATATAACTGCATGACTAATGGTATCCTTAATTTCATGAGTTGCATTGTACATCATATGTGTACATGTATCACCTTACCCGTCATCAACTGCAATCTCAGTACCCCTGAGTGAGCTGCTCGGAACAAATGACCTGGAAATATTGATAAGCCGAAATCACTTTTGAGCTGGATATTTAATATGTTACTGAAAAAAATTGTCATATCTCATTTTATCATATAAACAAGCCTTCTAGCCCATTCCATATTTTTCGATATGAGCACACGTGCCATATTCAACGGAGTATTTTCATTGGCTGCTGGGTGTGCAACCCATTTAAATTGACCAATTAAAACATTGATTGATGTGAGCGTGATGTGTAGGGATTACTACGCGGTACTGTTTTACTACAATTTGTTTACTACGATTTCTAATTCATGAAACGTCATCGCAAAATGTTATCGTTTGACAGTTTATCAGTTGGCAGCAAAGTAACGATTGATGGCTGTGGCTCTGCGATAGTCTTAGAAGAAAAGCATAGTTTACGGCTGACATCGCCAGATTTTGTGTTTGTCACTATATTTTGCTGCGCATTCAGTTTCTGTTATCAAGTAGTGGTGCGTCACAGCGGCGGTATCGATTTCAAGAAAATCAACAATGAGAAATCAGATAAAAGTCATATCAGCAACTATTGGCAAATATTTCAAAATTACAGTTTATATGATAAATAAAATCTCAAACTCGGTCACTTTTCATATCACTATTATGAACCTCGTTGAAAATTATCAATTTTGAAACATTTGCCAATAGTTCCAGATTCTCTATGTATGTTTGAAGGTGATACCTTATTTTGGGGTTGAATAACAATACTGCGTCCCATGTGTCGAGCCTTCTAGTTTTTCTGCATATCACACATCATGTATGGGAGTGTTGTGAAATAGGTATTTCTTAAAATAGTATACCCTCTTGATAAATCCATGTCTATTGTAAAGGTACTATTTGTCTAATAAATGGTCCACAATAAACTAAATCCATGCAAAAACAAGCCATGCAAAAAATATATAACCAATTTGACAATCATTTTCGTTATGGTGGCGTGCATGTAATCATGGGATAGAACAAATCTGTAAGGTTTTATTGACATGGGATAAGCCCTTGATGAATTAAATGTCTATTGAAAAACGTCACAACATTTACCTAATTCTTGCTGTAAAATAAGCTTGAAGTCCAAACCCCGTAAAAACATGGAACAAATTTTTAATTCGGTCAAGCAGGATCTCTTGAGCAAACTTGGTTCAACTATTGCCCTAAATGAAGTTTCTCGAGTTTTACATCAATTGGCAAATGATTTTTAAATTGGTTTCTAAGAATGGCTCAAAATCAAAGATGGCCGCTGGCCAAATCGGCTTCTTATGAATAAACATGGATCTTTCTACCTCAATCAAGCTTTCTGCAAAATATAATTTAAATCGCCCGTGGTTTTTTAAGAAGACATTTGAATTTGCCCATTCTTTTTGGCGGCAATATAATCCAAGATGGCCACCAACCCATTTATCTGACAAAAGGAAAAGTGCGGTATTTGACATCATCATACCGATGAACCTACATAAAAATAGTTTTTGCTTTAAAAAAGATTCGAACCTGGCCACCAAGACGCTGAATTCTAATTGGACACTGGCAATCATGTTTTTAACATACCAAGATTCCGTGAACAACTTTAATGACCCTCAGTCTTTAATCGTATCTACAAAATTGCAGCCCAATCCTTCAGCGGTTCACATGTCGTCTTTTGTGAAAACAAGGTCACCCAAGATGGCCGACAAGTAAATCAACCAATCAGGTCGTCTTGAACAAATTTGGTTCATCTATTGCACTAGATGAATTTTCCCCCCGAGTATATCATCAATCTACCAAGCAGTATGGGAAAAGAATTTTATAGGCGTTACTAAAACTAGCGCAAAATCCACGATGGCCACTGGCCAAATCAATCAATCTACTTTTTTCAATAAACTTGGATCTCTGTGGCCTAAGGAAGCTTCATACCAAACATAATTGAAATCATCCCTGTGGTTCTTGAGAAGGCATTGTTTAAAGAAAAAGTTGACGGACAGACAACGGACGTGCGCTATGGCATAAGCACACTTGGCCATTCTAGCCAGGTGAGCTAAAAAGCCTTTAGCCTTCAAAGCATCGCTTCTAATTACCTTTGACATATATTATCAATAAGGTAGGTCAGACTGACCTAGTTCTTATACAGGTGGTAGCTTATGCCTATAGGTACCCACCCACTATATTAGAAATCAATAGCTAAAGAAATTGTGAAACGTGCGGCCATGTAATATCTTTCCCCATTGGGTCATGTATTGCAGAAAATTTGCAAGGGGGATAACTCAGCTGCAAGCAACTGAATCGGGCTCATTTTCATAATGGATAAATTAGATTAGCATATTGGTCAAGTTTGATCTAAATCTGTCCAGAAATAACAAAATGTGCCATCAATATTGACAATGCTGAATGACCAACTGAACAGCAGACTGACCGACAGACAGAGGGCTGGACGCCTGACAGGGGAGTGAGCGTTATTGCTCAGCAGATTGACAATTCAGCCGTGCCAAAAATGTGAACATAGGACCTCTCCATCTGAGTCCCTCCTAGGCAAATGCGGGACATATTAAAATTACATGGAATTCTCAACCCCTTGCCTCATGCCCCTTCTAGCATGAACACCTGGATGGATGGATGATCTTAACTATCAGCCTGCTGAATTTCTGCAGCGTACATTTTCCATGGAGGTTTAACTCTTGATATGCTAAATATTTTGAAAACAATTTGACTGAAAGTTGTTGGTGGCTAAGCCACCAATAATTTTCAGTCAAATTATTTTCAAAATATTTAGCAGATCCAGTTATTTCCCATTCAAACTATTGTCTGGTGGCTAGCAGCAGTCAGACAGCTAACTGATATCAGGTATTTGTACTCCTATCATGGTAGACTTACAAATAATTGCACCGTGGACAATACAGTCTAATAATGTCTGTAGGCGACTGAGCATGAGGCATGATGTCCAGTAAGTACGCCTGAACCCGGAACATGTTCGGAACAATCGGATGATTGTACACGCTATACAGGCTTGATGGAGTGATATGCTGATGGGCAGTAATCACTGAAAAAAATGATTTTAAGACATTAGCTGTCTCACTGCTGCAAGCCACAAGACAATAATTTCAATGGGTAATAAATCTGAAACGGCTTAATATTTTGAAAACTACACAAAATATAAATTTCGAGGCACAAATATCAGCCAAAGATGACTTCTGCAGTCTTAGGAAAATGTCAATTTGAAGACCAAGAGACTATTTTTGAAAATTTACCACTGGAATGACTGGCTCGATAACCGAGCCAGTCATACCAGTGGTAATTTTTCAAAAATAGTCTTCTCTTGGTCTGCAAATTGACATTTAAAGGGCTAAGACAGGTGGTCTAAACACTACCCGTCTTAAAGAAGCACCATCTTTTGGCCCCAAAAATGCATGCGGTCTCTTGAGAAGGCTTAACTGCTTCTGTTTGAATAATTTTGCGCGCAAAAATCACTGACTTTACCTGTAGCTGTCTTGAGCATACAACGATCAGTCCTCTTCCCAGACCTGCTTTCCCTGGTAAAAACATCTGCAGTTTGAATCTGAAGAGGCGGCACATGACTTGATTTCTTCTCATCTGCTCGAGATTTACCCATTAAACAACCAATAGCTTTAGATTTATTTGTGTCTCTGTTATCAGTCGTATCTTGGTGACCATCTGTATTTTGAGCTATACTTTTATCAGGAGGCATTTTTCGTTTACTAGCGGCTAACGGTTTCTGTAAATTACTTCTAAGTCTACTACTCACTAGCTCATTTTTATTAACATCTTCAAGGCTGGTTTCTCCATCACATATCACTCTTGGATTGGTTGGCTGAGATTGTTTGTTTACATTTTTATTAGCTTTCGAATTACATACTTTATTCTGATTGGCTGCTTCATTTTTATTACTGTTCAGATCAGACCGATTGCCTTTATTCATACTAACCATGTTACCGGAATCAGGATGAGAATTAGCGTTATTTTGTAAACACTTTTTCTGATTTACCAACTTTGGGTCTTTATTCATAGTTTTTCTATTTCCAGCTTTATCAGCAGAAGTTTTCCTCGTGTGCACAGGCGATACATCTAGTGTGTTCATGGCATCTGGATCGTAGGCTAAATCTGATTGGTTAAAACTTAATTCCAGGCTGTCACCTGTATCCTCCAGTTCCTCAAGCTCCTGTATTGCTTGACTTTCTGAATATAAAATATCCATCACACCATTACTCTCAGTATTACCTGTAGCATCAGCCACAGTCTGACTATCTAACCCTTGCACGTCACACGCGAGCCTCTTATTACCGCTCGTGTTTTTCGTGACTGGAAATGAGCCAATCGCCAACTTGTCTTCACTCATTGAAAGTTCCAAACTCAAACCGCTGGACTTTCCCCTTCCATTTGAACTATTCGTCGCATCTCGACACTGACTTTCAGACTGGCTATCATTAACTGATTGATTAGGGAGCGCTTCCATAATACCATCTAGTTTCTCTCGAAGCTTAGTCACTGCTAATGTATTGTCTTGTAACATTTGAATCCCACGGCCATATGACGTTCCATGATGAATACAGAGCTCTATCGTCTGCAGTACACAGTATTGTTGTGGCTTTGCTGCTTTATATATAGCGGCATGTAGATTAGAGAGCTTGACAAAACTGCCGAGCTGAAACAAAACAAGAGCATCAATGGTGTGTAGGACTGGATGGTATTCCGGTTCATACTGAAAACAGGTATCATAACATCAGCGGTATGAAATACCAAGACCTATTTAACTGCTTGCCTGCTGAACTTCTGCAGACAACATTTTCCATGGGGTTTAACTCTAGATATGGTAAATATCTTAAAAACAATTAGACTGAAAATTGTTGGTGGATAAATTTTAAAAAATCAAAATATTTACTTATTGAATGTCCATTTGCAGACCAAGAGATGACTTTTTTGAAAATTTAACACTGGAATGACTAAGCTAGTCATTCTAGTAGTAAATTTTCAAAAATAGTCTTCTCTTGGCTGGCAAATGGTCATTCCTCAAGACCACTGCAGAGGATGTTTTGGTCGGATTCGACATAAAAGGGTTAAAGATTTGTTGACTTAACTTTACATACAGGCAAGAAATGACAAATTCTTTATGATGTAAGGAATAGTCTGCTGAATATTTTGAAAGTAATTTGACTGGAACTTGTTGCTGCCTAGGCAGCAGCAACACATTTCAGTCGAATTACTTTCAGAAAATTCAACAGCTTTCATGTATGAGTGTCTTGAAATTGATTCTGGCATTTCACGTGTTGAAGCATTAAATGACAATTGGCAGCAACAGCTCCCAGTTAATTTGGTTTCAAAATATTCAACAGAATGTTTATTAAATTATAAATTCGCCAAAGACATACATCAGGGTGTTCTCATAAGGGTATAGACCTCCATAAGTTGTGGGCCTAGGTTTGCGTGATTACGTGAGTAAATCTAAAATCATGATTATGTTTTAAATTCTCAATTTATATGATTAAAATTAAATAATCGAATAATCGAGAATATTTTCTATTGCATAAAATATTTCAAAACCTACATGTAACTTTCAATTAATTTTTAATGCGATCGCATTCCAGTGACACATTTTCAAAAATAGTCTTCTCTTGCCCTGCAAATGGACTTTTCTAAACACCACTGCAATTTCCATCATTGATATTCTTTTGTTGTTGTGTCGTGGTAATTTGTATCCAAGCTGATTAATTGAGTAATCACGATTATTTTTTTAATAATCGATCGCGAGCACTCAACGCAATAATCGCACAGGCCTAAGTGGGTCCCATGGGATGCCTGAAAATCTTGCATGATTACTACTTAATTAGTTTTATAAGTTTTTGCACAAACATACCCACAAAATCTTGCATGGGACCCCATAATTCATAGCTGTGCATCCATGGTACTCTCTAAGTTCAGTTTGGGACACACAGATTTCAGGTTGGGGTCCCTAGATTTCCAGGTGTTGAGTCTCTGGGACCTCCAAAATTTAGATGTCATGAGAAACACTGATAGTCATGTAGCATTCTCAGGGAACCCTTTCCCTAGTAACGGAATCTCCTATCTTGCTAGGGTATGAAAATAGCTGTTTTTGGATACAAAGACTTTAAACAATGTGTATATGAAAGAAAGTCGGCAAGGAATTGGATTTGAGAACCTTTATGTACAATGCGAGAGTGTACTTTTATGAAACTAAAATTAATTAACTGTCTTGCTGCTTCAAGCCACTGGACAATAATTTCAATAGGCAATAAATCTGAACCTGCTGAACATTTTGGAAACAATTTGACTGAAAGTTGTTGGTGGCTTAGCCACCAACAACTTTCAGTCAAATTGTTTTCAAAATATTTATCTGGTCCCGAGATTTACCACCTGGATTATGTTGTCTGCAAAAACATGGCAGTCAGATGGTTAATGAAATATTTACATATTTGTATACTTTTAAGTAGCAAGCAAAGGCTATCCACAATAACTATTTCGCCTGAGCTCAGGAGGATGGTCAACTACAGTTAACTAGTGAGGTAAATATTTACCTATTAATTGGGATTTAGTCAACTGTAGCTAATTAATAATGGTTTACAAATCAAATTGGCCCATAGCTATAGAGTGTTAAACATTTAACCCTTTCACTGATGAATTCCCCATATCTGATTTTCAAGGCAACGATACAAGAAAAATGTTGAATATATTTGAAATTAATTTGACTGAAAGATGTTACTGCCTTAAGCAGCAACATCTTCCAATCAAAATGATTTCAAAATACTCAACAGAATAAGTTTCATATCGCAACAAATTTAGTTTGTACGGGATTTGTCATTGTGAAAGGGTTCAGCCTTAAATTTGTTCAAGAAAATTTCAATTTTCTCATTGAAAATGTCCATTTGCAGACCAAGAGATTATTGTTTGGATATTTATCACTGAGCCAGTCATTCCAATAGTAAATTATTAAAAAATAGTATTCTCTGGTCTGCAAATTGACATTTCTAAAGACAGGTGCAGAAGCTGTTTTGGCAGGCTAGAGTGTTAAAGGTGTACCTTCACTCCCAGAGCACTGGGAATATGATCGTCAAAAAGACAGACATCGTAAGTCAGAGGTTCGACGCTCCTACACAATGGCTCAAATCGCTGTAAGCTCTCTTCCGCCGCCTCCGTCTCGACACCTCTCATTGGGCTTTAAGACAAGAGTAGAAATGAGATCTACGAGTAAATCTGAATAAGATTGACAGCTTACATAATATATTTTGAATCTTTGTATTCCTCTACTGCTTCAGAATAAATTTTCTGTAACCCGGACTACGGCAAATTCCACGACCTTATGAATATCTTACTATACCAAGAACTTTGTCGAATATATTGCAATTAATTTCAATGAAACAGGTTGCTGCCTAGGGCAGAATGTTCTCAGCAACAGGTTTCAGTCAAATTAGTTTGAAAATATTCAAAAAAAGTTTTCTTAGTATAGTGACCTCAACATGCAGCATTGCTGTGAAAGAGGAAGCCCATAATCCTTTACTGGTCACACTGGCCAAAACCGTTTGCTCAAGTGACAAGTGGTCTTGCTGAATGGATATTTGCAGGGCAAGAATTTTTTTCGGTAACCGAGGCAGTCCTTCCTGTGGTAAATTTTCAAAGATACTCATCCCTTTACACGCAAATGGACATTCAAAAGGGAAATATTTAGATTTTCTCGACCAAATTTGACCATTAAAGGGTTCAATGTCATAATTTGTCAAGAATACTGAATTTTATGTTTTCGTTCGTGGCAATTTACAAGACTATATTTGAAATTTGTAATGCGCCAGAAACTCAATGAAATAGAATCCAAATTCCTTAATCTATTAGTACAATACGACATTTGACATGAGATTAACATCCTTTCAGTGATTCTGGTTCATTCTTTACATACTTTTAACATGAAATCTTGGCTATGACCATTCAGTGACTTTTGTTGGAAGGACTATGCCCTCCAACTGGCCGGCTAAGGACAAGAGAAGACTATTTTTGAAAATGTATCACTGGAATGCCCGGCTCGATTCTCAAGCCAGTCATTCCACTCATACATTTTCAAAAATAGTCTTCTCTTGGCCTGCAAATGGACATACATTCACTGAGCAAATGTTATTTTTCGTAAGCGATCTCATTAAAAAGTAATTAAACCGTAGGATTTGAAATATTTTATGCAGTAGAAATTATTCACGATTATTCGATTATATAATTTTTATATGATTTAAAAAATAATCACGATTTTCGATTTAATCGTGTAATCGCACAAATCTATTAGGTGTTTCGAGCAGAATTGACTGCATCTAAAGCAAGAGGCCCAAGCAGCCTGTATTGCTCGCCTGGAATTGTTGGCCACTGGAACTACCGAAAAAAATGAGATGAGCACTGGAACAAGATGGCCACCAGCCAAATTGGCCATTCGGCATAGTTTGAACAAACTTGAATCTCTATGCCCTAAGGATTGTCCCTGCCAAATATAATTCAGATCGGCCCAGTGGTTTTCAAGAAGACATTGTAAATTTCCATTTGCTTTAGTATTGGAGCTTTTGGCGGGCAAATAATCCAAAATGGCTACCAAACCGTTTATTTGACAGTATCGAAAATGGCAAATTTTAGATCAGCATACCTAAAAACACATATAAAACAAATTTCGACCTCATAATCCGTCAAATAAAAAAATCCAATATGGCCACCAAACATGCTACATTTTGATTGGCCCATAGCGGCCAGGTTTTTTGATGGATCAACTTCCCTTGAAGAAACATTAATGGCCCTTAGTTCCTAATTATATCTCCCAAATTTAGACCTGATCCCTTCAGTGCTCCTGGAGAAGTGGTTTTTGCGAAAACTAGGTCATCCAAGATGGCCACCGAACTATTTAACCAATCAAGTTCCCTTGAACAAACTTGGTTCAGCTCTTTCCCTAGATCATATTTCATAAGTTTTGAATTGATGCTTCAAGAGGTTTCGGAGATGATTTTTCAACATATTTCTAAAAATCAGCCAAAATCCAAGATGGTCGCTGGCCAAATTGGCCGATCGGCTTCGTTTGAGCAGACTTGGATCCTATGGCCTAAGGATGTTTCCTACCCAATATAATTCAAACCAGCCCAGTACTTCTTGAGAAGAAGTCGTTTAAAGGAAAAGTTGACGGATGATGGATGGATGGATGGATGGACACACGATGGATGGTTGCCATGGCATAGGCCAGGCGAGCTAATAACCATTCTTACTAGGTAGGCCTTGTGCCATCCCATACACGCAGCAAAACACATTTGTCATCGACATAGCATTTACCAACAACCTGAGAAAGGAGTAAAACAAACCATTTGAACATATGGTAATTTAAAATTATTGATACACAAAAGAAAACGATATTTGAGATACAATAAAACCTTCCAAAACTGAACGCTACATGTATATAACAAAAAAACCTAAAATCAACATATTTTTTAGTCTGAATTCAGTTCTGACTAGGAATTTAACCTCTGTAAATCGGAAACCTCTGCAAACCAAACATCAAACAAGGCATTGCAAGCAATACTAATTCCCTTGATTCCCACTTTTGTTGAATTGAAATGTAAGGAATTTGGGCAATTCACTTGCCTGCTCCATATAACTGATATATATGTGCTTACATTAGTGTTTGTTGTAAGGGAATGACATCAGATTAATGAAGTTTGTATTTTTCAAGGGTAATAGCTCTGGCAATAACTCAATATGATGGAAACTAACGAAAAATTAGCTTTACCTTCGTGTTAATACTATTATTTGGTCCAAATCCGTTTAGTCTAGCATAAGTTATTGGCCGATAATGGACAAATTAACAAAATTTGTATCTTTTAAAGGGTGATAACTCCGCCAAATACTGACGAAAAACAATGAAAATGAACTTGACATCCGCCTCAGTAACATTAAGCTTTATTCCAAATTCGATTCGAATCGGTTTAGTCTAACACAAGGTATTGTCCGGAAAGCGAATTTCATATTTTTCAAGGGCAAATAACTCAGGGTTAATCTAACATAAATTGACGGAATTCAAACTTGGCCTCCGTATTCATATTACTAAGCAGTATGCTGAAGCTGTTTTAAATCGGTGCCGGCAAATACAAGTTGTTGTCTGGAAATGCATAATCTTTCGAATTTCATACTTTCAAGGCCAAATAACTCTGGGTAAATTTGATGTAAATTGATGGAATTCTAACTTGGCCTTGGTATTCGCATTACTAAGTGGGATGCCAAAGTTGATTCAAATCAGTCCAGGCAAACACAAGTTATTGTCGAGAAAATAATCAGTACGAACGTACATACGTACGTACATTCTTAGGTATGAATGGGCGCATTCCTATATCCCCTTGAACTTCGTATTCCAGGGGATACTAAGGACTTGTGTACATATAAAACAACTCAGATTTTGGAATCAGGAATCTACATCATTGATCCCTATGGGATCTGGCATGTTGGGTGGGTGTATCCCGTACTTCACTTGTTCTTTTCTAACATAAGTTTTTGGCAAGCTCCACAGGGTATGAGGAAGAACATGTATAATTTTGTTAATAATATTCTGTCCACTATAATTAGGCAAATTAAAATGTTGAGCAACCGGAGTATCTTTGTGTTTTTAATATCCCTTCGATATTCTTCCACCCATATGTGGATTTCACATTTGGTTTCCTCCACAAACTGTTAGTGGCATTATGTGCATGTGAGTAAGTACATGTATATGACATTGCGTGTGTCACAATATGTCTTGACCTTACATCTGTATTTTACGCCCATGGGAATATTAGTGAATTCACGTTTACTATCCATTTTGTGACAGAAAAGTTTTCTGGTGCATAGATGGATGTTTTTGAAAAGTTTTTCCTTGGAACCTTGTAGTGGTGGGATCCAACTGATCCAGCTTAAGAAAACCACAAGAAGAAGAGTTCCTACCAGTTGACACACTTGTGCACATATAGTTGGGCATACCATTATTTTGGAAGATATATTTATTAGAAATTCATGCGGTTTGTCAATTTTGTAACATCAGACTTTGTGACACAAAAATTTCATTTGAATAATATTATTTCCTATGCTAGTAGTTTCTTTAACCCTTTAATGATCAAATTTGGTCAAGAAAATTAAAATATCTACATATTGTATGTCCACTTACAGGCCAAGAGAATACAATTTTTGGAAATTTATCACTGGAATGACTGGCTCGATTATCGAGCCAGTCATTCCAGTGGTAAATTTTCAAAATATTTCTTCTCATGGCCTGTAAATGGATATTCCACAAAACCGTGACAGAGGTCGTTATGACCATTAAAGGGTTAATAAGACACTTGTCATCATAAACCGGCTAATTACCTGACACACAAGATCAAAGTAGATACCAGGTATGATCTCTGCCAGGGTCATTGAGCGATCATCCGCGCCCAGCTCTGGCTCTGTCCCTACCCAGGTCTGCAATGATTTCACCTACAGAATAGGTCAATATATAATAAAACAGTTGAACATAAGTGTATCTTCAAACCATGGCAAACCAATTGTGTGCATGCGCACATTTGCACGCATGTTTATGTGCATATGCATGCAAGTATTAACTGCAACATGATTTTAGGCTCACTCTGCATCATAGGATAAAATAGGATAAATTGAATGATATGAGTGCCCTTCTACTTTCTGGACATTGCTCATACTCTGTCATACTTATCCTACTGTTTACCCGCGTCGCTAGATGCAAAGATATAAGCGAGCATGGAGTGCTTTATCCTCCTCTTCTTCTTTTTCTTCGTGTTCTTAAAATATTTTCAAATAACCCTGGTGATACTGGAGAGATCTTCTCCAAGTTCGGAGAGGAATATGCCAGTGCAGTCCCAAGCAGATATACCATTTTTTGTGGTCTAAAATGCAACAGCAACAAGTTTCAGCAACATTGTTTTCAATAACTTTAATGGGGCAATCTTTTTTATGAACTTGGGTTGATGTGTGTCTGTGGGGTCCCAAAGATGTATGCCAGTTTTATGATCAAAAACTAAAATGCAACAGCAACAGTTTTCAGCAACACGGTTTCCAAAATAGACACTTTTGACCGTACAGCGGTTCGACTGAAAAATATATCGACGACGAGGGTATTGGACAAATTTGTCCTTGTTAATTGCGGAATCCAGTTTATCCATCAATCATATGATGTCATAATCAACTATGTGACGTGCAGGCTGATGTCATAATCAATTACGTCATGAATGACTCGATTTATCCCGTTTTGAACATGTAATAGTTCATCATGTTGTACGAATTGTAAGTCTTTACTATTTACTAAACATGCTGTTGAATATTTTGAAACTAATTTGACTGGGCGCTGTTGCTCCTATAGGCAGCAACAGCGTCCAGTCAAATTTGTTTCAAAATATTCAACAGCTTACCTGTAGTTTCTAGAAATTGAGATTCAGAGAGTGCAGGGATCAATGGATCCCAACACAGACAAAACGTGGGCAGAGCTTAGCTAGTGATGAGCTGGGCATAGCTAAAACTAGATTCCCCCATTGCGACTCGCAACTAGTATAAGTTGGTCTGTCTGTCAAAGCTGCCCATATCGCAACTTAGTGCATTCGCACTTGTTAGTCATCTGTCTTACTTGATCAAAAAAGAAAATTTCAATTTTTAACACTGTAGAATTGAATGTATTTCTTATCCAACATAACTCTAAATTTGTAAATTGACGTTTTCAATCCTTTAACCATACAGAAAGAATTTAGAATATTTTGAAATAGTTAAAAGATGGTTTGTTTGTCCTCTCCCTACCCTGATTTTTATAGTACAGTATGTCTCCGGTAGGGAGAAATATTTTTCAGCAATTGCAGAAATATATCAGCATAAAACAAAATCTGTAAATTCTTTTTAGATTCAATTATTTCAACCTAAGATAAATATATTTAAAATGATTTCTATATAAATCTGAAATTAGGCACTGTATTTAACCATTAACTAGATATACATACTATTGAAAAAATTAATTCTTCAAAACAAATGGCAATTATATAGCTTCGGTAGTCAGGTTTATTGCAAGGTTGGTAATCGGAGGAGAAACAAACAATCCTTTAATGATGAATTCTTATATCTTTAACTTGGGAACTTTCTTGCCTGATGCTTTCTAGGGGTTTAGAAGAGTGTGGATGCCAATTGTCAATTTTGGCCCCTTTATATATGTTCCCGGCGCATGTAACAGAGCTACTTGTGATCTGGGATGCAGAGAATGCACTAAACTATGATATCCTGTATTTGTCGCAAGTTGCCGCATTTAAATACATCTGTGTACCTGCAATGGCCGTGTCTGGCAGTATGTTGCCTGCTATAGCCACATTTTATCACATTTTTTTGCGTTTGCCCACCAGTAGCGCAGTAGTATACTGCATTAGCCACCTTCCATGTAGTTTCATTCATCACGATCCGTATAGCGATGGAGCAACAGCTCCACACAAGGATCACAAATCTTACTGGATCCACCAACTACATACTATGGATCCAGTAGGCATTAATCACACAGACTGGTAAACCTTACACCTATAGGTGAGCACCATAATCTTTCAATGATGGCCAAATCTAAATTTCTCAATACTATTGGAATCTGTTACTGTCACAGACAATAGGATCGGTCAGCAACATACATTTTAAAATGTAGACCAGCATGCACTCTACATGCTAAACAAACAGCCAAAATTTGATAGAGTAATAAGGTTATTGATAATTCAGAAGGGAATAGTTTCGTGGTCGAGAAATAATATCTGAAAAAAAGTGAAAAAATCGAGTTTTATATCTTCTGATTACTCTTAAGAAAACAGCCTACCTTTTCTTTATCCTCGTCAGTCATCGTGTAGTTAGGTGAAGATGACGCCAGCGGTTCCACCGAGCCATCAGGATTACTATCAAACAGCAGCCAAGAAAAGCCATGGGAGTTACCCAATTGTAATTCACCATTATGTAACTTAACCTAGATTACAAAACATTATAGAAACTGCAAAATAATTTATCACATAAAACATGATGGTGGGTGACCCTCTAACCTAAAATGGTTAATATGATAAGACGCTTCAATGAGTCGCTCTATTACATTTTCTACTAACTTATAGACAGATCATTTTCTAGCTATGCACACCCATCTCTATCTAAGCTCCACCCACTTCTTTACGCACATTGGAATCAATTCGAACCTTTAACACCCGACTTCTCAGAATTACTTTCAAAGTATTCAACAGAATGTTTGCTAAACTGTAAATTCATCCAAGACCTACAATTCGTATGCTTTAGTGACAGACTTCAATTTTTGTGATGGAGCTATGTCATTTTGATTGTGAGGTCGGCTAACATGTGATGTAATGGACGGTTCCAGTTTATCCATCAATCTTATGATGTCACAATCAACTATGTGACATGTAGACTGACATCATAATCAATTATGTCATGAATGACGTAGCTACGTTCATCACGAATGCTTAATTGGTAATGGACTAGGGGTGTAATGATACTGAAAAATAAACGAAATCAAGGATTTCTTTTTTCACGAGAGAGTTGATACTTACCTCCCTAATACTTTTGATATTGCTAAATATTGGCTTTCACTCAATAAAACACTCAGATTAAAAACAGTTAGGTGCCCCTACTGGGCAGGTAGTCAGAGGTAGTCCGGCGGATGCCAGCCCCACCACCGCGCATGCGCCGACTACTACTGCCTCTGACTAATTTATTGGCTAACACATGCAACTACCAAGAGCCTGAAGACCGAGCCTCTGTGGGGTGGAGAGGCCGGGTCCGTATCTAGGGAGGTAAGTATCAACTCTCTCGTGAAAAAAGAAATCCTTGATTTCATTTATTTCACATCAAGAGTATACTTACCTCCCTAATACTTTTGATATTGCCAGAATTCGAAAGTGAATCTGGCGGGAGGGAGGCGAGGTCAAAAGTCCAGCTCTTCCCTATACGCTTTCACGCGTTTAAGGCACTTATGACGTCTGAAATGTGTGAGAACACAGTCAGGATTTGACAAACCATCGGATAACACAACCGATGCATGAGAGATGACCGAATGTCATATGCGCTCACCCCCCCCCCCCCCTCCTGGAAGGAAGACTAGATGACCTCAATGTCCTATACGCTCTCTACGTACTAGTGCCAAGTACTATAGGACAGAGACGAAAAGGCTCCATTTTCGTATACTCTCTATGATGATCCACCTCCCACATAAACCATCACCATATTAATAATAATGGGTAACGTGACAATACAAGTAACAATGAACAACACATGAACAAGACTGACCTTGTTGAACTTGGAAGCTGTCATCATGATCCCAGTAGAGAAGCCTGATGCAGTCCCGACAAGTGGTTGTTACCATCGCTAAATTGCGAAGTATATAAGCAATGCGGAAGCACTCCTCACAAAATGTAAAAGCGATTAATGTTTCAAAATCGACAAGGCGAGAGGGTTAGAGGTGTCACGGAGGTAATGGTCTGTAAAACTTGACTCACAGTGCCACTGAGCCACGGACATAATGTCATCCACAGGGACCCCACTAAACATGGCAGTGGATGCCACGACACCGCGGACACTGTGAGCCTTGGCCACATCAACCTGTCTCCCGGTGGCGGATTGGTGACAAAACTGAATACACTCCACAATCCACCTAGAAATGGTGTCCTTAGACGCCCTGCCATGGGGTTCAATATATGACAACCATAACGCTGATAGGTCGGTACGCCACTCCGAAGTACGCTGTTTGTACCGCAGCAGCGCCCGGACGGGGCACCATGCTTTAGAATTAGGATCATATCTAGTTAAAGATGGCAAAAAAATAGGTTGACCTGGATATTTCAATGACTGATTCTTAGCCAAGAAATTAATCCTAGGTAGAAGCTTAAGGCCTTCCCCTGTAACCACAAAACGGTCATCCTCGGCTGATAAGGCGTGAATCTCACTCCTACGCCTTGCCGAGGCCGCAGCAATTAAAAATACAGTTTTAAGCGTTAACATTTTCATAGAAATGGAACTAAGTGGTTCAAAAGGCTTATCTCCTAGTACCTGAAGCACCAGAGATAAACTCCAAGACGGAATCAGTGGAGGATTCCTTGGTCTTAGATTGCCCATGCCTTTAATTAATACATTTAATGTACTTACTTCATCACTCCCCCTATTAGCCAAGCAAGGGATAACAGTCATTAATGCTGATTTGTAACCAGCAATAGAGTTAGGCTTGAAGCTATAGGCATCATATAGGTGACAGAGGAAATCAGCCACTACCTGAATAGATGAGTCCATTGGATCAATACATCTTTTTGAGCACCACTCTGCAAATCTGTTGATTTTATAATTATATGCTCTGGAGGTTGACCCCCTCCTGGCT
Source organism: Chaetoderma sp. LZ-2023a (assembly GCA_034401795.1). Lineage (NCBI taxonomy): Eukaryota > Metazoa > Mollusca > Caudofoveata > Chaetodermatida > Chaetodermatidae > Chaetoderma > Chaetoderma sp. LZ-2023a. Next base: position 22,545,863 of record CM067371.1, read on the forward strand.
TTGGCCATAAACATGGCCGCTTGCTCAGAAAAGCCCTCCTTAATTCTAGATTCCTTGACAACATCCACGCAGTCAATCTGAACATTGACGGATTGTCGTGAAGGGCCTTGCCCTGGAAGATAAGGTCGTCCATCAGCGGCAGAGGAACCGGACTGCAGACCAGAAGGTCCAGCAGATCCGTATACCACGATCGGCTTGGCCAATCCGGGGCGATCAGAAGCACTTGGCACTCCTGCTGCCTGATTTTCTGAAGCACCTTTGGAATCAGGATTGCTGGAGGGAATGCGTATGCATACATTCCCCCCCAGCTGATAGCTAACGCATCTGTTGCGAAAGCGCTTGGGTCTGGAATCGGAGAGACGTACGTCGTCATCTTCGCATTCTTCTTCGTTGCGAACAAATCGATGTTGGGTTTCCCCCAATGGTCGAACAGACGATCCGCCACACATTGATTTAGTTGCCATTCCGTGGGTAAAACACTCATCCTTCGGCTCAATGAGTCTGCTAGCAGATCTAGCCTTCCCGGAATATGAACTGCCTTCAAGGTGATCCCATGATCTAGGCACCAACAAAGCAGTTTCCATGTCATCATACAGAGACTGGGCGACTTCGTTCCGCCCTGGCGGTTTATGTAAGTCACTACTGTTGAGTTGTCTGAACGAATTAGAACAATCTTGCCCTGAACCTTCTGTAAGAAATGTTCCAGGCCCAGGACTACTGCTCTTAGCTCTAGTAGATTGATATGTTCCTTGGACTGATCCAGATCCCAAAGCCCTGATATTGTGGACTCTTCCAGACAAGCTCCCCACCCCTCCATCGATGCATCTGTATACACAGTCACCTGAGGGTGGGGAGGGGTTAGCAAAACCCCCGGCAAGAGATTCTCTGTATTCAACCACCATTGCAGGTGGTGAATCAGAGGCGCCAACACTGACACGTTCGAGTCCAGCGAACCTGAACTCTGGGTCCACTGTGTCATGAGAAACAACTGGATCGGGCGCCTGCGCAAGGCGGCCTGCGGAATGACTGGTTCCAATGAAACCATCAACCCCAGCATTCTCAAGTAAACCCGTGCCAGGACATGACGACTGTCGCACACCGACTGTATTACTGAGATGAGTCTTTGAACCCTCTCCTGAGTGGGATAAACATATCCCCTCTCCAGATCGAAGAACATGCCCAGGTAAACAAACTTCTGGGATGGAGTTAGCTCTGATTTTTGGAAATTGACTATCCAGCCCAAGTCCGTGAGAGTTTTCAAAACAATCTCCAGATTGGCCGATAACGTTTCCCGGGTGTGTGCTTTCAACAGCCAGTCGTCTATGTACGTGTGGACTGCTATGCTTCTCCTGCGGAGGTATGCAGTGATCGCGAGAACCACACGGGTGAAGACCCGAGGAGCCATGGAAATTCCGAAGGGTAATACCCTGAATTCCCACTGTCTGACCTGGAATGCAAATCTCAGGAAGCGACGGAAACTCCTCTCTATGGGAATGTGGAAATAAGCATCCTTCAAATCTATTGACGCTGTCCACATTCCTCGCTCTAACCCCGCCAACACCGAGCGCACAGTCTCCATCTTGAAACTGGGCGTCTCTATGAACTTGTTCAATGGCTTGAGGTTGAGAATCGGCCTCCACCCTCCGGTGTTTTTAGTTACTAAGAACATGGTTGAATAGAAGCCCGGGCACCTCTGCGCCGGCTGAATGGCTTCCTTTTGTATGAGGGAATTTATTTCGTCCTCTATACACAACCTTTGATCTGGATCCCTCGGAATTGGAGTCCAGATCGGCACGAGAGACAGTCGCGATGGCGGGCCTGTCATCCACTCGGGACGATACCCGACTGAAAGCCATCGCAAGACTAAACGGTCCTGAGTCAACCGCTTCCACTCTGGCAAGTGGCCGGCCAAACGGCCGCCCACCGGTCCACCTAGGGAGAGAGGTGGACATAAGGAGTGCGAGAGTGGCACTGTCTTCTCGGCCTGAAACACCGGAGTGGTTCCCACCGCGGTAACCGGCCCATCAGGCCCGATTACCGCGACCAGATCCCCGCGCACCACGCCCAGCACCGCACGCACGTGGTGCGCAGGTGGCTGCCTGGCTGGCTGCGCCTGGGGAGCCTGCTCCCCCCTCGCTGCTGGCCGAATCGCACGCGGCCTAGACCGACGCTGCGCTGGTGGCTGGCCTCTGACCTGGCCAGCGCCACCTCGAGCCTGCAGGGGACGATACGCAGAGGGTGCTGCGCGAACGCGCTCCCGCCGGAGCACCTCAAACTGCTCACGCAGCGCCCTCTGGTTGTTGACCAGAGTCACCGTCTCCTGGAGGTGCCTACATCCCTCACCTCCAAAGAGACCAGGACCTGTCATAGGAGTTCGCAGCAGCCTATTATACAGGTCCTGGGACGGGCACAGATTGTCAAGGGCAAACGTGCGCCTCGCCCGGACACTCCTGGTCACCGCCCGCGTCAAACAGTCCAGAGCCAGGTTGATACCATCCTGGATGGCTCTCTGGACTGTGACCGGGCTTGGCTGGCGTGAAGCGGATGCTGTTACCACCCCCTGTAACAGCTGGGAGACGTGGGACAGAGCAGCAATCGACGCTCTCCCACTCTCCTCCGCATCACGCAGCGTGGTATTAGCCAAACGCAACGCGTTCGAGCACAGGACACCCGTGTCAGAACGGGAGCCTGGCCGCGCATCTTCGCCCAAAGCCGCGCGATCATCTACGCTGGGCCTAGGCACCACACCGTACCGCTGGTAATCCAGGGGCACGATGCGGCAACGCCTAGCCACCTCGCGAGGGGCCTTCGCGAGACGCCCATTCGCCTTAATGGACGTCTCTGCCACCTCGAACATGTCAACGACATGCTCAGCCAGCGGCAGAGATGGCATAGCGGTGGCAGTCGGCTTACCAGCTAACCACGGCCTATGGTCACGCTGGCTAGCCGACTGCTCCACGGGCAGATCTGGCCGAACACTTACCAGCCACTGGCAAGCGTCCGACCAATCCTCCTCCGTGGCTAACTGCGAGCGCTCTACTAGACGAGGGCCTTCGTCTTCCTCCTGAGCGCACGCAGTTGTACTAGACGGCGGATATGCTGATACCCCTGGCAAGCCAGGGAAAGCATGCGGGCCCGAAAGAACAGCCATGCTAAACTCCCTGGCTTGACCAGGAGCAGGCGCCGTGGTAGAGCGCGGGGTAGACACCTCCCCACCACGGCCCTGGCCAGCACCAGCGATACTCTCGGCAAGCCGAGGTATGCGGTAACCGTGGCCATCAGCACCGCCCAGGGTCACCTTCTGGACCGTGAATTCTACACCTGCGTGAGTAGAACCATGGAACACGTCGCCTGTATTCCCCGCGAGGGGTGCACAGACGTCGTACTCCATGGCCACGTCCCCAGACGGCGACCCTAGCAGGTAATCCTCTTCCTCCTGGCCAGAAAGGTTAGGCTCCGGGTCAGCAAAGACAGCTAACCCGGACTGGCCAGGGAAGGTGCCATAGGAGGCTTTGACACCCGCGGCGCACGGATACCCAGGGTCTGATGAGCAGACCGCGGGTCCCAGCAACAACCGTTGTCCACGGCCCCTCGGCGCGGCACCAAGCCTGCTGCCAGGGTCGTGGACCACCCCCATCAACGGGGCCACCTCTGAATCCCCCTCGAACAACGGAACGGACCTATGGAACTCAGATTCAGAGGCGGGGATCACCTGCTCCGAAGCAGATGCTGAGGACAACAAAGGACCTGGCCCAGGAAGCATGCTGCGAAGCAACTCTGGGACCAAATCCTTTATTGTCCTCTGCATCTCTCCCAACATTTCGGACTGGAAGGCCTCCATATCCACCGCGGATGAGGCCTTCCTCTTACCTTTCTTACCACCCTCCTTCTTCGCCTTCCTCTCCTCTTCCATCACCTTCTCCCTTGCCTGTAACGACAAAAAATCAGCCATTAGCTCACCCCCCCACTGCTTACAGACATCGCATTTTAGCAACGGTCCACAGGGACTGCAGCTAAAACACAAATGCGGTGCAAAACGGTCCTTTAAAAACCGACCACAGGACGGGCAACCAGGTCTCTGAAACAGGACAAAGGACGAGGACAATGAGCAAGATAGTTACGGTTAGAAAACTCAAAACCAAACTAAAAGAGAGGGACAGGATCATAAAGATCACTAATCAAGAAGAAACCAGCGTTGGACAAAACTTTAAATGTTAATAAAGAGCAAGGCCGATTATGATGTCATCAATCCCTTAACAGAAATTAATCGGTCCGCAACAATCATCCAAGTGCAAGGACGAATTGTATTCATAACCAGAACATCCGCAAAAGCATATTCAGACTACACATCATCAGATACAGAATGATAACAATGGTAAAAAAACAGTCATTATTTTTTCAAATAATTCATATTACCTCATATCATTAATTAGATACCTGACACCATGTATAGACAAACCATCCACCGTGATGCACTGGAGCACTCCACCAAGACTACGCCTCTTCACTCTCTCCACCTTGGGGGAAGGAATTGGATCTAGAGGGCAAAGTGAGAAGACCTTTATAGTAAGCCTCCAACTCACTGAACATAGACTTTTTGGTTAGATAACCTAACAGTATTAGTAGGAAATGGAACCGTGGTGGAGAAAAACAAACCCTCCTGTGCTGAGAAGTCCACCAATAATCCAAACTGATACCTGTGGACATAAACACAAAGAGAATTTAGTCTTATAAAGCACCATGTTGGAAAAACCCAACTCAAACAGGCGCTATCACGGTAAGCGCGAGTCCCGGAAACACATTACACCGGGGAAAAAACTCGCTAGAATATCATTGAAATCACCTGATAAAGAGCTCCAGTCCCCTCCTCTGGTGAATTCGTTCTCTCTGACATCTTTCCTCAATAGAATTGAACTCAACAGACGTGAAAATAGGCTCAAACGCGTAGAAAACTTGTAGATAACTGCAAGCGCATGTGAACCCTTTGCCAATAAATTAGCAAAGAGGCAGTAGTAGTCGGCGCCTGCGCGGTGGTGGGGCTGGCATCCGCCGGACTACCTCTGACTACCTGCCCAGTAGGGGCACCTAACTGTTTTTAATCTGAGTGTTTTATTGAGTGAAAGCCAATATTTAGCAATATCAAAAGTATTAGGGAGGTAAGTATACTCTTGATGTGAAATTGTATCGCGATACCCAGAATGTATCATGATATGCATCATGATACATTTTGCAGAGCTTAGATGTACACCAAATGCATCGTCCTTGGCAAAGTGTACATATTATACAAATGTGTAACGGTTCTATGGACTCCAGGAGGACTGTGTCTATTACTACTATGCAAAGTATTATTGTGAACCTGGTTTATTGGTTATGATCGAAGCAATAAAGTATGATTACTATCTATGAACTGTGTTAAAATAGTGGGGAATATTGCTTAAAATGCGGTCTGCGAATGTCCCGGTAGTAGGTTACTGTGGATAGAACCCGGAAGTTTTATAAAATAAATCGGGTTTGTTCATTTACATAGAGTAAGGAAATTGTGAATGCGAAAATAACCGATTACCGTATTAGCGCATACAGGCGGATAGGGAACTAGTCTCTGAAAGGGCACGAGTTACATTGCAATCGTCTCACGATATCAGTTCTATCCATTTCAATCTTTCTCAAATCAGTCAGATTTCTACAAAAGTATTATCGCCTCCCTTATTATAAGAGATGTTAGCAATCAGATTCAATCATTTTGCAAGATTTGCTGACATAAATAACGAGAAATGTCCTGGCGAAAATGACAACCGAATTTCTTTTTTGGCATCCATTTTGGACATTATAATATTTCGCGGTAATGAATATTTATTAGTTCTCTACAAAGTGGAGGCGAGCCGTTCACGGATTGGTTGTTTCAAGCCACACCCTCTAATTTTCTTCCCGCTACATGATGAAAAGATTATGCTTGCCGGGGGCTATATTTGAGCGGTCATAGACGTATATTATTTCCAAATTAACGCTTTAAATTGACTTAAATCATTTAAAAAACATTTGCATAACTGACACAATTTGGGCAGGCCTTTTGGTAATTTTGCGTGCAATATTTTGAGTAATGTGTATTGGGCTGCCAGGAACCAGGCCAACATAGTTAGTGTGTGGAACAGACTGGTAGATTTTATAGTATTCAATATTCATCGCGTCGAGAATTTTCAAGCCTCAAATTGGCCTAAATAACATCTAGTAAGACAGCATAGCACGTTGTGTCTGTATTATGGCAGGAATAAAATTGCTATCACAAACAAAACACTTTAAAAGTCAAACAGATTACTTGGCTACGATCTTTAATGACGCATTTCGCTAACTTCTTTGTTTTCAAATGTCCATTTTTTTCTCAAGTCCAGCGAGTAATCGGTTACTAAATTTAGGCGTTCAAAATCTGCTGTATACCTACTCAATCAGAACTGCTAATTGTAATATGTGGTAATTCTACTTTTTAATGCACCCGAGTCCAAAGTAAATGTCTGAGAATCAAAGCCGAGTACTTGTACAGATGCTCTATTCTAGAAAGTATGTCGTATCACGATACATGTGTGCGTGGATTGTATTCATATCGTGTGACAAAGGATCGTGATGCATCGATGCACCGATGGATCATTACACCCCTATGACGGACTAAGCGTTATTGTATAAATTGTATGTCATTACTATTTAATAAATATGCTATTGAATATTTTGAAACTAATTTGACTGGGCGCTAGGCAGCAACAGCACCCAGTCAAATTAGTTTCAAAATATTCAACAGCTTACCTGTGTAGTTTCCTGGGATCGATCCCAACATGGGTAAAGTGTGGGTGGAGTTTAGCTAGAGATGGGCGGAGGCATAGCTAAGACTGGATTGCTCCATTGATTATGACATCAGAGAATTGAGTGACAGATCGGATCTGACAATTGACATGTTAATATCTGATGCGAGGTATTCCCATATGACCTACATAATGCGAGATAAGATGTTTTCATTCAAATCCATGGTGACTGGACACTGTTGTCCCATTGTTGTTTTTTTCAATGTGGAAAGAAGCATTACAATCTGCTGTCCTAATAGAGAGAAGAAAAACCTAATTCCGTATTTGTCGTTAACCATTACCACCAGCATTTAAACGTGGTCACACAAAAATTGTGATATTCGAACATGAGATTTGAAGGAGTTAATCTACCGGCCTGTGTCTGATTATCAGTAGACAATCGTGGAGTTTAACCCTTTAATTGCTAAACTTGGTCACGAATATCAAAATATTTGCTTTTTGAATGTCCAGTTGTAGGACACAACTGCGCACATCCCTGTGTTACTGGAAACTTGAGCAAACCCCTTCCTCTCTCCTGATTGACATCCCCCCTCACCCCTCCCCCACAAGCCATGCTAGCTGTAAAACGAGTGTAAAAAATTGGCGACTGCAGATGAGACATTAACCAGTTGGTCCCATCCCATATGGTGTAGGGACTATGATAATGTAAAGTAAACTCAATCATCCCTCTCACGCATGTGGCATATAACATGAATAGAGCACTACGATCAAGGGCCATGGCTCAAATATACATAGGGGTAAGGCACCTAGGCTCGTGTGATTACATGATTAAATCGAAAGTCACGATTATTTTTTAAATCATGAATTTAAATGATTAAAAATTAAACAAGAGACCGAAGGGGGCCTGTATTTCGCTCACCTGGCACAAACGAACAAAACAAGAGGACCACCGGAAAAATTTACCAATCTAATTTCTGTGAAGGTTTAGTCAAGTTTTATTAAAATTGGCCCGATGGTTAATAAGTCGTCTTTGATTTGCTCAGAAATTTGCAGAAAATATCAGATGTTGGCTAAAAATGCTAAATTTTGATTGATTCATAGTGGACATGGTCTTTTACGTATCAACTTTCCATGGACAAACTGTAATGACGCTTAGGCCTTAATCATCTCTCACAATTTTCGGCCTGATCCATTCAGCACTTCTGGGGAAGTCATTTTCACAAAACTAGGTCATCCACGATGGCCACTGAAGCATTTGGACAATCATGTTCCCTTGAACAAACTTGGTTCAGCTGTTGCTCCAGATGATGGACCGATCGGCTTCCTTTGAACAAACTTGTATCCCTATGCTCTACAGATGCTTCCTGTTAAATATACTTGAAATCGGCCCAGTGGTTCTCAAGATGGCCCACAAACTTTATCCGAGTTTCAAAAATGGCAAATATGAAATCAGAATATCCAAAAACCAATTTCGGCTTCAAAATTCATCAAAGAAAATATCCAGTATGGCCGGCAAACATGCTACATTTTGATTGGTCCAACTTCCCTTGAACAAACTTTAAGGCCCTTAGTCCCTAATGATATCTGCCAAATCTTGGCCCAATCCGTTCAGCGTTCCTGGAGAAGTCGTTTTCGCTAAAACCAGGACATCCAAGATGGCCACCAAAACCATTTGGCCAATTAAGTTCCCTTGACCAAACTTGGTTCAGCTCTTACCCTAGATCATATTTCATGAGGTTTGCATCGATACACCATGCGGTTTTGGAGATTTTTAAAGATCTTTCTAAAAATCGGTCAAAATCCAAGATGGATGCAAGCCAAATTAGCCGATCGGCTTCCTTTGAACAAACTTGGATCCCAGGTATGCCCTAAGGAGGCTTCCTGCCAAATTTAATGGAAGTTGATAACAACGTATCTTTAATAACTGAAAATATTAGCCTGATACTTGGTCTTCTTTTGTGAGATCCAAAAGTCTGAATGATCTGAGTTTGCTCGCTCCTTTTATACTTTTTGATGGAGTACCTGGATGTAGTCACAAGGGTGACCTTATAGGGGTATGTTGGGTGACTAGTGGTCATGTGACCTGGGGGTGGGGTCTGATTGGCGGTGTGGATGAGGGTTTGGCGGTACAGGTGGGTAGTATTGGCGATACAAGTCCTGATGGTGGTTGGCAGTTCTGGCGGTATGGGGTGTATGGTGGTACTGGCGGTATGGGGTGTATGGTGGTTGACTTTATAGCATTTCGTCCAATTGCAGGACTCTTCAGAGGCGGTAGGGTGGTGCACATATTCACTAAATTCTCTGCAGGGTGTGGTGTCTTCGTGAAATTCTATGTCTCCAGTGTTGGAGGGCTATCTGTACATGTACATGTACATAAAATGTGTCTGCAACGCGTGCATGATGCGTACATAGCGGATATATTTTAAAATAATGGATGAATCACTTTCCCGTTGTGAACGGTAAAACAACGCAGTGTGAAAGTAAAACAAATCGGTTGGAAAGTTTGACAATGCGGCAGAACTTATTACACAACGCATTTATTATATTGGCTAGACAAGTCGTTTGAAATCTGATAATGTGAAATGCGTTCATAATTACGCCGCGCTGGTATAACGACGTTATGCGAGTCGACCAAGAATGGCAACCAATTACTCGGGCATACACACATTATGCAATTATATTTTGTCAGGGTACTGTAAATTTTCGAGAAATTCCTGTCATGATTTTAGGGCGAGGCCTCATTCAATGTTGAATAATTGGCAGTATGTCGCATTATCAGTTCTGATACAGCTGCCTGGTAACGTAAACATTCCATTCTTACAGAACAAAATGAACCCGGTTACTTATTCACTGTCTAAATTCACCACTAATAATGAGAAATGCCTTGCGCGACTGTCTCGCCGATCAATAATTATGCGCAATCGTAGATTCTCGGAAAAGCGTAGCCATAATTTGATTGGCTTGCTGGACATCTGACATCATTATGAATGAATGAAAATTACTATCGTAGTAAAATGTTGATCACGCGTCTCGTTGTCATTCATAACAAATTGATGACGTGATTTATTTTAACCAGTCTCTGAGCGACTCACGATCACCAATGACGGAACGCAAAATGTACACATATTCGCGGTGCCGCTTTTAAAAGAAATAAAGCAATATCCTAACGCCCACTTTGACTTTTAAATTAATAAAACAAACAATGTCTGGTTCATGAAATATAGTGAAATTAGCTCCCTGACTATTTATAATGTTAACTTTCACGGGTTTATTAAAGCACTATTTATCATCTGGCTATGTTATTGCTACGTAGTAAGAAAATTTACCAAATTTCTTTTTCACAAGTGAGATACTTACCTCCCTAACACTCTTGATATACTAGTATATCGGCTCTAAATTCAATAATATTCAGAATTATAAAAGGTTAGGTGCCCCTAATGGGCAGCTGGATGTACGCAGTCATGCACATGACAGACCCTACCCATTGCGCATGCGCATACTGGTACTTCCGTTACTAAATATTGGCTGACATAGAAGCAACTATTCAAATAACCAAAGGACCAGGCCTCCGTGGGGTGGACAGGCCGGGATCCTGTTAGGGAGGTAAATATGTCATCTCACACGTGAAAAAGAAATTTGGTAAATTTTCTTATTTCACATCATGAGAACATACTTACCTCCCTAACAATCTTGATAAAAGCCAGAATTTGAAAGTCAATTTGGCGGGAGGGAGGCAAGGTCAAGAAAACCAGCACACCCTCGAAGAGACTAGCTCTTTGAATTTTCAAGAGATTTAAAACATCTGCAATTGTATCTGAAACACAACCAGGAATAGAATTTTGCATCGGATAATCGACCGATGAAGAGATTGATCAAAAAGCAAATGCACTCTCCCCACCCCCCCCCCCCCCCCCCCCCCTCTTTCTGAGGAAGGGTAGGAAAAAAACCGCTGCTCTAAATGACTAGCACATTCTCTAATACTTGATGAAAAGTATTACTAGACATTGGAAAAAGAAGAATTGCTTCATTTTCAAAAAACTCTCTGAAAGAACCACAATTAAGAGACATTAACCATCACCATATTAAAAATTAAAAATATGACACCATCGCCAAGACAAAAAACTAAATGGTCACATCTACTGACCTCTGATGTCTTGGGCGCGGCACTCATCTCTTCCCCAACCGGATGAAGAGAATTGTACCAGCTAATAGTAGGGATACCCTACCAACAAATGTGATATTTGTAAATAGCAGAGGAGGAAAACTAATAACAAATATATACCTCTACATTATTTATTTTCTGAGGACTGAGACGGCGAGCGGGTTACAAGTGTCACGAAGGTAATGGTCGGTAAAACTTGATTCACAGTGCCACTGGGCTACTGACATAATGTCTTCAATAGAAACACCATTAAATAATGCCATGGAAGTTACCACACCATGGACACTATGAGCCTTGGCTCTATCTACTTGAATTTCAGTGGCTGTCTTATGACAGAATTGAATACATTCTACTATCCATCTGGAAATAGTGTCTCTTGACACCCTACCATGGGGTTAAATATATGACACCCATAGGGAGCATGGGTCCGTCCGCCAAACCTGAGTTCTTTTCTTGTACTTATTTAAGGCATGGACAAGACACCATGCTTTAGCACCAGGATTATATCTGGTTAAGGCAGGTAAAATAATAGGTTGACCCGGATATTGTAAAGATTGATTCTTAGCCAAGAAATTCAATCTTGGTAGAAGCTTAAGGCCTTCACCTGTAACTATATAACGGTCAGGATCAGCAGACATGGCATGAATTTCACTCCTGCGTCTGGCTGATGCTGCCGCAACTAAAAATACAGTCTTAAGTGTCAATAATTTTACAGATATAGCACTAAGTGGTTCAAAAGGTTTATCACTCAAAACTTGCAGAACCAGAGAAAGACTCCATGATGGTGTCAGTGGAGGATTTCTTGGTCTGAGATTGCCCATACCTTTAATAAGAGTATTTAAAACACTTACTTCATCACTTCCCCTCTTTGCCAAGCAAGGGATAACAGTCATTAATGCTGAAATGTATCCAGCAATAGAATTAGGCGTAAGACTATAGGCATCATACAGGTGACAGAGAAAATCAGCTACTACCTGAATAGATGCTTCCATCGGATTGATACATCTCTTTGAGAACCATTCTGCAAATCTGTTGATTTTATAATTATATGCTCTGGAGGTAGACCCCCTTCTGGCTCTGGCCATGAAATTGGCTGCTTGCTCAGAAAATCCCTCCTTAATCGCGGATTTTTTGCCAACATCCATGCAGTCAATTGAAACATTGACGGATTGCTGTGAAGGGTCGTGCCCTGGAAGATAATATTGTCCATCAGAGGCAGAGGAACCGGATTGCAAACCAGAAGGTCCAGCAGATCTGTAAACCCTGATCGGCTTGGCCAATTCGGGGCGATCAGAAGCACTTGGCATTCCTCCTGCTTGATCTTCTGAAGAATCCTTGGAATCAGGATTGTTGGAGGGTATGCATATGCATACATTCCCTTCCAACTGATAGCGCTTGGATCTGGAATCGGAGAAACGTACGTCGTCATCTTCGCATTCTTCTTCATTGCGAACAAATCTATGTTGGGCTTTCCCCAATGATTGAACAGGTGATCCGCCACACATTGATTTAGTTGCCATTCCGTAGGCAGAATGCTCATCCTTCGGCTCAATGAGTCTGCTAACAGATTCAGCCTTCCCGGAATATGAACTGCTTTCAAGGTGATCATATGATCCATGCACCAGCAAAGCAACTTCCATGTCATCATACAGACTGGGCGACTTCGTTCCGCCCTGATGGTTTATGTAACTCACTACTGTAGAGTTGTCTGATCGTATCATCACAAATTTTCCCTCCACTTCTTTTAAGAAGTGTTCCAGGCCCAGAATTACAGCCCGCAATTCCAGCATGTTGATATGTTCCTTAACTGTTCCAGATTCCAAAGCCCTGATATAGTGGCTTCTTCCAGGCAAGCTCCCCATCCATCCATCGATGCATCCGTAAACATCGTTACTTGAGGGTGGGGAGGGGTCAGCATGACCCCAACCAGGAGATTTCCTCTCTCCATCCACCAATGAAGGTGATGAATGAGAGGGTCCAACACTTGAATGTGCGAGTCCAGTGATCCTGAACCCTGCGTCCACTGAGCCATGAGAAACAATTGAATCGGCTGCCTGCGTAAGACCGGTTGAGGGATGACTGGTTCCATTGAAACCATCAGACCTAACATTCTCAGATAGACTCGTGCTAGAATATAACAACTGTTGCAAAACAACTGAAAGCACGAGGAGATTTTCCACTCTCTCCTGGGATGGATAAACATATCCTATCTCCAGATCGAAGAACATGCCCAGATAAACAAACTTCTGGGATGGAGTCAGCTCTGATTTCTGAAAGTTGATTATCCAGCCTAAATCTGTGAGAGTTTTCAAAACTATCTCCAGATTTGCTGTCAAACTTTCTGGGTTGTGTGCTTTCAGAAACCAGTCGTCTATGTAAGTGTGAACAGCTATATTTCTCCTGCGGAGGTATGCCGTGATAGCAAGTACCACTCGAGTGAAGACCCTTGGAGCCGTCGAGATGCCGAATGGAAGAACCTTGAATTCCCATTGGCGTGCCTGAAAAGCAAATCTCAGGAACCTATGAAAACTCCTTGCAATTGGAATGTGGAAATAAGCATCCTTGAGATCTGTTGATGCTGTCCATATCGCCTTCTCTAACCCCAACAACACCGATTTTACTGTTTCCATTTTGAAACTCGGTGTATCTATAAACTTGTTTAGAGGTTTGAGGTTGAGAATTGGTCTCCACCCACCCCCACCCCCACCCCCCCCCCCACCCCCCCCCCCCACCCCCACCCCCCTGGTATGAGTGACAACACCCGAGTGGTACCTGTGGTAACCGGAAAAAATTTTAGCCCATCAGGCCCGGTTACCACATGCCGCTCCTCGCGCGCCACGCCCAGTGCCATGTGCACCACGGTGCGTGGGCTGCTGCCTGGCTGGCTGCGCTTGAGGTGCTGGCTGATGTACAGCAGCACGCTGCTGCTGGCATGGTCGACGCGGTCGCTGAACCTGGCCGGCCTGCTGGCCTCTGACAATGGCAGCACCACCACGAGCATACTGCTGTCGAGCAGCCGAGGGCTGAACAAGCACATGTTCTCTGCGCAGCCCTTCAAACTGTGCGCACAGCACCCTCTGGTTGTTCACCAAAGTCTCTGTCTCTTGGAGGTGCCGACAACCTTCACCTCCAAAAAGACTAGGGCCCGCCATCGGCGCTTGCAACAAGCGCGACTTGAGCTTTTGAGACGGGCACAAATTGTCCAAAGCAAAAGTGCGTCTCATCCTCAGTGACTTCCTGACTGACCTAGTCAGACAGTCCAACGCCAGGTTGATCCCATCCTGGATGGCTCGTTGGAATGTCACGGGGCTAGGTTGTTGCCGCACCGAGGCTGCTACTACCACAGATAGCAGCTGAGAGACATGAGACAGAGCACTAATCGCTGCTCATGAACTCTCCTCGGTGTCGCGCAAGGCGGCATTAGCTGAGCGCATAGCGGCCGAGCACAATGCTCCTGTGTCAATATGGGAACCCGGCCGCGTATCATCTCCCAGAGCGGCGTGGTCGTCCACGCTCGGTCTGGGCGCTAGGCCATATCGAGCATACTGACTAGCAGTAACCCGACATCACCTAGCAACCTCGCGGGGGGCCTTTGTGAGGCCACCTTTCGGTCTAATCGACTCCTCTAAGATATGTTCAGCATACGGCAGAGACAGTCGTGTTGGCCAATGGCTTTGCCTGTAACCATGCCCGAGGGATACCGGCGGCCATTTCGTCCATGGAGAGCTCTGGTCTGACAGCGAGGAGCCACGCGCATGCTTCAGACCAGTCTTCATCCGTGGCTACCTGCGAATTGCCGACGAGCAGCGGGCCCTCGTCATCTTCAATGGCATTCGCAGGTAAGGCCGAGGTGGAGGCTATAGACGAACCCGGCTGCCCAGGGAATGCATACGGGCCCGCTAGGGCTGGCATACATTCTCCATAGGCTGACCGGGCACTAAGGCCGCGGTTGTGTGAGGAGTAACATGCACACCAGCACGGCCTGGATCATCCGTATGAGAGTCCACGCTTAAGCGTAGAATCTTATACGGGCGGCCGTCCGCTCCAAACCGGCCCACAGGCTGAATCATGAAGCCTGCTCCCGAGGGAACAGTGCCATAGGTGCGAGCCGACGCTCTCCCCATTAGAGGAGTGTAGATGCTCGCATCCATGTCTTCATGCTCATCCTGTGGACTGAGCAGGTAGTCTTCATCATCTTCCTGGTCAGGAAAGTTAGACTCTGGGTTAGCAAGAAAAACTAACCCAGACTGACCAGGAGAATGCCCGAAAGCAGATGACGAGGGTTCTCCGCGAGTGATTGTGGCCAGGCCAGCTGGTCGGGTCCCGCCTGATGCTGCTCGCGCCACTGGATCACCAGGCGATGCGAACATCAAGCCTGGGTCCAAGACAGCCGCCCCTGGATCACTAAACACTTTGTCTGAGCTAGTAGGGCATGATCCAGGGACAGGGGCTACCTGCACTGAGGTCAACGCGCAGGAAGTTGAAACACCTGTGTCAGGCAACAAGCCGCGAAGCATGTCAGGCATCAGGTCTTTCAAAGTCCTGTGCATCTCACTCACTAACTCAACCTTGAAGGCCTCGAGCTCACCCTTTTCAGAGGCCTTCTTACCCTCCTTCTTTGCCTTCTTGCCCTCCTCAGCCATCAGCTTAGCCTGAAAAGCAAAGGTTAGATCCCCCTCCCCCCCACTCTTTACAAATGACACATTTGTTAAACAGCCTACACACTGAACAAAGATGGCAAGGGTGGGAGAAGAATCTAGCCTTCATAAGCAAGATGGACATGACTTCTGAAAAAGGGAAGGCATACGAAGACAATGAGTATTATAGTTTGCAAACCCTTGTTAATTGACTATTAGTACAAAACAAGAACAAACTCGAGAGAAGACATCCACTTTTATTACAGACAACCCTGACGGGACAGCTGACTTCTCTAGTTAATAATAACCAATCACAACCAGGGTCTCAAATTAAGAAAGAGAGAGAGAAAGATTAATGACTATCTAGATATCTCTCCACCTTCATAATAAATGGTGATAAACACATCAAAGACTTCTCTAAACTAAGATTATGACATCAAGGAAAGAGAAAAAAACTCTGGCTGATTATGACACCAAACCTCAATGCAACAGCTCCTTCAAGGAGAGGGGACGTCAGAAATGAATGCAAGAAATATCTAGAGACTAAAGACATTCATTACTCCCAAATAATATAATATCAAATTATATATATATATTCGAGAACCCATGCACACACAAGAGAGAATACAGTGCAATAACAAAAGGCAGCAGAAAATTGTGATTATTTTCAAATAATTATGTGCCATAACTAATAAACTCCCTTAGCCTGAGCACAGGCAAAACCATCCTCCTGTGCAGGAGAAAACATCCATCCAGAAGAACTGATGAGGGGGATGGGACAAAAGGAAGGAGATATTTCTTTTATTCATTTAATATATCTCCAACCCTTATATCACAATGATAAGTCAAAAAAGAGACGTGAACAACCTTCAAGAGAAGAACAGGGCCCCTTACTCATCCATAAGTTGAACCTGTGAACACAAAGCACAAGGGATTAATAGCGGTAATTTCTCCCAGCACCTGAAAACAAGGTAACGCCAAAACGGCCGCGACGAAAACTGGTAACATATAAAAGTTACACGTCTAAATTAATAAATGGAACGATATCACCTTAACAGATGATGAGGAAAACTCCTCTGCAGACTTAGAATCAGCCATTAATCCAAAAGGTGATAACAATTATTGAAAATTCTCAAAAAAGAGACTAGGAAAATTTTCAACATGTGGCTGGTCAGCCAATATATTAGAAAACGGAAGTACCAGTATGCGCATGCGCAGTGGGTGGGGTCTGTCATGTGCATGACTGTGTACATCAACCTGCCCATTAGGGGCACCCATTATAATTCTGAATATCATTGAATTTAGAGCCGATATACTAGTATATCAAGTGTTAGGGATGTGAAAATGGGGGTGCAGCGATTGCTCATTTCCTCGGCCTGGTTCCCGAGTGAGGCAACAACAATGTGTTATACTCGGCTACATTACATTGCAATATAGTGAATCCGAAAACTACCGAATATCACAAAAAGAAAGTCATTAAATCACTACGGGCGTTTTATTTCCGCAAAAAGCCAATAAGATATCGGTACATGTTACAGCTTTAGGGGCGCATAGTATTTCATAACTAGCCCTGAACTAGTCTTTTTTTGTGTAGAGCACCGATGGAGATATTGCAGTAGCAGACACGAATCTGATAATTTGTGCGTTATATTATCAAAAAAAATCACACCATCTGCATGTTTTAATAAAAAGCGTCTACATTAGTCGAGCATTGGTACACATAAGCTATATTTTGACATCTTTAATCCATAATTTTGCGTTTATTCGCTGTCTGTTCATCGCGAACACAGGTGATGTGTAGAAGTGATAATGAAGTTGCTTACGGACAATTTTCACTATGATTAACCTACAAATGTATGTCAAATCTTGCCAGTCGGCATGTTTCGCTGCGCTGGATGTTTATAAAAGTTAAATGCGAAACGAACTGATGCTTACAGTTCTTGCACTAGATGCAAAACATTCAGGGGCACAAAACGTTCAGAGGCGCATCATTACATTAATTCTCAACCGGGAATCATGATTTTGTGTTTCGTAATATTCACAATTTTGATTTTTAATATTATGTCCCGCTGTCTTTTTTAGGAAAACTCTCATATTTACCTTTGCCCCTTCTAGGAAATGTAATGTACCGCTAAGTTTGATTGGATCCCGGGTAGTTGGAGCCGTGGAGTTGGTATGTATGCCAGGTATTACGCAATGCACATATGAATCTTTTAAACACATTTAAAATCTGGCGTATGTCCCGTTTTGCTTTTAACAACGCATTTGGCACTATCTCTGGGGGACATCAAACAAGTTCAAACTTGCTTATTTATGCATTTAATGCTCGTTCTCAACGCATATATTTATTTTTAAATGCATCAAAAAAATTAACTAGATGCGTTGTGAATGCATTGTGTTTTTAAAACCGATGCATTGGAAATGGCCCTTCAACACATCATGCACGCATTTCAGACCCGTTCGTACGTTAAGTTAACTCTGAGCTGTATTGTAGTTGGGAGAAATGAATAAGTCGGCGATGTTTGTGTGGAGTCAATAGTTGCATTCTGCTATGAACGAGTCATTGGCATACTGTTGCCCTTCATTGTCGATATACAGAGGTACAACAAAAATAATAATTGAGCAAACAAAGTTAAGTACTAAAGTGTATACAAATGAGTGAGGGGCCAAACAAGTTGGTGCCAAGGGCAGATAAGCTGTATCCGCGATAGTGTGTTTCTGTCATGAATTGTGTCACAGAAAAAGATGAACCAGTACATACATGTGGTAGAACAGTCATAAGCGCATTTGAGAGTTTCATGTGCTGTGGTGCACAATCATATAGAAATATTATCATAGGTGTCCCTAGAACGTGAAGGTAGTAGAACACAGCAGATAATGAATAATAACACAGTAAATCAAATTGGAGTCCAATTAGTTCGTGTGTCGGTAGAGCGGTAATCCTGTGGATCATACAAGATTTATAGTATAAGCCAATGTAGATATGGTATCCACATGGAAACAAAATAATATATATGGAGATACGAGAACAATGAATAAATATGTGACGACGTAGAACAGTTAAAACATTCCACATTGTTATTACTGCAAATATAATTTAAAGGAAGTTGATGGACAATGGATGGACGGTCGCCATCGTATAAGCTCACTTGGCCTTTCAGGCCAGGTGAGCTAAATAACCGAACAATCGTGAATAATTTCTACTGAAAAAATATTTCAAAACCTACCTCTTAATTTACTTTTTAATGCGATTGATCATGAGCATTGACATTTTATCACCGAATGTATGTCCATTTGCAGGCTAAGAGAAGACTATTTTTGAAAATGCATCACTGGAATAACAGGCTCAAACTTCTCTTGGCCTACAAATTGACATTTCTAACCACAATTGCAGCTTTTGTCATTGATATGCCTCTGTTGTTACCGCTATGTATGGGTAATGTGTAAACTGGCCGATTAATCATATAATCTCAAGTAATCATGATTATTCTTAAATAATCGATCGTGATAACTCAAAGCAATAATCGCACAAGCTTATAGGCACCTACATGTAAAGGGAACAAACACACGCACTTACACGCACCCTGTGTTACTCATCCAAATCACCAGACGTTAACACTGGATTATTACAATCGAGCAAGATCCGAAGCCTACAAATCTGGTTGAACTCAGCCATCAAAAATCATAAAAAAGTACAAGCAGCAGTTGACAGACTAACCTTGACTCTGTGCAGACGTAGTATTTGTCCAATTTTACTCTTTGGGAGCTGGTCCACATTACGACCGAAAAATACACATTGAATTTTCCGACTGCTGCCAAGCGACTGATCAGTTAGGCTTAAACATTGCCAGAAATCTGTGGTGAAAGACAAGATAGTGATGCTTATTTTGGACTCCAGAATTTTACCCTCGCTTTCTTTCATACAAAGAAAGACTCTCAACCAACTAATGCAATATTATCAATATAAATCTGGCTAATGATGCATCATCTGAAATATCAAGATATTATCCTGAAAATTATCACCTTGCACTCACTAAAGCTTGCACAAAGTGATAATTTTCGCTCGTCTTGCACTAGAGAAAGCGTCAGGCACATAGATTTAGCACTAATTTTTGAAATTACAATAACTTTCAACTCGGTTTACATTCACGATTTTAACTCCTTCATGCAGAAATCGACGAAAAACGGCTTCGCTACTGGCTTTAGGGAATGTCAATTTGCAGGCCATTAACTATTTTTGAAATTTGACGACTGGAATGACTGGCTCATTTTCAAAAATAGTCAATAAGTAAATTTTTTTTTTTTTAATCAAATTTAGTCATTAAAGGGTTAAATGGGACCGAGTTTGAGATCCTCTATTAATTATATGCTTTAATTAACAGTCACCAGAAACAATGTTTTCAAAATAACCCAAAATTTCTATATATATATATATAAGAACATCTTAGCACCTGTTCCACTGGATTTCATTGGAAGCTTTGCAAATTTCACGACTCCGTAGACATTAGCGACCGTATTTGCCTGCAGAACACTTAACACGCTGTAGGAATAGGCTGATATTGCAACCGTCTTTCGCTAAAAATAAGAAAATAAAAAAATATATCAGTTACATGACTGAATATTATCCTCAACAGCTAAATCATTGGAATTTCAGAATCTTAAATTTCACTCCATTTCATACATGTCATATGACAACTGGTGTATATTTGGGAAGTAATGTTGCTGTAAGCTGGTGTTGTTTATGACGGCAACAGCTTTTAGCAACATTGTTTCCAAAATGTACACCAGCCTTTCTTTCACTGACTCTGTACCAATAAACCTTTAACCCTTTAATGGTCAAGTCGGCCAAAACCGGCCTCTGCAGTAGTCTTGAGGAATGTCCATCTGCAGGCAGAGATGAGTATTTTTTTTAATTTACCACTGAAATGGCTGGCTCCATAATTGAAACAGTCATTCCAGAGGTAAATTTTCAAAAATATTCTTCTCTTTACCTGCAGATGGACATTCAATAAGGACATACTTTGATTTTCTTGGCCAAATTTGATCAGTAAAGGGTTAAACATCAAAGTGAAATTGGTTAAAGCTGAAGCCTCATGTTAAACAAATTCTCTATGAAAGGAATAGAAAAGTTAACTATCATAAATGCTGTTTATTAGTAGTGTTCTTATTGAAAATACTACCAACAGTAAAAAATGGAAATTAATAATTTGAAAAAAAGCATTTACTAACTCTAGTAGTGCTTAATCTGGAACCAATAGGCCTTTCCAGTTTATCCATCAATCATATCACATCATAATCAACTATGTGATGTGTAGGATGACATCATAATCAATGACATCATGAATGACGGAGATAAGTTCGTCACAAACGTTTAATTGATGACGGACTAAGCACTATTTAACCCTCTGGGCCCTACCAAGAATTTACAAAGAAGTGCTAGAAACCCTACAGCCAAAAGCTAGAAACTTGCTAAGAAACCTAGCCTATAAGCGGTAGTGGCGTGATGGCAGCGTAGTGCTACCATGCCAACTATATTAACTATTTTTGGCAAAGTAACAGATCACTATATATAAAACTATATATCATTAGAAAGGGCAATAAAATACCTTTAAGTACATATAAAATTTGTATGAATAAAATATATTTTAGTTAGTCAACGTGCCTCTCAACATGGCCACACCTTGTAGGATAAATACATTGGTCTATTTTGGCAAAGTTTATCGAATTTTTTTTTCATTTTACAAATGCCATTGATAAATTTAATCACAATGGTATTATAACTAACAGATACCAAAGTTTCATGAAGGTATTCATCCGATAAGATGTGAAAATGACAATCATATTATGTCATGTTACCGTAACATTTCGAGAAATTCCGGTCATGATTTTGGGGGGGAGGCCTTATTCAATGTTGAATAATTCCTTTATACATAACCGAACTCATACCAGGGTTTCTCAGCGTTGACAACGAATAAATGGCAAATTTTATGCTATGTAGCATTGCTGGTTGCAATCAGCAATTTAAGAAGCGAACGCAAATGTTTTACACTAAGACTCTATAGCATTAGACATTTTTTCGTAGCGGCGTCTCCAATAGGAATCGTTTACCGTGATAGATCGCGAGAGAACGAGATGAATTTGTAGAATCGTACCCATATCTAATATACGAGTACCACGCTCATTACCCGTTATTGGCATCGCCGTATCACGTGCTATAAGATTGACACGTCTGATTGGTCGGGAATTCATGATTATTAATTTTTCCGGCAAGATGGCGACACGATCAGCTGTTTTGGTAAATAGTTGTATGTTCAAATATGTCAATCTATGCATATTTCTTGTACGCCACAAACTAAAAAGTAGACAGATGACTAGATTAACCATATTGACAATCGGGAAGTGGGATGCCGATATATTTGACAACTTTCGCATCTCAACTCGGCGTAATTAATGCTAGTAATTTGAAGAGTAAGTTTTCTTGGAAATTGTAAACAAAGACATGCATCGATGATTGAGATTATCGGATTGTTTATCTATAACCTTATTGTTATTTCGCGACCAGAAGTAAATGAATGGATTTATATATTATTGGTTCTGCTGCTTTCTTACCACAATCTATAACTTTCTCGGTTAAATTAGTTATTGAGTAACTGAAAACTTAGGAAGTAACACCACATTGCCTAACAATCATTGATGATTGGAACTCACTAATTATTCCTTAGAAAACAAATAATTCACTATTGCCCTTGTTACAAACATTCTATCACCATTTACTGTGTGGCCAGTATCCTCTGATCAAAGATATAGAGAACCGGGGCCCTGAAACAAACTTGCACTATCATGGAAGTGTGCCCAAAATTAAAAACAATTATCACATTTGAACCTGAAATTCCAGAATTTCACGTTTACAGTCATTATAAAGGTAAGATGTTGAATATTTTGAATCCAGTTTGAAGCTGGTGCTGCCTTAGCCAGCTTCCAGTCAAATTAGTTTCAAAATATTCAACAGAATTTAGAAACATTTGTAACAAATTTATTATTCACTTTTGTCGATTGAAAAGGTTAATCCAGTAACTAGTAGTCATACTCCCTTTTTTGGACTATATATGCCCACCATTTATTATATTACTCATTTCTGCGCTAAAATCTGAGGGTGGTGTATGACCATAACAGCCATTGTCGGGTCATAGTGCTTACCAGTATATCCCTATGACCCTGCGCCGTACATGTATATTGTTAACCATCTAACATTTGAGCCAAACCAAAACTGCTGCAGTTGTCTAGGAAAATGCCAATTTTCCGACCAAAGTAACATTATTTTTTAAACTGTATCACTGGAATGACTGGCTCTTGGTCTGCATATGGGAATTGTCTATGAGAAAATGGAAATTTCCATGAAAAAATTTGATTGTTAAAGTCTTAATATAACTCTTAGAACTTGACTATTTCTAACTTGTTGTTCCTATTTTTTTAAGGTGAGCGGACAATGGCTTAAAAACATCAGAGACTCCTCTGCTAATTGGGCTGATGGATTTCCAAACATGGATTTTATAGAGAAAAATTTGTTGATCTGTGTAAAATAAGACTGTTGGGATATTGCAATTGCCTCCATTCATCTGTCTATCCATCCATCTCCAAAAGCTCTTGGTGGAATTCAATCAAAATTGTTAATGTGAATTACTGATATGATTATGAATTCATAGACACCGTATACACTAGGCTCCATCGCAATGAATCAGCCAAGAATGACGCAAATATGATTTGACGGCAGTGAAATATACAACATAAATCTGCACACAAGCAAGGTAAGATTAACCCTTTTTCCGTTGAATTCCGCATACTTCATTTTAATGATACCATAAAGGAAAACTGGTGAATATTTTAAAATTAGTTTGACTGCAAATTGCCTTAGGCAGCAATGGCTTTCAGTCAAATTAATTTCAAAATATTCAATAGAATAAATTTTATACTGTAAGCATCATACTTTTTCAGGGATTTGTCGGTGAAAATGAGAAAGGGTTAAATAATAGATGAATCCAATCTGTCACCCAAGTATATGACATCATAATGAATTACATCACATATAGGCTGACGTCACAATCAAAATATCTATTGGATGATGTAGCTAAGTCCATCATCCACTTTTGAAAGTCTGTCAGTTGTACGAATTGTATGCCATTTACTAAACATTCTGTTGAATAATTGAACAGGCCCAAGTCAGATTTGTTTCAAAATATTGAACAGGTTAGCTGTATCTATAGTAATCATGGAATTGGGAATTTAGGATTCAAAGTGTATAAACTGAACCCAACACACGCAAATCATGGATGGAGCTTACCTAGAGACGGGGCAGAGCTAAAAGTGGATTCCTCTATTAGAAAATCCAAATTTCTGCCATGCCCACTTGTCAATGCCAGTCTTTGCTATGTTTAACCCTTTCACCGACAATCCTGGAAACAATGTGCCGTGGGCAATGATGGTGGTAGCCTAATTTCTCAATCCAAAAGAAATTTACATTTTTGTATAAAGATTTTGAATTAATTACCTACCTGTATCTTATCGCCTTGGGTCCTTTCATGATCCCCATGTTTTGAAAAAATGGAGGTATTATAATCGCCTCCATCTACCCGTCTGTAGGCCCATCATACTATCCCCTCCCAAACAGGTGGGTGAAATTCAACCAAATTTGGTATGTGGGTTACCCATGATTGACCCTGTGGGTCAGGGGATGGGGTCCAAAGGGCAAATATCCGAAAAACTGCCCATCACGCTAGCTAACTCCTCCCAAACTGATGTGTGGAATTCAAAGGAATTTGATATGGGTTACCATACAATTGTGAATTTTCTGCGGGGGAAGAGTGGGTGTTCAAAAGATCGCTCTCACACACCCTCTCCATGAATTGAAATTAAGGCCAAATGAGCCGCTACATGTCTCTAGCAGGATTACTAGATTCTACTTTAGCCCATGAAATTTTCATTGGTGACCAAGGGAAGACTATCTTTGAAATTTTAATACTGGAATGACTGGTTCGGTTATCGAGCCAGTCATTCTAGTGGTATATTTTTACAAATAGTCTTATCTTGCTCTGAAAATCTACATTTCTGAAGATCACAGCAATGACATTTTTTGGCCACCTTGACCATTGACATATCAAATTGTTACCATCAGGCTGGTCGGTTACGAATTGTACTAGTCATAGTCAATTTCTACTATCCTCTGGCTCATGTTAATTTTTAAATCCTGCTTTAACAGATCAGTTCCCCTTATGACATCCAGATTTTCCACAACAATCCACTCCAGTCTCTGTGTAATGCAACTCTTCCAAAATCAGTGGTTGGAATTCAAACAAATTTGGTATGTGATTATGGAGTGCAAGGCAGCAAGAGGGCATTTACATTTGGCTCCGCCCTCAGGGATTGGATGGGGTAACGAGGTCAAAGTGGTGAACATGGGTTCTGCTATAATGCATCATCGACCAAGCAATCTAGTTATCACTTAGATTCCATTGACGGGTAGATTCAATTTTTAAAGCACAACAGTGTTGTCGGGACTTGATGCTTGATAGATAACATTATGAACAACAGTAATCAGAAATTGTAAACCACTGCCAAGACTACCTACCATTTTTCTCACAATGTACATAGCGGTTTTAAAATAAATTTTTAGCACATCCAAATTTGTTAAATCATAGTGTATGGCCCTCTACTTTGTCAAGATTTGAGCAAAATCTAATCAGTAGTTTCCGAGATGTCCATAGATTAAAATGTGTATCCAATCTGGATCCTGGGTTTTTGTCCATATCACAGATAACTTCGGGAAATCCTTGTTTAGGTTATGTTGCTTTGTTGCGTTAAAATTTGAAACCAGTAGGATCAATATTTTAGATGCAATACCGGACGCACACAAATGTAATAAATATCCCCTTCCCCTTGCAGGACAAGGGTAAAGATCCTGAAGTCTAAAAAAGTAATCTGTTGAGTATATTTTGATATATTTAATTGGAATCTATTGTTGCCTAAAGCAGCAGCAGCTTCCAATCAAATTGGACTCGATATATTCAACAAATCTACTATACATAGTCCAGTCTGATTACCTAATATGAGATTCTCTCTCCCTCTCACTTCGAGAACTTTATTTGACATTTGCACTGGTAGTTTACACAATACAGTATTTAAATATTATCACCCCTATAACACACAAGCCGGCCAAAAATGGCTACAGTAGTGACTTTGCAAAATGGCCATTTGCAGATCATGAGAATATTTTTGAAAAAGTACGACTGGAATGTCTGGCGCAATAACCGAGTGGTAAATTTTCAAACAGATTCTCTTTGTCTGGAAATGGATATTTACTGAGATGTAATTTTTTTTAGCAAATTTAAGTGTTACAGGGTTTATAAAAATCATCAAGTTTAAATTTGCTTTCATTTTTCTCTCAAATGGTGTTTCAAGCTGAAAAATAAAAGGATAGATACATTAATAACATTGCAACATGAACAGCAGCAAACCCCAGTAAGATTGACAAAAATGGACAGGACAATCAAGCGCAATAACTGGGGTGTCGGAATGTGTTTCGACCTGGGTGGGTGGGAGTCTAAACAGTGGGAGAGGAAAAAAGGGGTCGAGGGGCATCTCCCAATCCCCCCCTCCCACCCTCGTTCTGTTCCCATGTGAACCATATCTCCACAGTGGTCAATAGCTTTAAAACAACTGTATTGTCTATGCTGATATGTCCTTCAAGGTTCCAGACCACTGGCCTTTGAATTTTCGTCCATGCATACCACTAACACATATCCCCCTACTATAATATACACCTGTGCAAAAGTTAAGCACCACCCTATTTTTACGCACATGCGAGGGTATATTCATGTGCTATGAAGAAAGCAATAGCATAAACATTTATGTACCCATCCATCTTAGTGCAAGAGGTAATAATGCAACTAGAGGAATGCTGATTATGATGGTGGGGAAACACTGTATGCTTTTGTTTGAACTTGAAAACGAGGCCTGAATATGGTTACGTTGACACAACTGACAACTATTGCCCTACAGTTGACACACGTGGCTAGATTGTCATTAATGGTGTCTGAAAACGAAGTTTAACATCTGTGCACGAGTTCGAGACTGTCATTATTAATACCGGGTATATCCACCTTGTGCCTGGATGACGGCCTGGACACGACGTCTCATGCTGGTCACCAACCGACTGATACGCCATTGTGGTATTCGTTGCCATTCAAGATGGAGTGCGTCTGTTAATTCCTGTAGGTTCTGCACAGGAGGATCCCTCCTTCTCACCATGTTTCCTAGAATGTCCCAGATATGCTCAAAAGGGTTCATGTCAGGGCTCCTTGCTGGCCATGGTAGGGTTTCGATGGCATTCTGGCGGAGGTATTCATGCACAGCTCTAGCACGATGTGGTCGGGCGTTGTCATCCATGAATATAGGGTGGGTTCCAGGTGCATGATTTACAAAATGAGGGACCACAACTCTATCCAGTATGGAATCTTGATATCTTTGTCCATTTAGTGTTCCAGGTACAGTCAACAGATCCAGCTTACAATCAAATGAGATGCACCCCCATATCATAACGGAACCTCCACCAAATGGAACTTCTTCCATGATGTTACGTTGGTCGTACGCCGTGCGTCTGGACCTCCATACACGAGTTCGACCATCTGTGGCATGAAGCAGGAACCGACTTTCATCGGACCAGTGTACCCGTCTCCAGGATCTCATGTTCCAGTGTCTTCTTTCGTTGCACCACCTCAGACGCTCCTCTTTGTGGTGTGCAGTGAGGAGAGGACGTCTGACAGGTCTCCTAGCTTTCATGCCAGCAGCATACAGTCTCCTTTTGACGGTAGACATTGACACTCTATTGCGCGTTTCCCATTGCTGGCTGAGCACTCTGCTGTTGGTGAATGGAGATCTCCTAACAAGGCGTACTAGGGCTCGATCATCACGGGCAGTAGTCTTCTTCGGTCTTCCAGATCTAGGCCTGTCCTTCACCTCGTTAGTTTGCCCATGTTTTGCAATCAAACGACTGATTACAGTATGGTTAATGTTCAGCTGTCTGCCAATCTCTCTGCATGACATACCAGTGGTATGCATGCCTATGATTTGCCATTTCACACGATCACTTAACCTTCGTCTTGCCATAGCGGTTCACAATCAAGAGCTAATTCTCTCTGTACAAATAAACCACGGTCATGAACACAAAATTCCTAATCTTGTCGCATAAATCTGTATGTAATGTTCTACACCTCAAACTGGACTTTTTTACATAACTGAACACGTGTGCTGTTTCCCGCCACGCACGGACATCAAGCGGCGTGAAGTCATGCATGCATGTGCATTTCGTACTTGGAATTATGTCAGCTAACGCGGGGACAAAAAGTATGGCAGCCTAGTTGTACCATCATGTTTCTACGTTCTATTGTTTTTGCTGGTGCTTAACTTTTGCACAGGTGTATATATAGTTGGGGATGTTTTTTTCAAATTATTGGCAAGTGTCTCTCAATACCTAAACCCCACTCGACCATTGATTTAAAATAATTTCACCATGATGGATGTTCAGTAATTTTGAGAGGCTTTCAGTTTTTCAGTAATGGCAAATTGTCATTTAAAAATAATTTAAAAGCGTGGAAACTGAAGTTAAACTAACTGTCATAATCTGTAACATCATATCACGTGACAAAGATAACGAACGAAATTCGTGATCTTCTTAACTACCGAGAGCGGGTTGCGTTCGCATTTCCGTATTATATATGACACTGCTAGCATAGGATGCCGTTTATAAAGATTTTCCAGCTTGCCCAATCGTTGAGCAGCTCTATAATAATAATGATAATAATAATAATAATACCCGATTCCATCTATCCGGATAAACTTTTTCGACATTTTTACGCAAACTATTTCATTCATAAAGATCTATTTATATTTTCCCGCATAAAATTTGTAAACAAACTGAATTGACCAATTGACAGTGGATTTAGAAAATTCGGCCTTCTGACGTAATGTAACGCTACGTTTGATTGGATAAAACGCCAGTAATGCGTGCGTATTTAGCGATCGAAAACTGGTGGTAGCTTGAGCCGATAATACGTCCCGTCGCTCCCGGTGTCAAATTGTCTCTTGTCGGTAATACGTCCCGTCGGACTAGGAACGTAATTTTTTCAAGCCGATAATACGTCCCGTCGCTGCCACAGGGTTAATAAACATTCTGTTGAATATTTTGACTCCAATTTGACTGGGTGTGTTGCTGCCATAGGAAGCAACAGCACACAGTCAAATTAGTTTCAAAATATTCAACAGCTTACCTGTATAGTGTTCTGGAAATTAAGATTCAGAGTGTGCATGGATCGATTGATCCCAAGGGCAAAGCATTGGTGGCGAATAGCTAAAGATGGGCGGGGCATATCTAAAAGTGTATTTCTCATTTAGTGCCACTGCTGGCTCTTTGAGCTCCGCCATGTGTCAACTTTGTATGCAACTCCTGGACTATCAATTTCAGAAAACTATACAGGTTTGCTGTAGAATATATTGAAACTAATTTGACTGAGTGCTGTTGCTGCCTATAGCAGCAACAGAGCCCATTAAAATTAGTCTCAAAATAACGGCATGTTTATTAAATAGTACAGAGATACAATTCGTACAACATGACAGACTATTAGGCATTTAAGACGGACTAAATTGAGTCAGTAATTGATCATGACATCATTCTACACATCACATAGTTGATTATGATGTCATATGATTGACTGAGAAACTGGATTCCTGAATTTGCAAACTTGCACAAACAAATTGAATAGATAGATCCTTTTTGACAAGTGCTGGAATCGATTTGAAACATGATTCACAAAATCCAAATTTCAAGATACCTAATGTTTATAGAGCTGAGCTTTTGAATATTTTGAAACTGATTTAACTGGGAGCTGATACTTCAACAGCTCCCAGTTCAATTAGTTTCAAAACATTCAACAGAATGTACATTAAATTATAAATTTGCCAAAGACATACAAATAATACACCTTCATGACAGACTTTTTCGAGTTTAGTAACAGAGCTACGTCATTTCGATTGTGACATCAGCTACCTAGTGACATAATTGACTATGACATCAGATACATGATTGACAGATCACATCCCTCTATTCATTAGCCTAGTGAGAGATGCTTACATATTATATTGAATCTGCATTGAAAATTACTAATACAGGGAAATTATGCACATAGACATGTGCACACACACACGCACGCGCACACGCATACACACACTCAGTGTCTCATGGAGACTGGAATTATTGTTGAAACAAATACCTTTTTAACTGACCGACTTCCCAGACTTTCCTCTGCGAATCCTACTAGGAAGGTAACGTGTCGCACGTTAGATGATGCGGATGTAGATGGCACCTGGCTTCCTGAGGTTTGTCTTGTCGTAGTAGTACTGCCGGGAGGTGCTGACATTGATGCGGACACACTACTCGCATCCATAGCCGCTTTTGCTGGCTGTTTTTTTATCTGAAGAAACAGAATTAATTTCAAAATATTCAACAAAATAAGTTTTATATCGTAAAGAAAATACTTCCCCCGGGATATGTCGGTGAGAGGGTTAACTACTAACTAAGCAGCTAACTGCGGCACGCCACCGGACAATAATTTCAATGTGCAATAACGCTGGACCCACTGAATATCCTGAAAACACTTTGACTAAAAGTTATTGGTCGCTTAGTCACCAAGAACTTTCAGCCAAACTGTTTTCAAAATATTCAGCATATCCAGAATTAAACCCAATGGACATGTAGTCTGCAAAAATTCAACAGACAGACAAGTTATCGTTTAAAAATTTGATTTTTGGCTTTCTGAATTTCCATAGACTATAACTGGAAACTGATTACTGGAATTTCCTTGCATTCCATGAGGAAAACTTTCTAGAGCATTCTGCTAGATTCACAGAGCAGAAAAGTTTCTCCTATGGAACAATGTTTTGTTAGAGTGCTCTGCTATTTCGCGAAGCATGTTTGGAGGTGACTCGCGAAAAGCAAAGCATGTTTTAATCTGTGACATAATTGCACGCGAAACGTCATATGTCACACAGGCATATAGTATGTCATAACCGTATCATGCAAAGGAGCTTGGGGAAAGCGTTCTGTTGAGACATTATCATTCCGTAGAATGAATTGCATACTTTATTAACCCTGTCACTGGTGAAACCCTCTTATCTCAATTTAAAGAGACAGACAGACAGACAATGACTTGAGATCTGTTTAATATTTTGAGCTTAATTTGCCTGGAAGCCGTTGCCGCCTACGACAACAATGCCTTCAAGTCAAACTATTCTCAAAATATTCAACTGCTCCCCCATGCGGTTGCCATGAAATTGAATAAAAAAGTTCATAGGTAGCCAGTACACTAATGTTGCTGAACATGCCTGGTCCGAGAACCGGTTTCTAACAGGGAATGGACAGTTTTGCTGATTGTATACGAATGTAAAGTTTTTGTCAAGAAATGACTTCTATTTAACATTTGGCAAGCATTCAGCGAAATAATACATGCATGTTAATTCCTCCAAATAAATTTACTGTGTGTAAATATCAAGTATCGGTTTTCAAAGACGTTTTTGGTACTTACTGTAGGTAGCAGTTTCGAACAGGGCTGTAAATTTGCTATTTATATAGCGACAAAATGGTTATATCTAATACCACAGTTTATGATATGACATCAGGAGTTTGTCAGCAAAAATAATGATACAAATGTCGCTAAAAAGGGAGCACAACTTAATTTATTATTATAATAAATCTACATCCGGTCAAATTCGATTTTTCGTAAAACCTGGTATACATAGACAGCAGCATCACCATTTTCAAAATCTGTATACTTGCATTGTAAAGTAATAAATCTAGTATTTAAAATGAAAATAAGGATTGATTTGCATACCATAAAACATTAGAATTATTTTTGCTTTTACCATATATAGAAACTATGGCCATGTTTGGGTTGGACATGTGCATGAAAAGTCAATCTAGATCTGAAATCAATATAAGCACCCCATGTCGCTTCGGCGCATCCTTAGAACATAATTATTGTTATGGTGGTGAAATCAACATTTAAAACGTGTTTGACAGTAACTGGCAGATGTCATTTGACATGAAAACTGGACCAGTTTGTTTTATTTCTTTACCAGTTATGAACATTTTTATGGACCCTGAAAAAGCAATAGTGAAAACACATGTTTGTCAAATGCCAAATAAAATGGTAGTTAAAATAATTACATATTTCCGCTGCATTTTCATAAAATCTTTAAATGTTGTGTAAAACTGATGTGTCTGTTGAAATAAACAAGTTTTGATGATGTCACCAAAACAATGAGTGCAGGAGAATGCAAAAATGAGCAATTGTTAGAAATACAGTACAGCTCAATGCGTACATAGCGGGTCTATTTTAAAATAATGGATGCATCACTTTCCCGTTGTGAACGGTAAAACAACGCGGTGTGAAAGTAAAACAAATGGGTTGGAAACTGTTTGACAACGCATCAGAGCTTATTACACAACGCATTTATGATATTGGTTAGACAAGTCGCTTGAAATCTGATAACGTGAAACGCATTCATAATTACGCCGCGCTGGTATAACGACATTATGCGAGTCGACCAAGAAGGGCAACCAATTACTCGGGCATACACACATTATGCAATTATATTTTGTCAGGGTACCGTAAATTTTCACGAAATTCCTGTCATGATTTTAGGGGGAGGCCTCATTCAATGTTGAAAAATTGGCAGTATGTCGCATTATCAGTTCCGATACAGCTGTCTGGTAACATAAATATTCCATTCTTTACAGAACAAAACGAACCCGGTTACTTACTCACTGCCTACCACTAATGAGAAATGCCTCGTGCGACTGTCTTGCCGATCGATAATTATGCGCAGTCGTAGTCTCGGAAAAGCGTAGCCGTAATTTGATTGGCTTGCTGGACATCTGACGTCATTATGAATGAATGAAAATTACTATCGTAGTAAAATTTTGATCACGTGTCTCGTTGTCATTCATAATGAATTGATGATGTGATTTATTTTAACCAGTCTCCGAGCAACTCACGATCAACAATGGCGAAATGCAAAATGTACACGTATTCGCGGTGCCGCTTTTAAAAGCAATAAAGCAATATCTTAACACATACTTTGGCTTTTAAATTAATAAAACAATGTCTGGTTCATGAAATATAGTGAAATTAGCTCCCTGAGGGGGGGGGGGGGTGCGGCGATTGCTCATTTCCTCGGCCTGGTTCCCGAGTGAGGCAACAACAATGTGTTATACTCGGCTACATTACATTGCAATATAGTGAATCCGAAAGCTACCGAATGTCACAAAAAGAAAATCATTAAATCACTATGGGCGTTTTATTTCCGCGAAAAGCCAATGAGACATCGGTACATGTTACAGCTTTAGGGGCGCATAGTATCTATTAACTAGCCCTGAACTAGTCTTTTTTCGTGTACAGCAGCGATGGGGATATTGCGGTAGCGGACACGAATCTGCTAATTTGTGCATCATATTATCAATAAAAAACACACCATCTGCATGTTTTAATAAAAAGCGTCTACATTAGTCAAGAATTGGTACACATAAGCTATATTTTGACATCTTTAATCCATAATTTTGCGTTTATTCGCTGTTTGTTCATCGCGAACACAGGTGATGCTTAGAAGTGATAATGAAGTTGCTTATGGACAATTTTCACTACGATTAATCTATGTCAAATCTCGACAGTCGGCATGTTTCGCTGCGCTGCATGTTTATAAAAGTTAAATGCGAAATGAACCGATGCTTACGGTTCTTGCACCAGATGCAAAACATTCAGGGGTGCAAAACGTTCAGGGGCACATCATTACATTAATTCTCAACCGGGAATCATGATTTTGTTTCGTAATATTTATAATTTTGATTTTTAATATTATGTCCCGCTGTCTTTTTTAGGAAAACTTTCTCATATTTACCTTTGCCCCTTCTAGGAAATGTAATGCACCGCTAAGTTTGATTGGATCCCGGGTAGTTGGAGCTGTGGAGTTGGTATGTATGCTGGGTATGACGCAATGCACATATGAATCTTTTAAACGCATTTAAAATTTGGCGTCTGTTCCGTTTTGCTTTCAACAACACGTTTGCCACTATCTCTGGTTCAAGTTCAAACTTGCTTATTTATGCATTTAATGCTCGTTCTCAATACATATATTTATTATTTTAAATGCATCAAAAAAACTAGATGCGTTGTGAATGCATTGTATTTTTAAAACTGATGCGTTGGAAACAGGCCTTCAATGCATCATGCACGCATTTCAGACCCGTTCGTACGTTAAGTTAACTCTGAGCTGTATTGTAGAACCCGTTAGAAACAGGTACCATGACCGTACTACTCTGAAAATGACAGATAAGACTAAATTTTACCTCACTCGAGACAGTTGAATAAGTGTAACATTTGCAGACCATACACTTCACTTTGATGTGAAAATTCTATAAAATACCTACCCATATTTTGCCAGGCCTGGAGTTGAGCACTAACTGAAGGGTGTGTGATGTACCAATGTATGGCTCAACCTCAAAGCCACTCAATACTACAAAATCCTAAAAGCAAAACACAAACTTGAACATTATTTTACAGAGGATAACATAGTTCTACAAAATGCATTCCTTTAACACTTGTAAAATCAGTATCTCAATTTCAAGACAACTATATAGGAAAACTGTTGAATATTTTGAAACTAATTTGACATTATTATTATTACTATTATTATTATTATTATTACTAAGTAATACACACCCCATCTTGAATATTATCTGACTCCGTCGCCAATGTACCAAATACAAACACGGGTATGGAACTGTCGCCTGAAAATGACATGTAAACATATTGAATTCCAAATACTAAGTACTGCAGGGGTATAAGAGTATACTGGTGATCAATATTTGCTTTGGAAATGCATTGAATAATGACACTAAAGAAAATATTAACCCCTTAACTTGGTCAAAGAACTTGAATATTTGTTTATTGACGGTACATTTGCAAGGCCAAGAGAAGACTCTTTTTGGAGATTTATCATGGGATTGACATTCCAGTGATAAATTTTCAAAAATAGTCTTCTCTTGGTCTGCAAATCGACATTACCCCTGACCACTGCAGAGGCCTGTTTTGGGTGCTTTGACCATTAACTCTTTAACACTCATATCAGTCAAAAATGGCTTCTGCAGTGGTCTTGAGAAATGCCCATTTGCAGACCAAAAGAAGACCATTTTTGAAAATTTACAACTGGAATGACTGGCTCGATAACCGAGCCAGTCATTCCAGTGGCAAATTTTCAAAAAGAGTCTTCTTTTGGTCTACAAATGGACATTTTCTATGTGAAAATTAAATTTTCCTGAACACATTCGAGGGTTAAAGTGTTAATACAATAGAGGGGTACATTTCTAACTACGCCCCACCCATTTCTAACTACACCCCACCCATTTCTAACTATGCCCCACCCATTTCTAACTATGCCCCACCCATTTCTAACTACGCCCCGCTCATTTCTAACTACGCCCCACCCATTTCTAACTACGCCCCGCTCATTTCTAACTACGCCCCACCCATTTCTAACTACGCCCCGCTCATTTCTAACTAAGCTCCAACCACTTTGTAAGCATATTTGAATAGATTTATACACCTTGAACGCTGAATTTCCAGAATCCCAATTTCAAGGTAACAACATGTATATACATACAGGTAAGCTGTTGAATATTTTGAAACTAATTTGACAAACTTTACTTCAATTGCTAATGGAACAGCTCCTGATTAAATTAATTTCAAAATATTCAACAAAATTTTTATTAAATTATAAATTCACCAGAGACAAAATACATTACAATTCACCAAAGACATACATTACAATTTGTACAGTTTCGTAACAGACCTTTTCACTTTGTGACGGACCTACATCGTTTTCACTTTGATGGCAGCTAATAAGTGACATAGTTTGATCATGACATCAAATACTTGAGTGACATATTGGATCCCCCTATTGAACAAGGATTCTGCATAATTAATAGTGCTGCAAGCCACCAAAGAATTATTTCAATGAGCAAAAACATTTTGACTTGCTGAATATTTTGAAAACTATTTGACTGAATGTTGTTGGTTGCTTAGACACCAACAACTTTCAGGCAAATTGTTTTCAAAATATTTAGCAGGTCCAGATATATAGCACTTGGAATATGTCGTCTGCAAAAGCCCTGCAGTCAGACAGTTAAATGTCTCACCTATTGCTAAATATTAGACCTCATGAACGTTTCATTCGGTAGAAGAAGAATTAGTTTCGCTGAAATACATGTATGCCCGGTATGGTTATAATATACACTAGACTGCGCAGTCGATGGAGCGGCATCACAAATCTCCAAGCTTTCTGCAACGTTGACATCCTGCACCACCACCCAGCCCCAATGCCCTAGGGACGGAGTCTAATTATCCTCACGTTCTTCATCCCATCCGTCTGTCGATCTATCCTCTGAAACCGTTAGGATGGTTTGGTATGTGAGTAACCCATTGATTGTGGAGTGCACGAGTGCATGTACATTTGGGTTGGTTGCGGAAGGGGTCAAAATGTCAAAGCAGTGAACATGCGGAAATTGATTTGGAACCTGTGTCTTTTGCTATGGTGTGCCATAGACTGTCCAATCTAGAGTAAATGTGCTGCGATCCGCAATCATAACTGACATAACTAATTTGGTTGAATTCGGCCAGCTTTTAAACGAAATCAAGGATTTCTTTTTTCACGAGAGAGTTGATACTTACCCCCCTAATACTCTTTGATATTGCTAAATATCGGCTTTCACTCAATAAACACTCAGAATAAAAACAGTTAGGTGCCCCTACTGGGCAGGGAGTCAGAGTGCAGTCCGGCGGATGCCAGCCCAACCACTGCGCATGCGCAGACTAGCACTTCCTCTGACTAATTTATTGGCTGACACACATGCAACTATTAAGAGCCTGAAGACCGAGCCTCTGTGGGGTGGAGAGGCCGGGTCCGTATTAGGGAGGTAAGTATCAACTCTCTCGTGAAAAAAGAAATCCTTGATTTCGTTTATTTCACTTCAAGAGTATACTTACCTCCCTAATACTCTTTGATATTGCCAGAATTCGACAGGGAATTCAGCGGGAGGGAGGCGAGGTCAAAAGACCAGCTCTTCCCTATACGCTTTTCCGCGTTTAAGGCACTTAAACTTCTGAAACTGTGTGAAAACACTCAGGATTTGACAAAACCCTCGGTTAACACAATGGATGAGAGATGACCGAATGTCATATGCGCTCCCCCACCCCCCCTTTCCTGGGAGGAAGACTCGAATGACCTCAATGTCCCATACGCTCTCTACGTACCAGTGCCATATACTATAGGACAGAGACGAAAAGGCTCCATTTTCGTATACTCTCAATGATGAACCACATAAACACACAAACCATCACCATATTAATAACAAAGGGTCACGTGACAATACAATTAACATTGAACAACACATGAACAAGACTGACCTTGTTGAACTTGGCTGCTGACATCATCTTCCCAGTGGTGAAGGCTGATGCAGGCCCAAAAAGTGGTTGTTCCCATTAATTAATTGTGATATATATAAGCAATGAGGAAACCTCATCGAAAAAATACACCTAATAATTTTTTCAAAATCGACAAGGCAAGAGGATTTGAGGTGTCGGAGATAATGGTCTGTAAAACTTGACTCACAGTGCCACTGAGCAACCGACATAATGGCATCCACAGGGACCCCATTAAATAGGGCGGTGGAAGTCACTACGCCGCGGACACTGTGAGCCTTGGCCATGTCAACCTGCTTACCGGTGTCAAATTTATGACAAAACTGGATGCATTCTACAATCCACCTGGAAATGGTGTCCTTAGACGCCCTGCCATGGGGCTCAATATATGACAACCATAACGCTGACTGGTCGGTCCGCCACTCCAAAGTACGCTGTTTGTACCGGAGCAACGCCCGGACTGGACACCATGCTTTAGAATTAGGATCAAATCTAGTTAAACCTGGCAAAAAAATAGGTTGACCTGGATATTTCAAAGACTGATTCTTAGCCAAGAAATTAATCCTAGGTAGAAGCTTAAGGCCTTCCCCTGTAACCACAAAACGGTCCTCCTCGGCTGATAAGGCATGAATTTCACTCCTACGCCTAGCCGAGGCCGCAGCAATTAAAAATACAGTTTTAAGAGTTAACAGTTTCATAGAAATGGAACTAAGTGGTTCAAAAGGCATATCACCTAGTACCTGAAGCACTAGAGATAAACTCCAAGATGGAATCACCGGGGGATTCCTTGGTCTTAGATTGCCCATGCCTTTAATTAATACATTTAATGTAATTACTTCATCACTTCCCCTATTAGCCAAGCAAGGGATAACAGTCATTAAAGTTGACTTATAACCAGCAATAGAGTTAGGCTTGAGGCTATAGGCATCATACAGGTGACAGAGGAAATCAGCTACTACCTGAATAGATGAATCCATTGGATCAATACATCTTTTTGAGCACCACTCTGCAAATCTGTTAATTTTATAATTATATGCTCTGGAGGTTGACCCCCTCCTGGCTTTGGCCATAAACATGGCTGCTTGCTCAGAAAAGCCCTCCTTAATTCTAGATTCCTTGACAACATCCACGCAGTCAATCGGAACATTGACGGATTGTTGTGAAGCTGGAAGATAATGTCGTCCATCAGAGGCAGAGGAACCGGATTACAGACCAGAAGGTCCAGCAGATCCGTATACCATGATTGGCTTGGCCAATCTGGGGCGATCAGAAGCACTTGGCACTCCTCCTGTCTGATTTTCTGAAGAATTTTTGGAATCAGGATTACTGGAGGGAATGTGTATGCATACATTCCCGCCCAGCTGATAGCTAACGCATCTGTTGCGAAAGCGCTTGGATCTGGAATCGGAGAGACGTACGTCGTCATCTTCGCATTCCTCTTCGTTGCGACCAAACGATGTTGGGTTTCCCCCAATGGGTGAACAGACGATCCGCCTCACATTGATTTAGTTGCCATTCCGTCGGTAAAACACTCATCCTTCGGCTCAATGAGTCTGCTAGCAGATTTAACCTTCCCGGAATATGAACTGCTTTCAAGGTAATCCTGTGATCCAGGCACCAACAAAGCAGTCTCCATGTCATCATACCGAGACTGGGCGACTTCGTTCCGCCCTGGCAGTTTATGTAAGTCACTACTGTTGAGTTCTCTGAACGAATAAGAACAATCTTGCCCTGAACTTTCTGTAAGAAATGTTCCAGGCCCAGGACTACTGCTCTTAATTCCAGTAGATTGATATGTTCCTTCGACTGTTCCAGATCCCAAAGCCCTGATATCGTGGATTCTTCCAGGCAAGCTCCCCACCCCTCCATGGAGGCATCTGTATACACAGTTACCCGAGGCTGAGGAGGGGTCAGCATAACCCCCACCAGGAGATTCTCTGTGTTCAACCACCATTGCAGGTGGTGAATTAGAGGCGCCAACACTGACATGTTCGAGTCCAGTGAACCTGTACTCTGGGTCCATTGCATCATGAGAAATAACTGGATCGGCCGCCTGCGTAAGGCGGCCTGAGGAATGACTGGTTCCAACGAAACCATCAACCCCAGCATTCTCAAGTAAACCCGTGCCAGGACATGACGACTGTCGCACACTGACTGAATTACTGAGATGAGTCTCTGAACTCTCTCCTGAGTAGGATAAACATATCCTGTCTCTAGATCGAAGAACATCCGAATGTCACAAAAAGAAAATCATTAAATCACTATGGGCGTTTTATTTCCGCGAAAAGCCAATGGTAAACAAACTTCTGGGATGGAGTCAGCTCTGATTTTTGGAAATTGATCATCCAGCCGACCACATGCAAGACTGTGAGAGTCTTCAAAACAATCTCCAGATTGGCCGATAAACTTCCCTGGGTGTGTGCCTTTAACAGCCAGTCATCTAAGTACGTGTGGACTGCTATGCTTCTCCTGCGGAGGTATGCGGTAATCGCAAGAACCACACGGGTCAAAACCCGAGGAGCCATGGAAATTCCGAAGGGTAACACCCTGAATTCCCACTGTCTGCCCTGGAATGCAAATCTCAGGACAGAAACTCCTCGCTATGGGGATGTGGAAATAAGCATCCTTCAAATCTATCGAAGCTGTCCACATTCCCTTCTCCAACCCCGCCAACACCGAGCACCCAGTCTCCATCTTGAAACTGGGCGTCTCTATGAACTTGTTCAATGGCTTGAGGTTGAGAATTGGTCTTCACCCTCCGGTGTTTTTTGTCACTAAGAACACGGTTGAATAGAAGCCCGGACACTTCTGTGCCGGCTGAATTGCTCCTTTTTGTATGAGGGAGTTTATCTCCTCCTCGATACACAACCTTTGATCTGGATCTCTCGGATTTGGAGTCCAGATTGGCACCAGAGACAGCCGCGATGGCTGGCCTGTCATCCAATCGGGATGATACCCGACTGAAAGCCATCGCAAGACTAAACGGTCCTGAGTCAACCGTTCCCACTCTTGCATGTGGTCGGCCAGCCGGCCTCCCACCGGTCCACCTAAGGAGAGAGGTGGACATAACTTAAGGAGTGCAAGAGTGACACTGTCTCCTTCGCCAGAAACACTGGAGTGGTTCTCACCGCGGTAACCGGCCCATCAGGCACGATTACCACCACCAGATCCTCACTCCTGGCCGAATCGCACGCGGCCGAGGCCGACGCTGCGATGGTGGCTGGCCTCTGACCTGGCCACCTCCACCTCGAGCCTGCAGGGGATGGTACGCAGGGGGTGCACCGCGAATGCACTCCCTACGGAGCACCTCAAATTGTTCGCGCAGCGCCCTCTGGTTATTGACCAGAGTAACCGTCTCCTGGAGGTGCCTACATCCCTCACCTCCAAAGAGACCAGGACCTGCCATAGGCGTACGCAGAAGCCTATTGTACAGGTCCTGGGACGGGCACAGGTTATCCAACGCAAACGTGCGCCTCGCCCGGACACTCCTGGTCACCGCCTGAGTCATACAGTCCAGAGCCAGGTTGATACTTCTTCTTCTTCTTTTCGATCGCTGGTATCACACTTGGAGAGCCGTTCTCAAGATGAAATCTGTGGTTTTCTGCAGTTCTTCCACAGGCCCATACAGCTTTTCAAGAATAGAGGTTGACAAAGGCCAGATCTCTTCTCTCAGCAGCTGATACGTACTGCAACATTGAAGTATGTGCTCTGTGGTCTGTTCTGCTTCTCCACAAGGACAAGCGGGCGATGTCGTAAGGTGGAACCGCCTGTAC
Source organism: Chaetoderma sp. LZ-2023a (assembly GCA_034401795.1). Taxonomy (NCBI): domain Eukaryota; kingdom Metazoa; phylum Mollusca; class Caudofoveata; order Chaetodermatida; family Chaetodermatidae; genus Chaetoderma; species Chaetoderma sp. LZ-2023a. The sequence goes on from CM067371.1 coordinate 22,586,801, forward strand.
ATGTGTTGGTTTAGTCTGTTGTGTCCAATTCTGAGACGAAAAATGGTCACTTGCTCTGGCCTCGAGAGATGATGATAGGCATCTTCTGATTGAGGTGTTCTATAGAGGGACTTAATGATAGTCTTCCTCTCTGTATGGGTAACCATGTTTTCTGTCTAGTTCACTTCTGCACCCACCTTTGCCATCTTGTCTGCTTCCTCATTTCCTTGGACTCCACAGTGTGAGGGGATCCACTGCAGTGCTATCCGAAAGCATTTGATGGTTTGTAGTGCTTCTTCAAGTTGTGGCAGCTTACCTTTGGTGATAGCCTCAAGGACGGAGCGGGCATCAGATAAAAAGACAATCTGTGCAATAGGGTCTGCTGTTCTGCTGATGGTATTAGCTGCATGAACCAGTGCTTCGACTTCAGCTCTGTAGTTTGTGCAGTGTTTGCCTGTCGGTATTGCAGCTGACTCATGTTGTCCGTTTGGATACTGTATGTGCAGTCCGGCACCTCCGCTCCTAATTGCATCTTTGGCTGATCCATCTGTGTAGATCCTTATCCATGTCTCCTGAGGGTACATTTCTTCCAGCATGGCTAGGGTCAGGGCCTTCTTGCTCACATCACTGTGTTCATTTTTGGTTGTGAGATGAGGTACTGTGGTGCGAATAGCTATGCTCTCTAGTTTGTTTTCCCAGGGTGGAGGATCAAGGGTGTGGTTTGGATCTTCTATTTGTGCTGGCAACATCTCTTGGTGTTTCCTTTGAAGTGCTTTTGTCTCTTTCACAAAACTTGATCTTTTAAGTCTTCCTGATGACAGCTGTGCTTGCCTGATCTTCATCGGGTGGTTATTGAACGATTTGAACTTTGCAGCTTGGATCAGTGCTTTGCATTCCCTTCCTTTGCTAAGTGGGGGAATGCCTGCTGTCTGCTCCATTTTTTCTATTGGTGTTGATCTCATTCCACCAGTGATGATGCGCAGTGCCTGGTTTTGTACTCTGTCGAGGTTCTGTTGATGAGATTTAGCTGTTGTCATCCATGAGCTGGATCCATACTCAAGGTGTGGTCGTACGGCACCTAGGTAGATGGTCTTGAGGATCCTTTCATTGGCACCCCACTTTGTTCCTGCCAGCTTCCTCATGATGTTTAGCTTTCTTCTGGCCTTTGCCTCTGCATTCTGGATGTGCTCCTTCCATGTTAATCTTCTGTCATATGTGACTCCCAGGTATGTCTGCTGGTCCTCGTATTCGAGTGGAGTACCGCCCAGTGTCAGATTGCCAACCTTGGTTTTGGTGGACAGTGTGAATAGCATGGCTGATGATTTTTCTTTGTTGATGGTAATACACCAGCGATTGGCCCAAGCTGTAATTCTGTCCAAGGCGAGCTGCATTCTGTACGTGGCAGTCGTTGTGTACTCCTCGGTGCACCAGATTACGAGGTCATCTGCATAGAGGGCTGCTTGGATCCCATTGGGCAGCTCTGCTACAATGTCATTGATGAAGAGTATGAACAGAGTAGGTGATAATACTCCGCCTTGTGGCACCCCTTGTCTCAGCAATACATTCTGTCCAGATTGTCCATCCACCAGCACCCTAGCTCTGCGATTGTGTAGGTATGACTTGGTCCATCGGAACATGTTGCCACCGATGCCTGTGCGCCGGAGCTTCACGAGGAGGCCATCCTTCCACACCTTGTCAAATGCTTTCTGCAGATCGATAAAGGCAGCTAGCATCACCTTCTTGGCTTGAAAAGTGTCCTCTATGACCTGTGCAAGATGTGTTGTTTGATCTTCTGTGCTCCTGTATCTTCTGAATCCGGCCTGCTCTGAAACTATAATGTTCTCTGACTCCAGGTACCACTGCAACCGCTGGTTGATGATGCGCTCCATGGTCTTGCATATGCAGCTTGTAAGACTGATAGGATGGTAGCTCAGCACTTTCGTCTTGTTCTTTCCTTTTTTCAGAATAGGAGTCATTCTGGCTTCCTTCCAGCACTGAGGAACCTCTCCATTGGTCCAACTGAGATTAAAGATGTCTAGCAACTTGCGAAGAGATGCATTACCAAGGTGTTGGATCATTTCATTCGTAATGCCATCTGGCCCGGGAGATTTCTTCTTTTTCAGTTGGCGGATAGCCTTCTTCAGTTCTGTTAAACTAATGTCAACTTTCATTGCATCGTGAGTGTTGGTGTCTGTTCTTTCCTTTTGCTCTTTTCTAACCTCCCTTTGACGCATTCGTGGTATAGAAATGTTGCTTTCTTTTGCATATGCCTTCGCAAAGGCATCTGCTGCCATCTTTCCTGTCAGTGTTTGTCCATCTTCTTCAAGAGTAATCTTCTCTCCCCTGACACCCTCATCATTGAGTGCTTTAGTCAGTCTCCATAGTTTTGTGGTGTCTCTCTCTAAATTAAACCCTGCCGTCTTTTCCCTCCAGCTTCTTCTTTTGGCCTCCAGCTTGGTCTTTAGATACCTGGCTTTAGTTTGTTGTAGCGTGAAGTGGTTTTCATGACAGGGATTACCCTCTGCATCTTCTCTGGCCTTGTCTAGTTTATCATGTGCTGCTTGCAGTTCTGTTGTCCAGTAGGGGCGGTAGTTTTTCCTGAACCCTCGAGGAATCGCTTCATTGGCAGCCTTGAGGATACTTGAATTAAATTCCTTGACCACATTGTTGATGTTTCTCCCTTCTACTGCTATATTATGGGTAAGCTCATTGGAACGAATGCCGAACAGACTCCAATTTGCCTTTTTGTAGTTCCACCTTGGATGTTGAGGTGAACTGGTCGAAATACTTCCAGAAAGAGAGAGGAGGACTGGGCGGTGGTCGCTTCCTCCTAACTGCGATCCGACCACTCTACTGAGGTTTCTGTGAATGTCTTCTGTACAAAATGCCAAGTCCGGCGTTGTTGTCGAGTGCCATCGGCGCGAGTAGAAGGTAGGCTGATCTGTGGGATCGTTGACAAGTAAAAGGTGCTTTTCATCTTGCCATGCTTCAATGTCTTCTCCTCGTTTATCAAGTGTTCTGTATCCCCAGCTCTGGGACTGGCTATTAAAGTCTCCCGCAATGAGAAAGTGGCAGTCCGGGACCTGGATTGTGTCAAGTGAGAGATTCTTGTCATTAGGGCAGTAATAATTGACAATTTCAATCACAGAGTTGCTGGTTGTTACCTTGATCTTGATATATTCTGCCTCTTCCATAAAGGTTTTGATCTGGCTGGCGTTCACGCTGTTTCGGACCAAGGTCATCACCCCACCTTTCTTTCTTCCTCTTCGATCACACCGGAAAATCTGGTAACCTCTGATCTTAAATGGTTTTCCTTCTTGCAGGTGTGTCTCTTGAATGCAGCAGATATCAATGTTGTTTTCGTACAGGAACTGTTCGAGCTCTGATTTCTTGTTGGTAACCCCTTCTGCATTCCAGTGCATGATGTTGATACTGGGGTTCTCTTTGGGTTTGGTCTTCTCTTTCCGTTGGCCAGTAGCTCTCCATCCTCGTCCCCTGGCTCCACAAGACGAGTTGATGGGACCTCCAGTAGCTGAGGGTGGGCTCCTTCGAGGCATGGAGCCCGGCGCTGCACCTGCCTGACGGATCCTCACAGGGCGAGCACCATTTCGATTGATTCGATCTCCAAGTGTAATTTCATTAGCGTTGTGCATAATGCTCTGGTTAGACCCTCCAAATGTCTGGATTGACACCCAGTGGGTTACACCCCTGCGCCACGTTGAGGCCGAGCATATAGTCTTAAACAGGGGGCCAGGTTGATACCATCCTGGATGGCTCTCTGGACTGTGACCGGGCTCGGTTGGCGTGATGCGGATGCTGTTACTACCCCCTGTAACAGCTGGGAGACGTGAAACAGCGCCGCAATAGACGCTCTCCCACTCTCCTCTGCATCCCACAACGCGGCATTGGTTGAACGCAACGTGTTCGAACACAAAGCTCCCGTGTCAGAACGGGAGCCTGGCCGCGCATCCTCACCCAGAGCCGCGCGGTTATCCACGCTAGGCTTGGGGACCCCACCGTACCTCTGTTAATCCATGGGCATGATGCGGCAGCGCCTTGCGACCTCGCGAGGAGCCTTCGCGAGACGCCCATTCGCCTTAATGGACGTCTCCGCCTCCGAGAACATAGCCACGATATGCTCTGCTAACGGCAGAGATGGCATAGCGCTAGCAGTCGACTTACCAGCTAACCACGGCCTGTGGTCTCGCTGGCTAGCCGACTGCTCCACGGGTAGGTCTGGCCTAACACGTATCAGCCATTGACAAGCGTCAGACCAATCCTCCTCCGTGGCTAACTGCGAGTGCTCTACTAGACGAGGGCCTTCGTCTTCCTCCTGAGCAAACGCAGCAGAGCTTGACGGCGGATATGCTGACCCTCCCGGCAAGCCAAAGAAAGCATGCGGGCCCGAAAGAGCAGGCATGGTAATCTGACTGGCTTGTCCAGGAGCAGGCGCCGTGGTAGAGCGCGGGGCAGATACCACCCCACCACGGCCCCGGCCAGCACCAGCAATACTCTTGGCAAGCCGAGGTATGCAGAACAACTGACCATCAGCACCGCCCAGGGCCACCTTCTGAGCCGTGAATTCTACCCCTGCGTGAGTAGAACCATGGATCATGTCGCCTGTATTCCCCGCGAGGGGTGCACAGACGTCAAAATCCATGGCCACGTCCTCAGACGGTGACCCTAACAGATAATCCTCTTCTTCCTGGCCAGAAAGATTAGACTCCGGGTCAGCAAAGAGAGCTAACCCAGACTGGCCAGGAAAGGTACCATAGGAGGTACTGGCACCTGCGGCGTGCGGATACACCTGGGCTGATAAGCAGCCAGCAGGTTCCAGCGACAGCCGTCCACGACCCCTCGGCACGGCAAGCCTGCTGCCAGGGTCGTGGAACGCCCCCACTAATGGGGCCACCTCTGAATCATCGAAAACTGGTAATGGCCTAAGGAAACCAGATTCAGAGGCGGGGATTATCTGCTCTAAAGCAGATGATGAGGACAACAAAGGATTTGGTCCAGGAAGCATGCCACAAAGCAACTCTGGAACCAAATCCTTTATTGTCCTCTTCATCTCTCCCAACATCTCACTACGGAAGGCCTCCCTGTCCACTGAGGACGAGGCCTTCCTCTTACCCTTCTTACTCACAACCTCTCTTTTGCTTCCTCTCCTCCTCCACAACCTTGTCCTTAGCCTGCAAGCATAAAGATTCGGTCATTAGCTCGCCCCCCCCCCCCCAATGCTTACATACGTCACAATTGAGCAATGGCCCACAGGGGCTACAATGAAAGCAAAGATGCGGGATGAACTTTTCTTTCAGAAAATGCCCACAGGACGAGCAACCAGGTCTCTGAAACAGGACAGAGGACGAGGACAATGAGCAATTTAGTTAAAGTTAGAAAACTCAAAACCAAACTAAAAGAGAGGGAAATGATCATAAGGATCACCAATCATCTGAAACCAGCGTTGGACAAATCTTTAATTGTTAATAAAGAGCAAGGCTGATTATGACGTCATTAATCCCAGACAGAAATTAAATCGATCCGAAACAAACATCCAGGTGTAAGGACGAATTGTATTCATAACCAGAACATCTTCAGGATAGATATTGAGACTACACAAACATCAGATACACAATGATAACAATGGCAATTTATAGATAAAATAATTAACATCACCTCATATCATTAACTAGAATACCGGACTTTTTGTATAGCCAAACCATCCAACGTGATGAACTGGAACACTCCACCATGACTACGCCTCTTAACTCTCTCCACCTTAGGGGAAGGAATTGGATCAAGAGGGCAAAGTGAGAAGACCTTCATACGAGGCCTCCGAATGACTGGACATAGAATTTTTGGTTAGATAACCTAACAGTATTAGTAGGAAATGGAACCTTGGTGGAGAGAAACAAACCCTCTGATGCTGTGATGTCCAATACATATCCTGACAGATACCTGTGGACATAAACACAAAGAGAGATTAGTATTATATAGCACCATGTTGACATACAACAACTATACTAGGCGCTTATCACGGTAAACGCGAGTCACAGAAACACATTACACCAGGAAAAACTCGCTAAAATATAATAGAAGTCACCTGATGGATAGGTCCTGGGCCCTCCTCCGGCGAAGTCACTCTCTCAGACATCACAACAGGTGTTTCAAACTTCTATTAACCACTTAAAATTGACTTAAAAAGACTAGTGAAAAGCTTGGAGCACAAAGCATGTGTTCACCCTCTGCCAATAAATTAGCAAAGAGGAAGTGCTAGTCTGCGCATGCGCGGTGGTGGGGCTGGCATCCGCCGGACTGCACTCTGACTCCCTGACCAGTAGGGGCACCTAACTGTTTTTATTCTGAGTGTTTATTGAGTGAAAGCCGATATTTAGCAATATCAAAGAGTATTAGGGAGGTAAGTATACTCTTGAAGTGAAAATTGTGGGCCCTGGGGATGGAGACTAATGTAAACATCATCTCTCAATCATGTATCAATGCGCATTGGACGTTTCCATTTTTAGCTATGCCACGCCCATCTCTAGCTAAGCTCCACCCACACCTCGCTCGTGTTGGGATCGCTCGACCTCTGACCTCCATGACTATCAATTTCCAGAAAACTATACATTTAAGCTGTTGAATGTTTTTAAACTTATTTGACTGGGTGCTGTTGATGGCTATGGCAGAAACAGCGCCCAGTCAAATTAGTTTCAAAATATTCAACATCATGTTTATTAAATAGTACAGCCATAAAATTCTTACGTGTCAGACTATTAAGATGGGCCTAATAGAATCATTTATGACGTAAGGATTATGAGGTCATCCTACACGCCGCTCATCCGAGTATGACGTCAAATCATTGATGGATACTCTGGAAAGGTGACCTGTTATATGCGTAACTCAGAACTCTAAAGTCAACGACACATGGTAACAATAAGTCTAAATAATAAGTTAATGGTCAAATGTGATCAAGAACATCTTATAGGAAACAAGATTTTTTTTTTTTTAAATTCAACACGGGAATGTCTGACTCGAGCCAGCCATTCCGCTGGTAAATTTTCAAGAAGTCTTTTTATTGGCTTACAAATGGACAGCCCTCAACAAAAAGCAGATGCTGATTTGACCATTAATGAGATAATTGACAGTAGAAATACTTGTATGTAAGTTCTAAACAAGCCAATACTTACCTTCTATCAGCTGAAACTTGACAAGCTGTTTTTCACTCCTGCAACATTTACTCACATAACCCTAAAAAAACATAATTTTCCAAAATAAACTATTCTATACAGTACACATGCTGATGTCTACTACATATTACGTGGGTATAGATGTATATACGGGAGACATAAGATCAAATTATCCACCAGATATGCCGGAAAAAACAACACAAACAACCCACAATTTGACACCATTAAGTGTAGTAATTTAAACGAAATCAAGGATTTCTTTTTTCACGAGAGAGTTGATACTTACCTCCCTAATACTTTTGATATTGCTAAATATCGGCTTTCACTCAATAAACACTCAGATTAAAACAGTTAGGTGCCCCTACTGGGCAGGGAGTCAGAGCGTAGTCTGGCGGATGCCAGCCCCAACACCGCGCATGCGCAGACTAGCACTTCCTCTGACTAATTTATTGGCTGATACACATGCAACTATTAAGAGCCTGAAGACCGAGCCTCTGTGGGGTGGAGATGCCGGGTCCGTATCTAGGGAGGTAAGTATCAACTCTCTCGTGAAAAAAGAAATCCTTGATTTCGTTTATTTCACATCAAGAGTATACTTACCTCCCTAATACTTTTGATATTGCCAGAATTCGACAGTGAATTCGGCGGGAGGGAGGCGAGGTCAAAAGACCAGCTCATCCCTATACGCTTTTCTGCGTTTAAGGCACTTAAACTTCTGAAACTGTATGAAAAAACAGTCAGGATTTGACTAACCATCGGATAACACCACCGATGTATGAGAGATGACCGAATGTCATATGCGCTCCCCCCCCTCCTTCCTGGGAGGAAGAGTCGAATGACCTCAATGTCCTATATGCTCTCTACGTACAAGTGCCATGTACTATAGGACACAGACGAAAAAACTCCATTTTCGTATACTCTCAACAATGAACCACATAAATACACAAAACCATCATCATATTAATAACAGGTAACGTGACAAGACAATCAACAATGGACAACCCATGCACAAGACTGACCTTGTTAAAATGGCTGCTGACATCCTCTTCCCATTGGTGAAGAACGATGCAGTCCCAAAAAAGTGGTTGTTTCCATAAATTAATTGTGAAATATATAAGCAATGAGGAAACCCCATCAAAAATATAAGCCTAGTTATTTTTTCAAAATCGACAAGGCGAGAGGATTAGAGGTGTCACGGAGATAATGGTCTGTAAAACTTGACTCACAGTGCCACTGAGCCACCGACATAATATCATCCACAGGGACCCCATTAAATAGGGCAGTGGATGTCACTACGCCGCGGACACTGTGAGCCTTGGCCACGTCAACCTGCTTCCCGGTGGCGGATTTATGACAAAACTGAATGCATTCTACAATCCACCTGGAAATGGTGTCCTTAGAAGCCCTGCCATGGGGTTCAATATATGACAACCATAACGCCGACTGGTCGGTGCGCCACTCCGATGTACGTTGCTTGTACCGGAGAAGCGCCCGGACGGGACACCATGCTTTAGAATTAGGATCATATCTAGTTAAAGCAGGCAAAACAATAGGTTGACCTGGATATTTCAAGGACTGATTCTTAGCCAAGAAATTAATCCTAGGTAGCAGCTTAAGGCCTTCCCCTGAAACCACAAAACGGTCATCCTCGGCTGATAAGGCATGAATTTCACTTCTACGCCTAGCCGAGGCCGCAGCAATTAAAAACACAGTCTTCAGTGTTAATAGTTTCATAGAAATGGAACTAAGTGGTTCAAAAGGCTTATCACCTAGTACTTGAAGCACTAGCGATAAACTCCAAGACGGAATCACAGGGGGATTCCTTGGTCTTAGATTGCCCATGCCTTTAATTAATACATTTAATGTATTTACTTCATCACTTCCCCTCTTAGCCAAGCAAGGAATAACAGACATTAAAGCTGACTTATAACCAGCAATAGAGTTAGGCTTGAGGCTATAGGCAAAATACAGGTGACAGAGGAAATCAGCTACTACCTGAATAGATGAATCCATTGGATCAATACATCTTTTTGAGCACCATTCTGCAAATCTGTTGATTTTATAATTATATGCTCTGGAGGTTGACCCCCTCCTGGCTTTGGCCATAAACATGGCTGCTTGCTCAGAAAAGCCCTCCTTAATTCTAGATTCCTTGACAACATCCACGCAGTCAATCTGAACATTGACGGATTGTTGTGAAGGGCCTTGCCCTGGAAGATAATGTCGTCCATCAGAGGCAGAGGAACCGGATTGCAGACCAGAAGGTCCAGCAGATCCGTATACCATGATCGGCTTGGCCAATCCGGGGCGATCAGAAGCACTTGGCATTCCTCTTGTCTGATTTTCTGAAGAATTTTTGGAATCAGGATTGCTGGAGGGAATGCGTATGCATACATTCTCCCCCAGCTGATAGCTAACGCATCTGTTGCGAAAGCGCTTGGATCCGGAATCGGAGAGACGTACGTCGTCATCTTCGCATTCTTCTTCATTGCGAACAAATCTATGTTGGGTTTCCCCCAATGGTCGAACAGACGATCCGCCACACATTGATTTAGTTGCCATTCCGTGGGTAAAACACTCATCCTTCAGCTCAATGAGTCTGCTAGCAGATTTAACCTTCCCGGAATATGAACTGCTTTCAAGGTAATCTGGTGATCCAGGCACCAACAAAGCAGTCTCCATGTCATCATACAGAGACTGGGCGACTTCGTTCCGCCCTGGCGGTTTATGTAAGTCACAACTGTTGAGTTGTCTGAACGAATAAGAACAATCTTGCCCTGAACTCTCTGTAAGAAATGTTCCAGGCCCAGGACTACTGCTCTTAGCTCCAGTAGATTTATATGTTCCTTTGACTGTTCCAGACTCCAAAGCCCTGATATCGTGGATTCTTCCAGGCAAGCTCCCCAGCCCTCCATCGATGCATCTGTATACACAGTCACCTGAGGGTGGGGAGGGGTTAGCATAACCCCCACCAAGAGATTCTCTGTGTCCAACCACCATTGCAGGTGATGAATCAGAGGCGCCAACACTGACACGTTCGAGTCCAGCGAACCTGTACTCTGGGTCCATTGTGTCATGAGAAATAACTGGATCGGCCGCCTGCGTAAGGCGGCCTGAGGAATGACTGGTTCCAATGAAACCATCAACCCCAGCATTCTCAAGTAAACCCGTGCCAGGACATGACGACTGTCGCACACTGACTGAATCAATGAGATGAGTTTCTGAACTCTCTCCTGAGTAGGAAAAACATATCCTGTCTCTAGATCGAAGAACATCCCCAGGTAAACAAACTTCTGGGATGGAGTCAGCTCTGATTTTGGGAAATTGATCATGCAGCCCAAGTCTGTGAGAGTCTTCAAAACAATCTCCAGACTGGCCGATAAACTTTCCTGGGTGTGCGCTTTCAGCAGCCAGTCGTCTATGTACGTGTGGACTGCTATGCTTCTCCTGCGGAGGTATGCGGTGATCGCAAGAACCACACGGGTGAAAACCCGAGGAGCCGTGGAAATTCCGAAGGGTAACACCCTGAATTCCCACTGTCTGCCCTGGAATGCAAATCTCAGGAAGGGACGGAAACTCCTGTGTATGGGGATGTGGAAATAAGCGTCCTTCAAATCTATCGACGCTGTCCACAATCCCCTCTCTAACCCCGCCAACACCGAGCGCACAGTCTCCATCTTGAAACTGGGCGTCTCTATGAACTTGTTCAATGGCTTGAGGTTGAGAATTGGTCTCCACCCTCCGGTGTTTTTGTTACTAAGAACAGGGTTGAATAGAAGCCCGGACACCTTTGTGCCGGCTGAATAGCTCCTTTTTGTATGAGGGAATTTTTTTCCTCCTCGATACAAAACCTTTGCTCTGGATCTCTCGGATTTGGAGTCCAGATCGGCACTAGAGACAGTCGCGATGGCGGGCCTGTCATCCAATCGGGATGATACCCGACTGAAAGCCATCGCAAGACTAAACGGTCCTGAGTTAACCGTTCCCACTCTTGCATGTGGTCGGCTAGCCGGCCTCCCACCGGTCCACCTAGGGATAGAGGTGGACATAAGGAGTGCAAGAGCGGCACTGTCTCCTTTGCCAGAAACACCGGAGCGGTTCTCACCGCGGTAACCGTCCCATCAGGAACGATTACCACGCCCAGATCCTCGCGCGCCACGACCAGCACCGCGCGCACCTCGGTGCGCGGGCGGCTGCCTGGCTGACTGCGCCTGAGGAGCCTCCGCCCCCCTCGCTGCTGGCCGAATCGCACGCGGCCGAGGCCGACGCTGCGATGGTGGTTGGCCTCTGACCTGGCCACCACCACCTCGAGCCTGCAGGGGACGATACGCAGGGGGTGCGGCGCGAACGTTAGCACGACGAAGCACCTCAAACTGCTCGCGCAGCGCCCTCTGGTTATTTACCAGAGTAACCATCTCCTGGAGGTGCCTACATCCCTCACCTCCAAAGAGACCAGGACCTGTCATAGGCGTACGCAGTAGCCTATTGTACAGGTCCTGGGATGGGCACAGATTGTCCAAGGCAAATGTGTGCCTTGCCCGGACACTCCTGGTCACCGCCCGCGTCATACAGTCCAGAGCCAGGTTGATACCATCCTGGATGGCTCGCTGGACTGTGACCGGACTTGGCTGGCGCGATGCGGATGCTGTTACTACCCCTTGTAACAGCTGGGAGACGTGGGACAGAGCGGCAATCGAAGCCCTCCCACTCTCCTCCGCATCACGCAACGCGGTATTTGCTGAACGCAACGCGTTCGAACACAAGACTCCCGTGTCAGAACGGGAGCCTGGCCGCGCATCCTCACCCAAAGCCGCGCGGTCATCCACGCTCGGCTTAGGTACCACACCGTACCGCTGGTAATCCAGGGGCACGATGCGGCAACGCCTGGCCACCTCGCGCGGGGCCTTAGCGAGACGTCCACTCGACTTAATGGACGTCTCCGCCGCCTCGAACATGTCAACGACATGCTCTGCCAGCGGCAGAGAAGGCATAGCGTTAGCAGTAGGCTTACCAGCTAACCACGGCCTGTGATCACGCTGGCTAGCCGACTGCTCCACGGGCAGATCTGGTCTAACACTCACCAACCACTGGCAAGCGTCAGACCAATCCTCCTCCGTGGCTAGCTGCGAGCGCTCTACAAGACGGGGGCCTTCGTCTTCCTCCTGAGCGCAAGCAACAGAGCTTGACGGCGGATACGCTGATATCCCTGGCAAGCCAGGGAGAGCATGCGGGCCTGACAACACCGGCATGCTAATCTCACTGGCTTGACCAGGAGCAGGCGCCGTGGTAGAGCGCGGGGCACATACCGCCCCACCACGGCCCCGGCCAGCACCAGCGACGCTCTCGGCAAGCCGAGGTATGCGGTAACGCTGGCCCTCAGCGCCCAGGGCCACAGTCTGAACCGTCGATTCTACCCCTGCGTGAGTAGAACCATGGAATAAGTCGCCTGTATTCCCCGCGAGGGGTGCACAGACGTCATAATCCATGGCCACATCCTCAGACGGCGACCCCAACAGGTAATCCTCATCCTCCTGGCCAGACAGATTAGACTCCGGGTCAGCAAAGAGAGCTAACCCGGACTGGCCAGGGAAGGTGCCATACGAGGTACTGGCACCCGCGGCGTGCGGATACCCCTGGACTGATAAGCAGCCCGCGGTTCCAGCGACAACCGTCCACGGTCCCTATTCGGCGCGGCACTAAGCCTGCTGCCAGGGTCGTGGAACGCCCCCTCTAATGGGGCCACCTCTGAATCTTCGAACAACGGAAGCGTACTAAGGAAAGGTGATTCAGAGGTGGGGATTACCTGCTCCGAAGCAGATGATGAGGCCAGCAAAGGATTTGGTCCAGGAAGCATGCCACGAAGCAACTCTGGAACCAAATCCTTTATTGTCCTCCTCATCTCTCCCAACATCTCGGTCCGGAAGGCCTCCATGTCCACCGCGGACGAGGCCTTCCTCTTACCCTTCTTACTCACAACCTCTCTTTTCTGCTTCTTCTTCTCCTCCTCCACCACCTTGTCCTTCGCCTGCAAGCACAAGAATTCGGACATTAGCTCGCCCCCCCCAGTGCTTACATATCTCGCAATTAAGCAAGGGACCACAGGGGCTACACTGATAACAGAGATGAGGCACAAACTTGTCCTTCAAAAACCGTCCACAGGACGCACAACCAGGTCTCTGAAACAGGGCAAAGGACGAGGAGTATGAGCAATCTAGTTAAGCTCAGAAACTCACCAACTCAAGAGAAGGAAATGATCATAAAGATCAATATTCATCAGAAAACCAGCTTCGGACAACTTTAATTGTTAATAAAGAGCAAGGCTGATTATGACGTCATTAATCCTATGACAGGAAAAAATCGATCCCCAACAAACATCCAAGTGCAAGGACGAATTGTATCTCTAACCAGAACATGTGCAGAATGGACATTTCGACTACACAACCATCAGATATATACTGATAACAATGGCAAATACTGTTAATTATCTCCCTTTCCTCTCTAAATAATTAACATCACCTCATATCAATAATTAGATACCTGACACTTTGTATAGACAAACCATCCAACGTGATGAACTGGAGCACTCCACCAACTGAACGCCTCTTAACTCTCTCCACCTCTAGGGGAAGGAATTGGATCAAGAGGGCAAAGTGAGAAGACCTTTATACTAGGCCTCCGACTCACTGGACATAAAATTTTTTGGTTAGATAACCTAACAGTATTAGTAGGAAATGGAACCATGGTGGAGAGAAAACAAACCCTCTGCTGATGTGATGTCCATTACATATCGTCACACAGACCTGCGGACATAAACACAAAGAGAGATTAGTATGATATAGCACCTAGTTGAAATAAACCAACTAAACAAGGCGCTTATCACGGTAAGCGCGAGTCCCGGAAACACATTACACCGGGGACAAAACTCGCTAATTTTACTAGAAGTCACCTGATTTAAAGGTCCTGGGCCCTCCTCTGGCGAAGTCATCCTTCCTGCCATCTTTATCAGGGATAAACACTTCCAAATTTTCACAAAAACACTAAGAATTGAGTCAAGAAAAGCTCTATCACAAAAACATGTGTAGACTCTCTGCCAATAAATTAGCACAGAGGAAGTGCTAGTCTGCGCATGCGCGGTGGTGGGGCTGGCATCCGCCAGACTACGCTCTGACTCCCTGCCCAGTAGGGGCACCTAACTGTTTTAATCTGAGTGTTTATTGAGTGAAAGCCGATATTTAGCAATATCAAAAGTATTAGGGAGGTAAGTATACTCTTGATGTGAAATTGCAGCATCTCACCCATACTCTTGCCACTGGGCAAATAACATTTTAACCCTTTAACACTCAAGTCGACCAGAACAGTTTTTGAAGTGATGTTGAGAAATGTCCATTTTCACTTGAGAAAACCATTTTTGAAAAATTACCACTGGAATGACTGGCTCGATAACCTTTTCTTATTCTGCAAATTAATGGAGATTTTTCACGAGAAAAAAATTAAAATTTTCTTGAATCAATTTGAGTATTAACGGGTTAACCCTTTCATGATGAGCGCCGGCCAAAACCGGTCTCTATAATGGTCTTGTAGAATGTCCATTTGTGGGCCAAGAGAGAAGACTATTTTTGACAATTTTACCACTGGAATGACTGAGCCAGTGAGCCAGTCATTCAAGTGATAAATTTTCAAGAATAGTCTTCTCTTGGACTGCAAATGAACATTCACTAGGCAAAATTGTATTTTCTTGACAAAATTTAGACAATACAGGATTAAAGAACATACATGTAACAGCACACTTACTCTGACATAGCTCAGGTCCCCGTCTGACTCCACTCCCAAACTCGTGACAGATATCTGCTTCAATGTCTGCGGAAGAAGCTTGTGAAAATCTTTAACGTGACATGTTAACCTGAAAACAGGCATAGCTGGTCATGAATGTAGATGGATACCAACGATTACACGCTCATAGAACAGTGGACATCTGAATACCTTCAAAAGAACAGAATAGGGAATTAATCGCGCATACATTAGAGCTCAAAAATAGCTTAACCTGTTTCCAAAACAAATTAAATATACTGAGTACCGGTATACAAAACTTGAATCAGTGAGATAATATTAAGACTGACGCTTTCTACTGTTTGAGAAGAGTCCGGATGCCAAAGAAGAAGTTATTTGTTTGATTGGCATCTATCGAGTCCCTGATTCCAGATTCTGCTCATGCCATATCACAGCTGGTTTAGATTTCAGTCTATTATTGGTACTGCCCCAGTTTTTACACTTGTACCCATTTTCTCCTGGGTGGTGAGAGGCAATAAGAAGTGAAGGAGATTGATTAATAGAACACTATTTTTTACTTAATACCTAGGATAATTCGCTGAACATTTTGAAATGAATTTGATAGGAAAGTGTTCCTGCATTAGAGTCCAAGCAAATAATTTATTCAAACCATTCTGCAACTTTCCTGAATTATTTCATTGAAATGGAAAATATGTCAAATACATGGATTCCAGATATGAAGAGGTTATCCTGGAATGTTACACTAATATTCTGGCAAATGCTGATGATATTTATTATATCAAGCACCATTCATTGTACGCCAGCTTTGAGAATTGGTGGAGTACAAGCATATTGTCAGAATATTCACCAGTAGGCCTACCACCACCACGCAATGATGGCTATGTGTGTATCTATTTAAGAATGTTACTGATACATATTATGATCATATTTTTACTAAATATATTTTTATTTTATAATAATAACAAGAGGCTCAAAGGGGGCCTGTGTCGCTCATCCGGACCACTATAACTTTTTATCAAAATTGTTGGCAGGTGGTTTATGAGTAGTCTTTTAAATGAGTTTGTGGACATTTTTGCAAGTCCAATATGGCCGACAAACACGCTACATTTTGATTGGTCTACTGCGGCCATGTTTTTTTATGTAGCTCTTTCCCTTGAACAAACTTTAATGGCACACAGTGCCTAATCATATCTCACAAATTTCGGCCCAATCCGTTCAGTGGTTCAGGAGTGGCAAAAAATAGGTTATCCGTGATGGCCGCCAAACCATTTGGCCAATCAAGCTCCCTTGAACAAATTTGGTCTAGCTCTTAAACGCATTTCTAAAAATCGGTCAAAATCCAAGGTGGCTTCGTTTGAACAAACTTGAATCTCTATGCCATAAAGATGTTTCCTGCCACATATAATTGAAATCAGCCCAGTGATTCTTGAGAAGTAGATTAAAGGAAAAGTTGACGGATGGACACACGACCGACGGTCGTCATGGCATAAGCTCACTTGGCCTAAAAGGCCAAATGAGCTAACAATGGGTGGGAGAGGAAATGTGGTCTAGGTTTTAGAGAACGGTGGAATAATAAATAATCTGGCAACTCTGTTGGCTGCATGGTAACCTTGGAGAAACAGGAAGTGCTGGAAACTTCGTGCAGTGAGTTGAACCGATGGCCACCTTGTGATTGATTGGATTTGATGATGAACTGGTGGAACTTTTGATAAAGGAGCAATTATTTATCAAGGTCACATCTATTACAAATTGCAAAGGCACAAATGTAATTCAATTTGCAGATTTAACAAACTGTTTTGAAACGTTCTCCCTTTTGAAAAGGCTGCAGGTAACTGGCTTAACATCTTGATTCTATCCCTTCTCATAGGTTTACTATGGGCTTTCGGTTTGCTGCAAGATCTGGCTAAAACACTATAAATAAAATTATCTGTTTTCAATACCTGCAACATTTTAATAAGTTATCCCAACAATATCTAAGTCTATCAGCAGCTGCGTGTACAACATGAATATCCCAGTAGAACAGGTAAGGCACAAGCTCAGCAAACTAAAAAGAAATAAATCAGTAGAGCCAGATAGCATCCATGTGAATGTACATGTACTTCGCGAAGTTCATGAATTTGCTGTACCACTTACAAATATCTTCAACTTATCTCTACGATCTGGCGCCATCCCAAAAGACTGGAGGGACACAAACGTGACTCCACTATTCAAAACGGGATCTCGACTGTCATCAAACTATCGACATGACTCAGACATGTAATTGTAATTGGTTGTAATTTAATTACACTTTTCGTGTAATTAGTTTAATTGTAATTGAGCAGCTAAAAAAGTAATTGTAATTGAATTGCAATTAATTACATTTGAAAATTTTGTAATTGGTAATTTCAATTACTTTATCAAAAAATTTTAAATTGCATGTCTGTTTGATGCTTAATCTTTCACAGTAACCCCCAATACATTAGGCATGTTAGGGAAGTACACATTGTATAACAAATCTCATTGTTCTTTGGACTCAAAGGCCTATTTACACTAATTTAACTGAAATGCTTGCAGACTCTGTTGCTGCCTAGCAACTGCTTCTAAGGCAACAACCGCTTCCAGTTAAATTAGTTTGAAAATATTAAACAAGATATTTGGGAAAATGTATATGCGTTTTCATATTTGCTCTTTCAGGTTCAAATGATTACGTAAAATTGTATTATATTATAAATCTTGTTTTGCATACATTTTTAATAATAGGAACAATAATATTTTGGAGGGTTTTGTAATTTTTAAATCATTTTTATGGAAATCAAAGGTGTCTTAGACAGCACCGGCTTTCAGTCAAATTACCACCAAAATAGTCAGCCAAATTTTGCAGACATCTCATTGAAATGTTTAATTCCTAAATGACAACTATGACACCTGTGTATAAAGAACAATTCTCTACATGGTCAGCAGGGTGTCTCCCATGTTTTAAGTGTATACAAAAATATCACTTCCTCATGGCCTGTGTTTTCCTACTGCGCCCAGTAGATCAACCCAACCCTTTTGACTCTAAATTTGAGGAAAGTACTCTGATCTGTCTGATGAGAGTTGCACAATATTTTGAAAATAAGCTAGAAATAATAGCTGTTTAACATATCACCAACTTGCAATCAAATTATATTAAAAAAATTTGGTTCATATAGTATAAGTAATACTAACTTAGTATACCTATAGATATATACTGAACCAAAACAGTTTAACAACACTGAGAATATTACTGTATAAATGTTATTTAACAAAAACAATAAATTGATTCAAATATATTATTTAATTGATAGGTTATTTTCCAATTTGAACAACAGTCTCTTGTTACTGTAATGCTAGCATCGCGCCTTTAACACGGCATCATTCAACGGAAGGGTCCAATTTAAATAATAACACTGAGCTGTCAAGACCGGTTGTGACCTCCGCACGCATTAACCACCGCCGTACATCGCTTTCTCATGCTTCGAATTAAGCACCTGATGTCACGAAGAGGAATCGCATCCTATTCCTGGAGCAGTGCAGCTTCCAGCTCCCGCACATTGTGAAGATGTGGATGGTTCTCACGCACCACACGGCCAAGAATGTCCCACACATGTTCGATAGGAGACAGGTCCGGTGATCGCGCTGGCCAGTCCAACGCTGGAACGTTGTTAGCCTCAAGACCCTAGCTGAATGAGGACGGGCGTTGTCTTGCTGGAACATAAAGTCTGCATGATGCTGCATAAAAGTGATGACAACAGGGGCGACAACTTCTTCACAGTAACGTTGAGCCGTTAAATTTCCACAAATCACAATAAGATTTGTTTTGCCATTTTCATGGATTCCAGCCCACACCATGATACTGCCGCCACCGAATCTGTCGTGCTGAATGATGTTGGCTGCATCATACCATTCTCCTAAATGTTGACAAACCCGTTGCCTACCATCCACCACATCCACACAAAACCTCGACTCATCACTGAACAAAACGTGGCTCCATTGTTGAGCACGCCATCGCTGATGAGTTCTTGCCCATCCAAACCGATTCTCGATGTGATGCTCTGTAAGTGGAACAGCAACAAGTGGACGACGAGCATGCAGTCCAGCATCATGGAGTCTGTTTCGCGCAGTTTGTGCATGCACTGTAGTGCCGGTAGCAGTGTGCAAATTACGGGACAGCCGCGGCTTTGTCTCAAACCTGTGACGTCGTGATGACGTCACTAAGTAGCGGTCTTCTCGTGGTGTTGTTGCTCTCGGTCTGCCAGATCATGGACGTTCATTAACATGTCCAGTTTCCTGCTCACGTTGGTGGAGATGGGAAATGGTTGAGGCGTGAACATTAAAATGTCGAGCAACAACGTGAACGCTCTGCCCAGCAGCGAGTCTTCCCATTGCTTCATGGCGCTGATTTTCGGGTAGCCCTGGGTGGCGGCCCATGCTCGGTAGGGTAAACGTTTAAGCGTTTTCTGTTAACGTTCGGTATCTGCTTTTGCAATATGGTGAATTTTTGCCTTCGCTACCTGCCAATGTGGGCCAGTGCTTGAAAAATGCATTTTCACATGCAGTAAGCATGCAGCCGAGAAATGCAAGAAATGATTTGCATTTCTTCATGATCAGCGAGACATTACATTGATGAAACATGCCTGCAAATTTGGTTATAAATGAACACATAGTTTTAATACAACAAACCAAACTTCACTGTTGCTAAACTTTTTTGGCTCAGTATATAATCATTTCGTGATGGTAACCGAGTATTATACGTTCAATCCGATCCGCATATTTGGTACCCGTTATAATAACTTTTTCCCTTGATAGTTGCACCATACAAGGAAGTGACATAATTTGGATGGTATTCCCACGAAGTTATTGCAAAATTTCATTTCAAATCTCATTTTATTTAACATTTATACGTTATTTAACTCACAAAATATTTTTTATTTACACAAACTGCTGAAATTTGGATGCGACAACTATTAGATACATTTGCTGGGTTTTTTATTCACAATGATTCAACAAAATACATATATTGCTGTCCGACTGGACATCACATTTACCGGTCATCGAAGACAATTCTCGGACATGTCTGGACAAAATGGACATTTTTGAAGCCCTGATAGATGTATATTATTTTATCGAATTATTTTAATTGAAGATATTTTTTAAATGTTAGCACTGGAATGACTGGCTTGGTCGAGCCCATCATTACAGTGGTGAAATTGTCAAAAATAGTCTTATCTTGACCTGCAAATGGACATTCCCCAAGAACACTACAGAGGCCGGTTTTTGCCGGCTTTGTCGTGACAAGGTTAAAAAGAATTTGACAGACCAACCTACCAACTGAGACACGGAAATAAAAGATGAGTATATTCTATACCAAATAAACTAGTTTTACTGATTTATTTAGTGCGCATTTGCATGCTATAATTTGTCGCTGTTAGGTATAGTTGTAAAATCTTAGGTGATATATTACTGGTCCATCCATCCATTCATCCATCTACTCATCGATCCGTCCATTCGTCTGTCCATCTCATTTCCAATAAAGCTGCCTAAATTGCAGCTATAAATGGTAGTGGCTCACTTGTTTCAAAGTCTTTGGGGACAGTTGATGCGGTGCATAATGGATTAACTACATTCAGCTTAATTGTTCTCAAAATGTATGGATAATCATGTTTGAGTTAATAATTATTCTGATCAAATTCAGATTGCATGAATTCTACTTACAATTTGAATAACCTCCTTAGCCGTCTTCTGTTGACATCTAATTAGAAACAAGAACGCGAACGCGTGATATGTCTCGCCCCTGGATGGCTTTTAGTATTATTGATCCAGTTAATACCGGTACTTAAGTTCCTATTGACTAATAATTGAAAAAATATTATCTGATGACATTGCACAAAATCAACTTTTTGATGATAAATATTGCATCCCTACATGAGATAGAAACAGTTAGTAAGGTTTCAAAATCCGAAGAGCTCTTGTTAACTAATACAGTGATTATGTGATATATCTCACCCCAGTATTTTCTTTCATGTTATAACCATCACCACTGACGTACCGACGGTACCGCATATATGAAAGCATCCAATCCCACATTTTACTGCCAGTGAAACCATCTAAATGGAATACTAACCTTATTCAGGACATAAAAATAATTTTAAAATGTAAATGTGCCTTGAAAATACATTGTTTGTTTTTCTTTTTAACCCGCTTTTGTGATTTTCTTCCCCATGTTGATCTTGGCCAAACATATCTCGTGAAAGGTCATCTTTAAGGCTTTTTGAAGCATCCACAGGAGTTGATACAAGTAGTTCAGATTCAGCGATGTCAAGTGGTACTTCACTGGTATCCAAAAATTCATCAGTAAAGGTGCTTAACAAGGTTTGTGATGCATTCAGCCTTTCAGTGCTTTTATCTAACTCTGTATTGAGTAATGAATTCTGGAACAAAAGATGTGAATTCTCCTTCATTAGTCTTTCAACTTTTGATTCCAGTTCCTTAATTTTAAGTTTTAATTCACTTGTTTGCGATTCATTTGCAGAAATGGGTTTTTTAGCTCCAGTGCACTTATAATTCGCTGATAAAGCATTTGCCTTAATTTTCATTGCCGTGCTTTCCAACTCCTTTCGCGTTTCCTCAGTACAAGTGGTTCTAATTTTATACAACGTTTCTAATATCCTACATTCTGTAGCCTTAATCTTAGAAATGTTCTTTCCTATCTGCTCACACAGTTTAATATTTTCTGACATTGTTGACTCTATCTGGAAAAGTAAACGGGAATTTCATGATTATATTTTAGGCCTGCAGAAACTGCGCAACCCATTTTTTTATTCGCGCAAAGGCTATGCAAATATTTTTAGCGGAACACTTTTGCTAGAATACATTAAGATTAGAATAATGGGAAATTGATGGATGTGCACCATATCATAAGCTCAGATGGAGAAATGACGGATGTGCACCATAGCATAAGCTCAGGTGGAGAAATGATGGATGTGCACCATAGCATAAGCTCAGGTGGAGAAATGACGGATGTGCACCATAGCATAAGCTCAGATTGAGAAATGATGGATGTGCACAATAACATAAGCTCAGATGAAGAACTGAACAGGTGAAATTTAAAAAAAACTCTAGAAATGATGAGCAATTGCATCTCCACCTTGCATAGAATAAGTCTGTGAAGTTTAATTGAAATCTGATGACCCATTTTTGAATAATAAGGCTGATAAAAAACAAATGACATGCCACTGCGGACGATGACACCAAAGGCAACCCCATTGTCTCGCTTTCCATACGGGGCGAGACTAAAACTTTAACATTTACCTGATTTCTGTTGGAAAATAGACCAAGTTCAAATTTGGAACAAATTTGAAAATCATTTTGCTGATGTTGGAGACTAGATCCATGATGGTATAGATCATATCCGTAAAGTTTCATCAAGATCGGATAAGTATTTGATGAATTATATGTTGATTGAAAAACTTTAAGGCATACCTGATTTTTGTTGGAAAATAGGCTAAGTTCAAACCCCGAAAAATTTGGGGAAAATTTGAAAATCATTTTGCTGGTGATGGAGACTAGATGCCACGATGGTATAGATCATATCTGTAAAGTTTCATCATGATCGGATAAGTCTTTGATGAATTATATGTTGATTGAAAAACTTTATAACACAAATGACACACCGCCGCGGACGACAACGACGCCACCTAATGTAACCCCATTGTCTCGCTTTCCCTACGGGGCAAGACAAAAAGTAATGGCTTAATTAGCGTGGTGAGCGTGTGCGCCGACACACGCGCGTCTGCGCGCCTATACATGACAATTACTCAATTACGCAACGATTCATGCACAATAATTGTAGGCTTACTCTGATCTTGATAAAAATGCAACGTGCGATGGATGTATATGGATGAAAACTGATGTACGGGATGCATAGAACAAATGAGTTATTAATTAAAAACTGTTATGGAAATAAAAGAAATGAGATCAGATTGGATCAAATGAATGATTAAACGTGTATGGATAGATGGATGGTGGATGGATGGATAGACGAAATGGCAGACATATGGGTAGGGTGGATGAATGGATGGACGGATGTATGGGCTCACAGACACACGGATGCGCTGGCAGATGGATGGAAGGATGGATGGATGGATGGATGAAGGGCAATGCAAATGATTTAGTGTAGTTGTAAATGTATGGACTACAAGTTGCGTACAGTATATCTGATGAATAATGAGTAATCTTCAAGTGGCATAACTGAACCAGGAAACCATGCCAATGTATAAACTTGTTCGGGCAAACAACTTACTTAGGCACCGGGATGAGTGACGTTCAGGCGGCATAATCGTACAATGTTAGGTTATGCCTATCAGCTAATTACAAATGAGTTCAGAAGCCAAACATCATTAATATCTGATTTCCAGTCATATATCATGATCAAACAACTGCATGTTGTCAGTTCGTTTTTCCTTTAAAAATTGGTGACACCAATATCCTATATAATATTGGACTTCCAGTTGAACAATCCATAACGTCTTACTTTCATATCGCTAATTATCATCATTTAAATACATTACGTTGGTTAAGATAGCCTTATGTACGAATCTTTTGGCATCATTATCATCATCATCATTTCGTCATCATTATCATTATTTCGCCATCGTCGTCGTCATCATCATCATTTCGGTGTTGTTATTAGCATCATCGTCGTCGCTGTCATCATTTATCATCGCCATTTATCATCTCCATCGTCGTTTATCATCATCGTTTATTATCTTCATTGTCGTTGTTTATCATCTTCATCATCATCATTATAATCATCATTATCATTTCGTCATCATCATCATCATCATCATTTCACCATCATTATCATTATTTTATCGTCGTCATCATTATCATCATTTCTACTACTACTACTACTACTACTACTACTACTACTACTACTACTAGTCTACTACTACTACTACTACTACTACTACTACTACTACTACTACTACTACATCATATTCATGTAAATTATCGTCTAAATGTGGACGTATATGTAAATAAATACATCGTTTCTTTTACAAACTGCGTTTTCAAAATTGTATTGACATACCCCGTAACCACTGACCCATCACACCCTATATACCGTTTCGCATTGTTCCAAAATACCAACTCTTATCTTTCTTTCTGAAGATATTTTCGCGTACTGTTAGTAGCAACAGCTCCAGTCAAATTAGTTTTGAAACATTCAACAGATATGATAAGAAGGGATGGGTAGGATAGGGCCATGTGCGGGTGTATGGCAATAAAGGCCGCCGGTAAAAAAGGCCGCCACTGTGTCAAAAAAAGCCGCCGGTGTATATTTGGCTTTAAAGGCCGCCTGCTATATTATACTATAAACCTAATTATCGATCTATACTAGACTATACTATACCATACTATAAACCTACTATTATCAATCTATACCAGACTATACCATACTATAAACCTACTATTATCAATCTATACCAGACTATACTATACCATACTATAAACCTACTATTATCAATCTATACCAGACTACACCATACTATAAACCTACTATTATCAATCTATACCAGACTATACCATACTATAAACCTACTATTATCAATCTATACCAGACTATACTATACCATACTATAAACCTACTATTATCAATCTATACCAGATTATACTATACCATACAATAAACCTACTATTATCAATCTATACCAGACTATACCATACTATAAACCTACTATTATCAATCTATACCAGACTATACTATACCATACTATAAACATACTATTATCAATCTATACCAGACTATACCATACTATAAACCTACTATTATCAATCTATACCAGACTATACTATACCATACTATAAACCTACTATTATCAATCTATACCAGACTACACTATACCATACTATAAACCTACTATTATCAATCTATACCAGACTATACCATACTATAAACCTACTATTATCAATCTATACCAGATTATACCATACTATAAACCTACTATTATCAATCTATACCAGATTATACCATACTATAAACCTACTATTATCAATCTATACCAGACTATACCATACTATAAACCTACTATTATCGACCTATACTAGACTATACTATACCATACTATAAACCTACTATTATCAATCTATACCAGACTATACTATACCATACTATAAACCTACTATTATCAATCTATACCAGACTATACCATACTATAAACCTACTATTATCAATCTATACCAGACTATACTATACCATACTATAAACCTACTATTATCAATCTATACCAGACTATACCATACTATAAACCTACTATTATCGATCTATACCAGACGATACCATACTATAAACCTACTATTATTGACCTATACTAGACTATACCATACTATAAACCTACTATTATCAATCTATACCAGACTATACCATACTATAAACCTACCATTATCGACCTATACTAGACTATACTATACCATAATATAAACCTACTATTATCAATCCATACCAGATTATACTATACCATACTATAAACCTACTATTATCAATCTATACCAGACTATACCATACTATAAACCTACTATTATCAATCTATACCAGACTATACTATACCATACTATAAACCTACTATTATCGATCTATACCAGACTATACCATACTATAAACCTACTATTATCGACCTATACTAGACTATACTATACCATACTATAAACCTACTATTATCGATCTATACCAGACAATACCATACTATAAACCTACTATTATCAATCTATACCAGACTATACCATACTATAAACCTACTATTATCAATCTATACCAGACTATACCATACTATACTATAAACCTACTATTATCAATCTATACCAGATTATACCATACTATAAACCTACTATTATCAATCTATACCAGACTATACTATACCATACTATAAACATACTATTATCAATCTATACCAGACTATACCATACTATAAACCTACTATTATCAATCTATACCAGACTATAATATACCATACTATAAATCTACTATTATCGATCTATACCAGACCATACCATACTATAAACCTACTATTATCAATCTATACCAGACTATACCATACTATAAACCTACTATTATCAATCTATACCAGACTATACCATACTATAAACCTAATTATCGACCTATACTAGACTATACTATACCATACTATAAACCTACTATTATCAATCTATACCAGACTATACCATACTATAAACCTACTATTATCAATCTATACCAGACTATACCATACTATAAACCTACTATTATCAATCTATACCAGACTATACTATACCATACTATAAACATACTATTATCAATCTATACCAGACTATACCATACTATAAACCTACTATTATCAATCTATACCAGACTATAATATACCATACTATAAATCTACTATTATCGATCTATACCAGACCATACCATACTATAAACCTACTATTATCAATCTATACCAGACTATACCATACTATAAACCTACTATTATCAATCTATACCAGACTATACCATACTATAAACCTAATTATCGACCTATACTAGACTATACTATACCATACTATAAACCTACTATTATCAATCTATACCAGACTATACCATACTATAAACCTACTATTATCAATCTATACCAGACTATACCATACTATAAACCTACTATTATCAATCTATACCAGATTATACCATACTATAAACCTACTATTATCAACCTATACCAGACTATACCATACTATAAACCTACTATTATCAATCTATACCAGACTATACTATACCATACTATAAATCTACTATTATCGATCTATACCAGACTATACTATACTATAAACCTACTATTATCAATCTATACCAGACTATACCATACTATACTATAAACCTACTATTATCGATCTATACCAGACTATACCATACTATAAACCTACTATTATCAATCTATACCAGACTATACTATACCATACTATAAATCTACTATTATCGATCTACACCAGACTATACCATACTATAAACCTACTATTATCAATCTATACCAGACTATACCATACTATAAACCTACTATTATCGATCTATACCAGACTATACCATACTATAAACCTACTATTATCGACCTATACTAGACTATACTATAGACCTAATATATACTATTTTTCAGATGGAGCGGAAGCGAAGCGGGCGTAGAGGCGAACTATTCAACTATTTGATGACGGCTGTGGCTAAGCACGGGAATATGTCTTTAAAATGTCTTACGGTTTTGATATTATGTTGTTTTTTTATAATAAGAATAGTAATATGCTCTTTCATACAAATGTAAATAAATGTTGGAAAATTTTGGAATAATTTCAGCTTGTCTCATCTTTTATTTTAGCCAATTATACTGCGTATAAACTTCTCGAGAAATTAATCGAAAATATGATATTATGAAATTTACAAATGGTTTGCACACGAAAATTAGTCAATGTTTGAATCGAATTCAATAAGGATAGAAAGTGTACAGAAAGATACAAAATTGTTGTTGTATCTTTGAAAAGTACTATCAGGAATGAACTAAGCTTCTATGCAGACTTTATATTTAAAAAATGAAATTCGCTTTGATTTAGGATTGAAATTTTGAACAATTTGGAGTTGAGAAAGACGGTCTGTACTGATCGGAACATTTTTACAGACTGGTTGTCAACCTAAGTTCAGTGCACGTCGAGCGAGTTCACGTGCGTTGTGATTTGCTGAGGATGTTTCTGCAAGCTCTTTGGTTAAAGCAAACCCCATTGTACGTGCCTATAGACAATCCGGCGATTGTCTGCTGGCTTCCTGGAATTAATCCCCTAAATAAAACAGCTTGCGTTAACATTGCAATGACGTGATGTTTTTCTAACGCCAACAAATTTAAAGAAATTGTACCAAAATTAAATGGAAAATATGTATGCTATATGCACATTTGATGGTTGTTAGATGGTGGTTCTTAATACGAGTCATGGTGGTGGCACATTAAGTCACGGTGGTTAATAAAAAAATTTATTGTCATTGATGCAGCAGCCACTTTCAGTTAGATTTTCACTAAGACTGGTCATCAGATCGTGATTCTTTGTGACTTGTCTTAGGGAACCACATATATTTGAATGATGGTGGTTGTGCATGAAGGCTTAATGGCGGCGGGATTAGCGGCTTTATAACTGTGGCTGTTTAATACCCTTTAGAAAATTGTAAATTTAAAAAGGTTACATAGCCGGACGCACACACAGACAAACAGACATGAATTTAATTAGAGACGTATCAAGCTGTCTGTATGGACTTTCACATTATTTTCAAAATATTCAACAGAATAAGTTTTATATCTGATTATATATTGAATGACGTCATCGTCAACCACCAGGATTTAGCTTTCTCCACTCATGGTTTTATAATAGATGAAACTGGGACTAATATGTCTGGTGTCCATCGTCATTATCAGGCTATATGTGGCATCATCATCATCAACAACAACAACACCACGACGCATTTTATCGTGCATTCAAGCGTTTATGTATCGTGTGTGCGTTTATGTACCGTGCGTGTATGTATGTATGCATATATGTATGTATGTATGTATGTATGTATGTATGTATGTATGTATGTATGTATGTATGTATGTATGTATGTATGTATGTATGTCCGTCTGTTTGAAGAGCCGGAAAATGGACGGGATAATGGCCACACAACATATACGTTAGTTGAATCTGGGACAAACAAAGGAAAGGTAAATGCTGTCTCGAAAGAACAAAACATTTCTTACATTGTGGTCAAACTTTTACTAACTAACTTATTTCTGAGCTGTAATGTAACAGGGTTCATACACCTTCAGCAGAATTAAATTCCATACCTTTTCCAGACCTTTTCCAGACTCAATTTCAAATTTTCCAGACCTCATTTTGGGACTTTCAATCAGACAAAAAACACAGTTACTAAGTTCATCATATTATCATATATAAACTTTATTAAACTTTATAAAACAAGAATATCAAAACACAGCATGCACACTTTTGCCTGTGGAACTGAAGCAACCGCAGCAGTGGAAGACCCGAGGACAACAGCAAACTGCATATATAAATAATTGTCACAAGAATTTCAAAGCACAGTGTGCGCACACACAGATATGAATTTCATTACAAAAGCACATTTTTTGTTGAATATTTTGAAAATAATTTGACTGGAAACTGTTCTTGCTTTAAGCAGCAATAGTTTGCAGTCAAATTATTTTCAAAATATTCAACAGCTATCCTATCAAAACACACTATTAAAACATCATAGGAGTTCTCTTAATCTAATGTAGCCAGAAGTATCAACATACACACAAACACACACAGTGTGTCACACATACACAGGATTTCTCATTATAAAGGGACTTTTTGAGGGTATATAGCCCCAAAAATCTAGATTGGGAACAGTATATTGTCTATGAGTGGCTGTTGGAACCGTATATTGTCTAGAAGTGGCTCAGTGTTTTTCAGGATGCAAACCAGATATGAATTTCTTTACAGCAGCACATTTTTTGTTGAATATTTTGAAAATAATTTGACTGGAAACTGTTGCAGCAATAGTTTCCAGTCAAATTATTTTCAAAATATTCAACAGCTATCATGCAAAGTTGAGCTTGGGACACCCACATTTATACACCTGTGCAAAAGTTAAGCACCAGCAAAAACAATAGAACGTAGAAACATGATGGTACAACTAGGCTGCCATACTTTTTGTCCCCGCGTTAGCTGACATAATTCCAAGTACGAAATGCACATGCATGCATGACTTCACGCCGCTTGATGTCCGTGCGTGGCGGGAAACAGCACACGTGTTCAGTTATGTAAAAGTCCAGTTTGAGGTGTAGAACATTACATACAGATTTAGGCGACAAGATTAAGAATTTTGTGTTCATGACCGTGGTTTATTTGTACAGAGAGAATTAGCTCTTGATTGTGAACCGCTATGGCAAGACGAAGGTTAAGTGATCGTGTGAAATGGCAAATCATAGGCATGCATACCACTGGTATGTCATGCAGAGAGATTGGCAGACAGCTGAACATTAACCATACTGTAATCAGTCATTTGATTGCAAAACATGGGCAAACTAACGAGGTGAAGGACAGGCCTAGATCTGGAAGACCGAAGAAGACTACTGCCCGTGATGATCGAGCCCTAGTACGCCTTGTTAGGAGATCTCCATTCACCAACAGCAGAGTGCTCAGCCAGCAATGGGAAACGCGCAATAGAGTGTCAATGTCTACCGTCAAAAGGAGACTGTATGCTGCTGGCATGAAAGCTAGGAGACCTGTCAGATGTCCTCTCCTCACTGCACACCACAAA
Organism: Chaetoderma sp. LZ-2023a; assembly: GCA_034401795.1. Lineage (NCBI taxonomy): Eukaryota > Metazoa > Mollusca > Caudofoveata > Chaetodermatida > Chaetodermatidae > Chaetoderma > Chaetoderma sp. LZ-2023a. Next base: position 22,617,083 of record CM067371.1, read on the forward strand.
GAGGAGCGTCTGAGGTGGTGCAACGAAAGAAGACACTGGAACATGAGATCCTGGAGACGGGTACACTGGTCCGATGAAAGTCGGTTCCTGCTTCATGCCACAGATGGTCGAACTCGTGTATGGAGGTCCAGACGCACGGCGTACGACCAACGTAACATCATGGAAGAAGTTCCATTTGGAGGTTCCGTTATGATATGGGGGTGCATCTCATTTGATTGTAAGCTGGATCTGTTGACTGTACCTGGAACACTAAATGGACAAAGATATCAAGATTCCATACTGGATAGAGTTGTGGTCCCTCATTTTGTAAATCATGCACCTGGAACCCACCCTATATTCATGGATGACAATGCCCGACAACATCGTGCTAGAGCTGTGCATGAATACCTCCGCCAGAATGCCATCGAAACCATACCATGGCCAGCAAGGAGCCCTGACATGAACCCTATTGAGCATATCTGGGACATTCTGGGAAACATGGTGAGAAGGAGGGATCCTCCTGTGCAGAACCTACAGGAATTAACAGACGCACTCCATCTTGAATGGCAACGAATACCACAATGGCGTATCAGTCGGTTGGTGACCAGCATGAGACGTCGTGTCCAGGCCGTCATCCAGGCACAAGGTGGATATACCCGGTATTAATAATGAGTCTCAAACTCGTGCACAGATGTTAAACTTCGTTTTCAGACACCATTAATGACAATCTAGCCACGTGTGTCAACTGTAGGGCAATAGTTGTCAGTTGTGTCAACGTAACCATATTCAGGCCTCGTTTTCAAGTTCAAACAAAAACATACAGTGTTTCCCCACCATCATAATCAGCATTCCTCTAGTTGCATTATTACCTCTTGCACTAAGATGGATGGGTACATAAATGTTTATGCTATTGCTTTCTTCATAGCACATGAATATACCCTCACATGTAGGGTGGTGCTTAACTTTTGCACAGGTGTATATTTATTGAGGGCCACCCCCATCCCACCACCCCCACCTGCAGATAACAAGTTAAATTCTGCACATATACACATACACTAATTTATTTTTAATTTACTATAGTTGATCCTATCGCCATAGCAACAGGAGGAATCCTCATTATTTTCACTTGATAATGCGGCAACATAAGAGGCCTCGTGATACGAAAGAGCTGTCGGGTAGTCAATAATATTTTACCATGACTCAGCGCAAAGTTGGGATCATATAACATTGGGCGATATAAAATTGCTACGCTTCTAAATGATCGCCATAGCAACAGGAGGAATTCTCATTATTTTCACTCGATAACGTACCAACATAAGAGACCTCGTGCTACGAGAGAGCTGTCGGGCAGTAATAATATTTTACCGCGACTCCGAGCAAAGTTGGGATCATCTACGGTTGGCTGATATAAAATTGCTACGCTTCTAAATGATTCTGGATGTGAAAATGTAAAATATTCTTACCTTGAACCAAAGAAATCTGTAACTTTCAGCACTGGCTTTAGATGAACTTCTGGCAGTGTCTCATGGTTTTTTTCTCGACATGTGGTTAACAAAAGCCACTTCAATTTGGCATGCGAGTTTGATGTGTTGTCAGGTAAAACCCAATCATTATATTTATCGTTAGTTTCCCAAACACTAGAATACTTGCACGTTCCCATGTTTACTGTATCACAAAAAATGGCAATCTCGTAAATTATTTCATTGTTTTGACTTCTCACAATCTGTACTATTTGACAGACGACTGCCAATTCGATCATTTTTATTGAACATATTCAGACACATATTGCTCAACAACAGTGAGATGTTCCCGGTAATAGGCGGTTTTCTATTTAAGACGCGACTGGGACACAATCGAATTAGATTCTCGCGAGACTGGCGGAAACGCGAGATTTCGTTTGTAAACCAAAAAATAGCCGTCTGAAAAATTAGGATTGCCGATATTTTAATTTTCCATACATTTCCATACCAGTTGGCCCAAAATTGGAATTTCCATACTTTTTCCAGCCCTGGAAAAGGCTTTCCTAAATTTCCATACTTTTTCCAGACTTCCATACATGCGTACAAACACTGTGTAATACGACTCTTGTGTTTAACCGATGAATTACCCATATCTCATTTTCAATGATACCATACAAAAAAACTGTTGAATATCTTGAAATTAATTTGACTGGAAGCCGTTGGCTTAATCAGTCGGATTAATTTCAAAATATTCAACAGGCAAGTTTTATATAATAAAGAATATACTTTTTCTGGGATTTGTCTGTGAAAGGGTTAATACAGAAAGTTAAATTAGTTTCATTATTTAATTAATATAATTAATGAATGTTTACTTAATTAATGAATGTTTAATTCCTGCTAAAATAAATATCTGAATCAGTTGTTTTTTAGTCGTTTATAAAAGTCGGCCAAAATCCAAAATGGCCGAACATCTTTCTTTGAACAAACTTGTATCCCGGAAGGATGCTTCCTTCTACATACTATGAGCGGAACTACCCTACAAACATTTCTTACATTGTATTAAAACTTTATAAATAACTTATTTCCGAACTGTACTGTTCGAGAAAGTATCGGCCCGGCATCGGCCCAGTAAACGGCGTTATCAGGGTTCACTCTCAAGATTCTTTCACTTTCTCATAGAAAATGTCCATTGGCAGACCAAGAGAAGACTATTTTAGAAAATTCAACACTGGAATGATTGTCCAGTTGTAAATTGTCAAAAATAGTCTTCTCTAGGTCTGCAAATGAGACATTTCCTGAGACCAACGCAGAAGCTGTTTTTGGCCGATATGAGATCATCATCATCATCATCATCAACAACATCGTCGTAATTATCGTCGTCGTTATCATCCACCATCATCTGATTAATCAGAAATCAGGCCTGTAGTTATACAGGCCCAATCATTCAACAACAAAAGCAAAATGCACAACTTAAGTAGCCTAGCAACCAGGGTTGGGTTTTGGACTGTCCAAAACTAATTTTGAACAGACTTTGTCCAAAACCTGTCTAAAACCGGTCTTAAAGGGTTTATACCAGTCCAAAACTGTCCTAAACTGTCCAAAACTAATTTCAGCATATTTGTACTATGCTTATTCATGCTTACTTACTAGTCTTAGTAATAATGCAATAAAAGAAACAAAACACCATAATAACATACAAATTGTATTACATTGTATATTAAGATATATAAAGTTATTACAAATATTATGCATGTTAACAGATTAAGATTACAGGCATGAAAATCCAGTTTTATGAAATGTGTAAGAGGTATGACATGTTGCTTATGCTCATTTAACCTTCAGTAATCTAAATCAGACAGTCCTCTCAGCATCCTATAACAAAAGACAAGCTTTGATGCTTTCTCTACTCCTAGTCTGTTCCGGATATTTGTATGTATGTAACTGAAATTGCTTAAGATTCTTTCAATGGATGCTGATGAGGCTGGCGCATCCATCAATTGAAGGGCCATGTCTATAAAATCTGCAGACACATCTAGAGATTTCAGACCTTTCCACCATGTCAGTGGAGGTACCTGGACAGCAGCATCAGAGAAATAAGACACAGGAAATGGCATGCTCTTGGCTTGGTAAGAGATTAATGTCGCTATGAAATTTGGATCTTTACTTATAACCCATTTGTTTATGATTTCAAGCTGATCTGGTGTGAGAAGCTCTCCTTGGTACTTTGGGTGTAGTGTGTATGCCACGAGGTGCTCTGGCAAGACTGCCTTGTGAAAACGAGCAGATACATGCTTTTTATGTGGTTCAAGCAAAGTGTTGTTCTTAAGGTTAATCCAAACATTACATGCATCAGCCAGTGTTGCCGAGTCACCCTGACAAATATCAATCGCATGGGAAATAGGTCTTAGCTGCTCTGCTAAGTCTCTGGCATTCTTAAATAGGTTATAATCCATAATCTTTCTAATAATAGCACTCTCTAACTCTCCCTCGTGGTCCTGGACAATTTTCATGAAGTGTGGTCTGTTATGAATGAAAGAGTCTATACACATTAGTTGACTCTTCCACCTTGTGTCACAAGGAAGCTGCGGCTTCATACTGCCAGGGCAATCGGAGAGCCAGGATAATGGTTTGTGGTGATTCCTAAAATATTTCTGAATTTCAACTATATGTTTAATTAGTGAATCTGGTGTTATATCTTTTCCTAACAAGTTCAACCAGTGTGCTGAACAGCCATATACAACTAAATCATTATCCTCTGCCTTTAAATTGTCACGCATCTTTTCCATGTTTTTCGCATTATCTGTAACTATCGTCCTGACTGTGCAGTTATATTTCTGCTTAGCATGCTTAATTGTCTCCTGCCATTTAACCTTACAGTTTTCAGCACTTTTAGTCATCGAACCAGTGTAATAACTATGTAGAAAGAAACTCTTTCCTTCAACTTGCAAACACGATGCTATAATTGGCTCATTGTGCACATTGTTCCAACCATCCTCTACTAAGGTTGCAGTCTTGCCATTCAAAATCGCCTTCATATCTTCTGTCACCTGATCGTGGACCGTATCCAACAGTGTGCCACCGATTTGCTTACGGGAAGGTGGTTTATATCCAGGGCGTAGTAATTGAACAACCTTTATAAACTGAGGATGCTCAACAAGTGAAAATGGGAGGTTGCATGCATAAAACAGCCTTGCAATTTCTACTTCGATTGCCGATTTCATCGAAGAGCTTGTGGAGATGCAGTGACGACTAAGGTCTGGTTGAACTGAAACTGCTTGACGCTTCATTGGTGGCGACAATGGCGAATCTTCTCTGGCACGCTTTGTGGGTGCTGCCGCAACTCGTTTCTGAAATAAGAAATACATGTACATGTATATATTGTAAAGCAAAGTCAAATTCACTGCGCATGTGTGTTTATTTTTATATCCTATAATTACTGTATTTATCCTATAAAAGTGTGAATAAGAAATATCCTGTTGAATATTTTGAAATTAATTTGAGTGGAAGCTGTTGTTGCCAAAGGCAGCAAGAGCTTACAGTCAAATTATTTTCCAAATATTCAACATATTTCTTGCATGTTTGATTTGAAAGGAAAATAATGGATTAATGGATGAAAGGGTTAAACTACCCTTCTCTCTGTTTAAACAGTGACTATAACTACTATATTTGTCCAAAAAAGTACTGTTGAATATTTTGAAAATAATTTGACTGGAAGCTGTTGCTGCCTTCAGGTTAACTTATTTTCAAAACATTCAACATATTTTTGGTTCAGTCCATTTACATGTAGTGTAGAGTAATTTCAGCGGTGAAAGGGTTAGCTGTACTTGGATTAGTTAACCATAATAGCAATTAAAGGCTCATTCACTTGTAGGTGTTACAACATAACATCTACTGAAGTGACTGCTGCTCATGCAGGTTATCTGAACTTAGATCTGATTCCCCACACAGAGCCTATTCTTAATACCTCCAGCCATCTTCCACACTCAAAGGCATAGACATTATAGTTGAATAATTACAGCCTGTAGTTAACTCTTTCAATAATAATGAATGACCAGAAATGGCAAATTCCTTACAAGTTAACAGATTTTCTGTTGAATATTTAGACAGTAATTTGCCTGGAAGATGTTGCTGCCTGAGGCAGCAACAGCTTCTAGTCAAGTTATTTTCTAAATATTCAACAGTTTTCATATTATACAATCTGACTGAAAGTAGTTGCTATCTTATTAAAGGATTTTACTGCAGTTACATGCTCTAAGATAGCAATTACTTTCAGTCAAATTGTTTTCAAACAAATCTTGTATATATGTTAAGTGATATAGAAGTTACCTCTTCACTGATGATGGGTTCTGGAGTCGGTGTCTCATGCTTCTGATAGTGGGCTTTCATTCTTGCTACTTTATTTACAAGTTTGTAATCACATTCTCTACACTTAGCAAATGATTTTCCATTACTCTGAACTTCTAAGAAATGCTTCCAAATTGGATCCTTAGGCCTACCACCCTTAAAATACATCTTTGATCAAATATTTCAAATAACATCAAAAGTTAATATTATACTGAGAGAACATCCAGACAGGAACTAAACAGATGAACTTAATTAAGAAGATTTACTTGATAACTGATTTCTAATAGAAAGTGGAGTAGAATTATATAGTGATGAAATAAGCTGATAATTGTATTAATTGTCAGACTAGAGGTTAGTCACTGTATGCTAGTTGTGTAAACATGTATCAGAGGAATATTGTAGTATAAACATAGCCATGATAGCTATCAAAAAGCAATGAGAAAACTTAACTAGCAGGGCTAAGTCAGCTAATAGTAGTAAAAACATCTTAACAGACTTACTGTCACTTACATGTATGAGCTGTGATCTTATGATCAGTGTATATATGTGTTGGCAATTTTAAAGCAGGTAGACAGGCACCTAACGTTTAGACAAATACATGCACTATCAGTAGATTCAGTTGTATGTCTTCCAGGTTTTAATCCCTGAATCACAGCCTAGTCTCAATTATAAGGAAAACACCATGCTAAATATTTTTGAAACTAATTTGACTGGTAGTTACAGGTTTTAATCAACTTAAAATATAATTTAAGCTTATGGAGAAATATTTTTGACCAGGATTTTAGGTTTTGGACAGTTTTCAGGTTTAAACCACTAGTGTCCAAAACTTACCAACCCTGCTAGCAACACTCACATAACGATACACCGCATATTTCTAAAAAAAAAATTATAATTGCCTCCCATACCAAGAGGTCTCTTACATCTGCTATTATTATATTAAATGAAATCATCACCACTACCACCATTATCATCATCACGCATGTCTACCATCAGCGCCGCTACTACTACTACTACTACTATTATCATAATCGTCGTCAATTTAGCAGTTATCAGCTAGAAATGTGAGCCGTGCTGATGAGGCATAATAAGACCGAAACATGCTAAATATTTCATTTTGAAAATCGTTCTTCATTCATGCAGTTTTCTTGTTATAACCGACCTCAGTTTCCAGAATATTTTGATACTAATTAATAAATTTAATTAATTTGACCTAGTTGCTTCTCCGTAACCGGACATACCTAAAAAAGAAAAACAAATACATAATTAGTAGAAATTTTAATAATCAGATACATGTCCCCTAACACTCATGTATATACTATTTCACGCACGTGCACAACATTAATAATTCATAGCGTGCTTAATTGTAATAAACAAACAATCACAGATAATACATCCATCAAATATCCATCAAATAAAAACACGTCATGCATAATTCAGACCCTGGCGGCCTTTAAAGGCAAATATACACCAGCAGCCTTTTTTGACAAAGTGGCGGCCTTTATTACCCGAGATCCATGTGTGTACGTGTGTGCATGCGTCGCAATAAAAGTAGTCTTTAAGCATGAATGATATACAGATGTCTATGAGACCGTGTATTAAATGTATTGAATGAATACGGCCAAGCACAGTTAGTCATCATAGGATTTATTCAAGCGACTACATCCATTACAAAACTTGGAATTTTACCAAATTACAATCCTATTCCCGTCAAACATTCATTACATTTAACATTATTATCTCCTTATTAACTTATAATCCACGTGTCTATATAGGGGGCGAAACGACCTATGGCGAATGGGAATATGGGAGGGGGGGTGGAACAAAATGACCTGGGGCAAACAGGACAGGGTGCGAAACGGTATGGATTGGGTGCAAATGGGATAAGGTAGTCTCATAGACTAGGGATAAGGCGGCGAAATGACCCGGATTCATAGGTTTACTGTAACTATGGCCTTTCGGTTTGCCACGAAATCTGATTAAAACACTTAATAAAACTATCTATCTATAATGTTTTCAATGTCTACAACATTTTAATAAGTACGGCAATACTGCTATGATGCTTTTTTCGCCAAACGAAGAGTCGTAAAATTAATTAATAGAAATAAACAAGTTACCACTTTTCGTAAGGGGTAAGAATAAGGATATAGTCAAGTGGAAGACTTCGGAAGAACTGAGAGCTTGCCTTTTGACTGACTCGAGTGACTGAGACAGCTAGTCCACCAAATGACCAAGTATTAAGAAAGTATCAAGTAGTGAAAGACAAAAACTGGTAACTTTACACATTTTTGGCACTTGTATATTTGTGTAAAACATGATGAATCTTTATGCTTTTACTGACACCGTAACAATTCCTATTTCGACATGGTACTTTTGTGATATGGTTACCTTTATATTTTGAAGCGACGGATTTTTACCAGTGATCCTTCTTGTTTTTGGTCTTGTGCTTAGTAAATCCCGTCTATCAAACCGCATGTCCTCAAGACTCAAGATTAAGATTCAAGATTATTTATTCAATAATTCCAAGATAAACGTATTCACGAATCATACCAGGTTGTCCGCCTAAGGCAGTGTCTATTGTTATGGCGGACACCTTACACACATATATACAGATATATATATATATATATAAATTAGACAAGACAGTACTTACACAAACAATTATAAATTCAGACATTACATTTACTACTTCCTTATTAACCCTTTGACCCTTGATCCACATAAACAGTTTAAATTACAAAAAGGAAATATGTCAATTCGCGGGTCAAGAGGAGACCACCTCTCCCCGCACCCCAGCACCCTCCCACACCCAAACACCCCACTCCAACCCCACCCACACACGCACCCCCACCCACCCCACCCCCAGAGTTCACCACCGGTTCAATTATCTTGTCAGTCATTACAGTGGTAAGAAAAACTCCAGGAGCCGGCCTCTCTCAGTCCGCAAACCAACATATAATACTGTAACAGCAGGGTGTGTGTAAGAGTTAGTCACTTGGGTCATTATTATTATTATTATTATTATTATTATTATTATCATTATTATTATTATTATTATTTTGCGATACATATGGGTAGTAAATAAGGACAAGACAGTTACGTAACAGACAAGCACAGAACATAGTCAAGTTCAATAATATAGATGGATGTCTATGATTATAGATACAACAATAAACATTTATATATTTTTGGGGGAGGGTACTTTTACTTATAATGATGATATACTGTTTACATGATGCTGGCTAATGGGGAGCATCATTGGACAAGGGAAGGGGGATGGAGGGGATGGGTGCTCATTCTCCTGCTCATCCTGTAGTTTGTTACTATGGTAATTGAAATTATTATTGGATGTAATAGCAAGTGGAATCATCTAGTCATAATTCTAGTAGTAGTAGTAGTAGTAGTAGTAGTAGTAGTAGTAGTAGTAGTAGTAGTAGTAGTAGTAGTAGTAGTAGTAGTAGTAGTAGTAGTAGTAGTGCTAGTAGCAGAAGTAGCAGCAGAAGTAGCATCAGTATTAGTAGCAGGTCAATAGTTTTTTCAACCCAAGAAAAGGAGCGTGTTATATAGATAGGAAAAACTTTCTGTCAAATACTATAAAATTATTTGGACCAATAGACATCGCTGTCCTATTAGACAGCAATATCTTAGGATCCAATTATGCACGAGTATAAAACAGCATTTTTTACCTTGTTTTGTAGACGAGTCGGGCCATTTTTTAGCTGTACTGCATGAGTTAGATAATACTAGTATGTGTTAATCAAGTAGTTTTTTATTGTTTTCTTGCACAATTTTGTTGATAGAATTTTCTCACGTGTTTCCTGTTTTGTGTTGTTCCATAGTTTAGTGGCTGCAAATGATATTCGGTGTTTTCCTATGTCTGTCTGTGTGTATTGCTCATGTAGTTAGCATTTGAGATTTTCCTATGTCGGTGAGCTTAAGCAATTTTTCTGTTTTGAACATGTTTTGGCCCTCTGCTGGTCTAGAAAATAGTTTGATGCTTTTCTTTAGACTTTGACACACCTCCTCCTCCTCCTCCTCCTCCTCCTCCTCCTCCTCCTCCTGGAGTTGAGTCCTACTCCTATATTCGATAGTTTGGAGGAGATTCCAGGATCTATAAAGCCTCAGGAAGGGACACTTTCACTGTAAGGGTCCATTCTTTCTTGTGTCATCAACAGGCCTACAAACAATCACAACAAAATGATGCAACAAGTGGAGTAATGGCAAGTCAGACTGGTGATAATAATTTAAACAACACAGTCATCAACTTAGAAAATGCAGTTTCGATAGAAGCTAATAAATACACATGGTCCATGATGACTACTGAGGAGGTAAATACATTAATTAATATAAAGCTAGATAAGGAGAAGATAGAGAAAATGAAGAGATGTAATGTAGAAAAGGAGTCGAGGGGCACTTCAAATTGATTGTACGAGGACACCCCTGGGCACTTCAAATTGATTGTACGAGGACACCCCTTAGGAGCGAAAGGTGGTCAAGATGTGGACTGAGTAAAAAGAAAATTAATGCAGAAGAGGAGTTAACATGTATATAACAGTGAAAATAAGTATAAAATGTTGACAAGATAAACTGCGTGAATAGAAACCACACAGCAGATAATCTGTTGTGCCTATACACCTATGCAGAGAATCTGTCAAACAAGGTTAGAGGAGCTGAAGACCAGACTCAAGCATGATCTGACACAATTGACATATTAGGAGTAAACAGAAGTGTGCCCCAAAAAGTGTAGATATCTGCCATCAACAGCTGAACTAAGCATAGAGGGCTATGATTTGTTCGCAAATGACTATGTAACAGGCAAAGGAGAGGTATACAGAGATACAGATGTCACAGATACAGATGATGGCAAAGCAGAACTGCTGCTGAAATATTTCTCCTCTGTGTTTACCATCGAACCAGAGGGCGATTTGCCTAAATTGGAATCAAGGACGGACACAATAATGGAAAGTATAGAAATAATAAACAGCACTATACAAAAGAAACTAGAGTTACTCAATGTTACAAAGTCACCCGGACCAGACTAGATACATCCACAAGTCCTGAAAGAACTTAGCCCAGTAATAAGCAAGCCTATTGCAATGATATTCTAAGCATCACTAGACAGTGGCATTCATCCGGATATATGGAAACAGGCTACAGTGATGATGCTCTTTAAGAAAGGGAGTCGAAAATGTCCTGAGAACTATAGGCCCGTAAGTCTCCCCTGTATTCTGTGCAAAATCATGGAATCCATCGTATGTGACATCATCTACATGCACCTTGAAGAAAACTGACTCTTTAGTGACCGATAATATGGGTTTATGAGTGGAAGATCAACTTGCCTACAACTTCTGCATGTGTTAGATGCCTGGACTCAAACACTTGACAACAAGTGATATGTAGATGTACTATACACTGAATTCCAAAAAGCATTTGACAAGGTTGCACACGCTAGACTAATCCAAAAACTGGAAGCATATGGAGTGAAGGGCACAATTTTGAGATGGGTTGCAAATTTTCTAACATAAAGGAGACCACTGATATGTGTCGATGGTACACTTTCTGATTGAGCACCAGTGACCAGTGGCACACCCCCAGGGCAGTGTACTGGGACCCTTGCTGTTTGTAGTCTACATAAATGACCTACCCGAATCTGTATCCTTGGAAGTCTGCATGTGAATCATTTGTGGAATGCATAAGAGACTACTTTTATATCAACATGTTAAAGGACGCACTCAAGGTATACCTATAATTAGAAATGGAAATGCAAACGGAAGACAAATTCAAATTAGTGAGGGAATACAGGTGAAGATTAGGAAAAAACACAAGTGTTTACAGAGATTTATGGAGACCAAAGATCAAAAAGGCATAAAGAATATAAATGAGTAAGAAACAAAATGAAACAGCTAACCTGAAAGACTGTTTTGGAAATACGTAACTGCCAAAAGGAAGAGAAAGACAGGAATAGCAGAGCTACAAGTCCAAACTGACAAAGGAACTAAAGTGGCCATTGAGGATATTGAGAAGGCAAATGTCCCCTGCTCCTGATGGAGTATACCCAAAGGTCCTGGCTGAGTTAAAGGATATACTTGCCAAACCGCTGAGAATTATCTTCAGTAAATCAAGACAACTGTTGATAGTAACATATCAATGGAAATTAGCTCATATTACAGCAATATACAAGAATGGAAAGAAATTTGAACCAGGTAATTATAGACCAGTGAGTTCAACTCTGTAACTAAATCACAATTTATGCGGGAGTGAGAAAGTTTTCCGTTTGGCAACGGAAGTAGTAACGTTGAAGGTTGGCCATTAACAGAGAGGGTGGTATATAATGTTAAGCAGTTACATAACTTCGTACATGGTGCGGGATGTGTCGCATAGCACTTGAGGCACACCTAGCAAAGTCCACCAGACCATAGTCTAAAGGTTAATTAAAACACACACGACATGCGTGCAGAATTTAGTGTCCACTTTTCAGCGTGGTTGGCCGACCCGGTGAGTCATCCACCAAGAATCACCATAGCTGTACATCATGTAGGATAACATTCCGGGCCCGCACGGCCCGGACCGCAGAAGTTGTGTTAGGAAAGTCCGGATGCGGAAGGTCTAACGTTAAATTAGTTTATTACTCCCGGATGGCCGTTCAGGAATATCCAAAATTCTATGGAAGCCGAGGACGTCCTACCACCACGGGCGTGCTGGGTTCTGTAAGACACCGGTAGAAGTGAAAATCACTGGTAGGTCAGTAGATTATATCCGTCATCCTGGTGGTCCAGTCGTCCTGCGCGGATCCAGCTTCCACACCGGCGATGCTCCTGATCCTCGATTTTCACCCCTTTTATACTCACTGTGACGTCAGAGATGGGCGCCTCAACCAATCATCGGCCGAGCACCAGCCAATCAGCGTGCTGGTATATTAGTGACGTCTCGACCACATGTACAAATCACTCTGTATTTAGTTTAATATATACACGCGATTACGACATTATAGCAATATTCTAAGTGTAATTTAGCATGGAGCTTCGACAATAACCCAGTCATTTCTGGGTCGATTTTAAAATGGTTTACAGTTTTGAAAAGCTCGTTTAATTTGGGTTCTAATCAGTACCAAGAACAACGAGAATGAATGAAGTCTAAACATTTACGAGTACCTAATCGGTACACTATAGGCACGCACTCGCTTCCAATTCCGAGACGCATTGTCAGGGAAGCTCTGACGTGCGTGCATGCGCACCACACATTTTATCGGACTTCGCCGATTTTTGACGAGAACCATCTCTCATAGGGCTTATGTACGAGCACTATCCTACCCAGTGGGCCATGCTTGGAGCGAATCCAGAGTGGCCGTTCTGTACCCAGCTTTGCTGGGATGGTCAGTACCCGTCCAGTTGGTCCGCGCTACACCTGTCAATAGCTGGTGTCAGACCATTACAAACAATATTATAAATGCTGCCATGCCAACCATACCTAATAAGACTAACCATAAATCCTAATGATAAAGCACGGATGTCCAACAAAATTAGACACGAAATGATGCTCAGGGAGAAACTTTTTAAAAAGTCAACACAAACTAAAGAAGATAATGATCTAGCAAATGTTAAGAAACAAAGAAATTACGTCAATACCTTAGTTAAAACAGCTAAAGAAGAATACATAACAAAATTAGTAGAGAAAATTAACAATGGGAGTATGGGCTCTAAAGAGTGGTGGAAGGTGAGTAAATCTTTTCTATACAATACCAATTCTAACTTTGAGGACATACCTCCACTACAATATGTTAATGTCATCTTCATAAACAACTCACACTTATTTGTTAGAGAAAACGGGGATCGAATTCACCCAAACTATGATGGCCTAGCTCTGCTCTCTGGTAATTATATCAGCTCTCTAGCCACATCACTACAGTCAACCCGAAGAACAAATGATCCTCACATGCAAGGTGAAGATTATCGGTTTGGAGCGAGGCAGAGCAACACTGGTTTTTAACCTCAAAGCACATTCCCCAATTCACAGAAATCCCACCTATGTGAGGCATCTGTCCTAAGAACATAACCATACATATCTAGAACTAATGAGAATACCCTACTGCAAAATCAAGAAATCTATGAAGCCGAGCAGAAATTGAACGAAGCCAAAAATGTTTCGCACATGCCCCCACCACCCGAACACCCTGCAAAAATTACACGTATAAATCCAACTAGTTTAAATAGGCAATATAGTAAACGAAATAATCAACAAACTCTGACAGGCAAGACAAAAAGCAAATGTACAGCACAAAACATTTTATCTCCCAACCTACCCTGCTACTTCACCAATGCACAAAGTATTGTAAATAAAATTAATGAATTTTCTGCAAGTATGTGTAGTTTAAAGCCAAAAATCTAAGGTATCTGCACTACTTGGGGGAGGGAAGATGCAACAGATGCAGTTGTGAAATTACAAGGTTATGATATATTTAGGAACGACCACGTAAACACGAAGGGAGTGGGGTTTTGCTATTAATCCATGAATCACTAATGCCTCACACAGAGATGATCTGGCAAACTCAGAATATAAGGACTCAGTATGGTGTGAAATTAAGCTAAATAAGGGGGAAACCATACTCATTGGAAATTGTTGTAGATCACCAAGTAGTCCAGAAACTAATAATACCAACCTTCTTGACCTCTTAGATAAGTTAAGACGTGACAAAGCCACACACCTATTGGTAATGGGAGATTTTAATATGCCAGAAAATGACTTTATCGATTGTTGTTCAACAAGTAATCCAAATAATATAGCATATAGATTTCTTGGGGGGGGGGGGGGGGGGAACATATTGACCAACCCACCCGATTCAGAGAAGGGCATAATCCATCTATACTAGATCTTATATTTACCAAGGAAGAACACATGGTTGAACATATTGAAGATCTACCAGGTTTAGGAAAGAGTGACCACATTGCTCTCTTGTTCACATTTGTTTGATCATCCATTCTACCACAAATACAAAATGATATCGCCGGAGGATGCAATATATGGAAAGCTGATTTTGCATCGATTAATCAAGAACTCTCAAAGATTGACTGGGATTCACAAATAGATATCAATGATATAGATACAGCCTGGAACTCATTTGCAAACATTATAAATTCTCAAACTGACAAGTATGTACAACACCCCCCCCCCCCAACCCCACTCCAAAATCAAGACCGTCAAACACCAGTAAACCAAAGTGGATAAGTAAGGGAGTACTAAAATCCATCAGGGAAAAATATAGGCTATGGAAAACCTACAAAACTAGTAGACAGAGTGAAGACTGAAAACAGTATCTAAAACAGCATAATGCAACCGGTATTTTATGTACAAAAACACATACAGATTATGAGAAAGGTCTTGTAAAAGAATTCAAATATAAACCAAAAAGATTCTATAGCTACATTCGGGATTGTCAGAAGACCAAGATCGCAATACCAAACCTGCAGAATGAAGGCGGAACCTTTACTACAGTTGATGCGGAAAATGCAAATCTCTTAAATAATTTTTTCAAATTGGTGTTTGTAAGAGATGAAAATGATAACATGCCTCAGTTTCCAGCCATACTTAATAAACAAAAGTACCTCAAAACTATATCTATTTCAAGCAGTGATATCATTAAAAACTAGAGAAACTAAAACCAGATAGTGCCCCCGGCTCAGATAATATTCACCCGAAACTCCTAAAAGAGTGTGCCAGCAATTTAGTGGAACTATTACATATACTATGCAAGCTTTCAATAGCAACTGGAACTACCCCCAAAATATGGAAAAATGCAACAATAACACCTATCTTCAAAAAAGGCAATAAAAACTTACAGAAAACTACCAGCCAATTTCACTTACATGTGTACTATGCAAAATATTAGAATCAACCATCAAAGACAAACTTGTACAACACTTCGAGTCCAACAACCTTTTAGCGATACACCAGCATGGATTCGTCCAAGGGCGAAGCTGCTTGACAAACTTGCTAGAAACTCTAGAAAGCTGGACAGAGTCCCTTGACAGTAACAACATGTAGACATAATTTACCTAGACTATCAAAAAGCATTAAACACAGTACTACACAAAAGATTACTTCATAAACTAGAGGCATATGTAGCTCGCTGGGTGGTGTCGGGCCATTCCGATGTCTCATGTTGACTCGCTGCGCCGTAAGTGCACGACGAGTGATTATGCTGGTTAGCATCCGGTCTCGGGGTGACGGACCTTGAACGAGACTGCCCTGTGGGAAACAAATTCCGGCTCCTAAGGCCGGTGGAACTCAATTGTTCCAGTGGGGCTGTGCGGCCATTGTCGCGAACATTAAACACAACGGTCTCATCCCAAGAGTTTGTGTCACCAGTATGCCTGTCCATAGCAATTTCGTGATCTATGGACTTACAAGATTTGATTTGGTGACCTACAAAATATAAGTCTATACAATGAGTTTACCTAACTAATTGAAAAATATGCTAGATAAAACTACAATAAGAGCATACGAAAATACAAGACATAGAGGCAGGTAGATGAACTATTAAACATGGGGATCTCGGAGGTACCACACAGACTCGTAGGTCTGCAGAGGTATCCCCGCAAGGGAGGCTCCCATACACGAGACATAGCTATTTAGCTTAATATAAGTTATTATACCTCTAAGCTGAAAGGAAGAAGGCTATCTCAGACGAAAAAGTGATGTGCCTCACGCGGGCACTACTCCTAGTGCTAGTTTGGGTGAGGAGTATTATCATGGCGTGGACCATCATCGCTGAATCCTTGCGAGAGGCAAGTGCCTCACGCGGGCCTCCATCTTGGGAAGGTGTTGCTAGTGCTTAAAGCGGGAGAAGAGTAGTAGGCAAAAATGGGCCCACTCTAATATTTCAAACAAAAATGCTGTAGAAAGAAAAGACCGTACGTAGTGAGATTATGACTATAGGGGTGCGTACTGTTTTATGTGAAGACAGAACGGAAGATTCCCGATGGATTCCTTTATCATCGTCTTATGTGATTCCTAATATGCTGAGTTAGTAGTTGCCGCTTTATTTCTGCGTGCCTTCTGCTTTGCTTAATTCCTTTTAGTTGTTTTCAAAACAAGAATTAGTTTAGGCCGCAACTGGCCGATATCTACCTAGCTATTAGACACGGCTGTCATGGAGATGATGCCCGAGGACATCAATACTGTAGACAGTGCTCATACATGTTACTTAGTGGGATATCCGAACTGGGTGAGAATCCAGACATTCCGCTTCGCAACCACATGAAACATTACAGGACAAGGTTTACATTTCACGAAAGCATTATTAGGCCATATCGCCTATCGTTATGGTGGGGGTAAGAGAGACGAATGCACACCATAAATGTCCTTCCCGTAAGGGCGTGGCAAACCTAAATATCATGCCCAGACATTTTAACAGTATTCGGTGAGAATACATTTCCCACCCATCACCGGGTCCTATGAAACTAACCATTTAACCTGTCGTTAGGTTTATATACAAGTTGCCAGTTTTGCACTGTGGTGCGGGAGGGTTGTCAGTAAATAAGATAATAATTAATACATGTGTTTTCGCAGTGCTTTCCTACATTGGCTTAAAGTACTATCTACTAAGTATCCGAAGATACACGGGAATGTGTATGTGATACCGCACCCTAGCCATCACCGCTCGGAAACCCCAATAGTTTCCCAGAGTTGGATCAGCCCATGGTGCGGATAGGGACATCCAAACAATTAAGAAGCCACAAGGCTAAGAGGAATATGAAGAGAGCCAAAATCTTGGAGTTATGAGTCTTACCGGAGTGTGGGGCTAGATTATCGCACTGTCGGAAGAGAAGAATATATTACACAGTATGTAATTAAGAAAGTGTCTCTAATCATTATGAACCTATCCTATCGAGCTGAATAGAAAAGGGTTATTCGGTAGCATGCTGGGCTAAACAGAATCATAGCATGGACAGCGACCTCGGTGAAAAATTGTTGGTGGCGTGAGAAAATGCTGCATATATAAATGTTGCTGTATAGTGTTTCCTACGTGCACTGCATTCCTATATTTTCTATAACTTAAGCAAAACAGTTTAACGGATGGCCACTGGCCATATACATACGTAATCTAACCAGAACAAACAATACGGTGGCAATGATTAAGATATATATAGTAATACAGGTTAACGAACCTACTATAGTGCAGTTAGCAACACATTGAGGAAAATGAAAATAACTATTTAACAAATACAAAAATTATAACTATTGGTCCTAAGACCGTCATGGTTCCTTTTAGTCATCGGAACCGTTAGTACGGATACGAGATAATTAACAAAACCTATATAGAGAAATAATTAAATGGTGAAGTATAGTTACTTGAATACTTGGTAGTCATTCCCAAGTTAGGCTACTGTGTCACTGAAATTGAGACGTAGATCCATAGTCGACGTGAGATGATGCACTGTCCGGAAGGGTGGTTCCTGCAAGCTGTTTTCCGCAAACAAGACTTCCGCACGAACACTCATGGCGGGATGAGTACATCGCTTAGTGATGTAGGCCTAATAGAATGTCTAACGAGCAGTCAGTAAAAGATACTATAGTACTACATGGTGAAGAAAATTCCCGTACACCGATGGCATGGATGGAAGGTGGAAACAACCCGTCACAAGCGGCGGTTGTCAGAGGCAAATGAAGATACAAAACAAAACTTCACAGTGCTGGGTACGTCAACCAGCTCTGAAGACGCACTGGGCAGAGTTTACTTGCTGCGTTTGAAAGTTGAAAGAACTTACACGATTGGTGCAGCATCGTTTGAAATACCACTTTTAGGCATGGCCGGCAGATCTGGCCAGTCATCCATCAAAGAATATCCTGCCTCTACATCTGTAGACTCACATATTCAGGCCGCAAAGGCCTCACCACAAGTTTGTGTTCCGAATGTAGATGTAATATTCGTGAACGATTATCGAAAGTTCCCAATTACTCCCGTAAATGGGGAGTTACAAAATTGTGTTAGTGCGGTGGGATGGAAACTGAACACTACAGGATAAAAATCTGACACAGACGCATATCGCGCTTGATAATAGTTGGTACAGCTCCAACCTGTTCGGCCCCTGGCCGAGGATGCTCTCGATCACTGGATCGCTTCTCCTTTTATGTTCTCCATGACGTCACAGGCGCAGGCTTCATCCAATCATCGTTCGAGCAACAGCCAATCAGCACACAGCTGATAATAGCGTCGTCGAACGTTCTAGAACATTCTAGAAACCTTACGTCCACGTGGTTATGACGTCAGGGCAATATTCTGAAGACAATCAAGAAGAGTTTTCCTTGATAACTCAGCTATTTCTCAACCGATTTTGAAATGGTTTACAGACAATCAATAAGAATTACAGAGTACCAGCTCGGTACACTATAAGCGCCATCCTATCTAGGTCACAACTACGTGCTCCATAGAAACAGCGTCCTGGCACGCACATGCGCATAATGCGTTCTAGCGAACTTAGTCGTTTTTCGACATGCTCTCTCTCTCTCCCATATGCCTATATATGCTTATAGCTCTACCATGAGGGGCGTGTTCAGAAAATGAATCCTAGACTGGCGGCGCGTTCCCAGCTTAGCTGGTATGGCCGGTACCCACCGGTCGATCCGAACAACACATACGGAATCACTGGCCGCATATTGACCTGGCTAAAGGGTTTATCCAAGATCGACAAATGATGGTTCACATCCGATGAAACTGCTCAGAAGTGTTGACAGTTGAGTTCCACAGGGCTCCGTCCTGGGTCCACTGTTATTCCTGGTATATGTAAACAATAGTGCAGACAATATTCAAAGCAACATCAAAATGTTTGCAGATGACACAAAACTCTGGACCCACATTAAAGACGACTCAGCTTGTAAAAAATTACAAAACGACCTAAACTATCTTAATGGATGGTCGGACCAGTGGCTTTTAAAATTCAATGCCAGTAAATCCAAGAAAATGCACCTAGGTCATAATAATCAATTGCCTAACTTAACCATGAAAGACAAAAGTGAAAAACATACACTGCAGATTACAACGCATGAAAAAGATTTAGGAATCTGGATAAAAATGAGCTTAAACTAACTATTTAGGCTTTAAAAGCAGCAAATAAAGCCATGTATATCATGAGACAAATCAAACGAGCATTCAGCCACCTCGACCGAGAAACATTTCTTATTTTGTACAAAACCTATGTCCGCCAACATCTAGAATATTGTGTACAAGCCTGGTGACCATACCTTGTCAAAGACATCAACCACATAGAACAAGTACAGCACTGATGCACCAAATTAGTAGTAGGATTACGAAACAAAACATATGAAGAACGACTCAAAGTACTTGGTCTCCCAACTCTAAAACAACGTCGACTCAGGAGCGACCTAATAGAAACATACAAAATTATTACACAAAAAGAAAACATTGATCCAGGACAATTCGTTTCATTGGTATAATGATCTGGACAGCGAGGTCATAGCCTACAGTTCTTCAAACGTCGATGTCGAACACAAATTAGGCAAAAAGATTTCAGTTACAGAATTGTGAACGATTGGAGTATGATCAAATCAAAAACCGTAAATGCCTTTAAAACTGCTCTAGACACCTTTTGGAAGCAAACCCAGCAGTAGGATAGAGTATCATATTTCAAAATGGACATAAAATTGGCAAAATGCTTAACTTCGTCCATCTCTGTAACTCTAAAACCCAATGATTTATCATTTGCTTATGACCCTCTTGAAAAAGCTGATCTTCAGAACACTTATTTTGTTAGTATATTCAAAATTAATGATTCTGGAATACAGTTACCTCCCCTGTCTGTGCACACCAAGAGCACACTAAGCATGATACAAATAATTATTACAGACGTTCTTGATATCCTTTCTAATCTGAATACATCAAAGTTGGTCCTGATAAATTAAGTCCCAAAGCCTTAAAAGAGAGAAGCGGCATTCTAGCGCCAATTTTAATGCAGTGTTTTAACCATTCCATTAACAACTCCCAGTTTCCTTCAACATGGAAAAATGCAAATGTCACTCCAATCTTTAAGAAAGGACATGGAAGCTTATGCTCAAACTACTGCCCCATCTCCATTCTAAGTTGTTTGAGTAAAGTGATGGAGCGAACTGTTTTTAAACATATATATATAATTATATTAGAGACTATATTACACCCTACCAATCTGGATTTCTCTCTGGCCACTCAACAGTAAATCAATTACTAGACATTTACACCGCAATTGTCCAAGCACTCGATGACCAGAAAGAAGTTATGTTCTTGTTTTTCGATATAGCTAAAGGGTTTGACCGTGTATGGCACCGTGGTCTTATACAAAAACTGAGGCAATTCGGTATATCAGGCAGCCTTCTAGCCTGGCTTGAAGACAATCTCACTTTAAGAAACCAATGAGTAGTCCTAAATGGCATTGACTCATTTTTGCTCCCACTACATACTGGAGTACCCCAGGGTTCAGTTCTTGGACGGTTATTATTTATTATTTTCATTAATGATCTGCCAAATAATATCTTAATTAATATTAGATTATTTGCAGACGATACCTCCCTCTATGTGATGTCGGATATTCTAGAGGCCCATTTTCCAATGGTGAATCATGACTTGGCAATGATGTCTCAATGGGCCAATACATGGCTTGTAGAATTCAATGCCTCCAAAATGGCATCCTTATTTATCTCCCTACGTCATAATCCTACATGTTTTCCGATAGACTTCAAAGGCTCTGAAATTTATGCATCAACGCACCCCAAACACCTCGTCGTTAATGGTAAAGGTCATTGAATAGAACATGTAGAAGCAATGATGACAAAGGCCCAACATATTGTCTCTCTGTGTAATGGTTTGAAATATATACTTGATAGCGATTGCCCGGAAATTATGTGACAGAGCTTTATCTTACACGTACCAGAATACACACGCCCCGTCTGCGATAATCTCCCACAAAATCTTATTACAAGACTGGAAAATTTCCAGAAGGAGGTCCTAAGAACTATAAGTGGACTCACCTGCAGTGCCAGCATGGAAGATTTATACGCTGAACCAGGTATGGTAACACTTTCATGCAGACACAAAACCCAAAAATTAGAAATGCTCTACACAATTATAAATGGTGCAACAAGTGAGACATTGTCTACTTATCTCTTACCCTTTTCACAAAGGACAAACCCTCATAATATCCGCCAACTCAACACCTATACACCACCCAGATGTCGCACTGAGCTCTATCGTAGTTCTTTCCTCCTGGCTACGATTAGTCTTCCGGATCCTGACAAAACGTCCCATACAATAAAAGAATTAAAAAATAAATTGAACGCAATGTCTCAAAAACGACCCCCGCCTAGGTGATACTATGCAGGTCAACAACCTGCTAACACAGTATATTCCAGGCACCCAAACAATTGTAGTGGCTTAAACAGACACCTCCATGATAACTTCTTGTTAGACTCCCCTAGGTGCTCATGTGGGCACCCGGATGAAACAATTGAGTACTACATCTTCCACTGCCCACTATACAATAATCAAAGAAGAACATTTTATACTGAATTAGGCCTAAACAATATTTCTATTAACCCACTGGCCTCTAAAGTTTTGCTATATGGCAATGAAAATCTCAATACAGACATGAATATTATTGTATCCACACTATTTTGCCAATACATTGCTGATACTGGCCGTTTTAATTGATATTCATTCTCCCATAATCGTCCACCCAAAATTGTACCTTTGCCCACTGCACACAACCCATTACCATGCGGTGCAAGCAGGAATGTGTGAAAATCAACCCGAATTCTACTCTACTCTCTTTTACTAGCTTGTCCTTTTTTTCATTATTTTAATTTCTACATTTCTACTTCTACTAGTCTGTCTTTATTAGTAATTTATTAACAATGATATTAGTTAAATGCATTATTAAATTACTTAGTCTAACATGATCTTATGTACCCGCCACTTGATTAATTAAATTACTGTATATCCTTACAAGTGGGAGACACACCAATAAGATGTATCTTACTGTGCTCCCACTTTAACAGAAAAATAAAATTGTTTAAACCAAATACAGCATATTAAAATTACGGTAGATTAGACATTGTGTACTATGTGCGGAGACTTGTTAACCACTAAAAACTGTATTCTTCACTGTTCCTGAGTATGGACCGCACCAGCTAGTACCATGCAGCAAATCTCCAAGCAGCAGATACACTGCATGTCCACTCGCATCACAACTATGTAGTGCATCAACTACATGTGTTGTTTATTAAATTCTGCACTGATGACTAATAGGTGCACCACATAGGTATATGTATCTTAATACCGTTTTTCATTAATGAGTACCAAAATTAGTGGTGCCGTAAGGTCAGGTGCGACCTCCGTTTTGCATCTTTACAGTATATAATTATGAACGTTGTAATGGTGCCAGCATTTAAACGGTACCACAAGTCAGATGCATTCTCCATATTTTAATGATTTGTATAGATGTAATGAGGCATTCTGCCCATATTGTTAGTTAGTTATTTTAAAAACTACAAAGTACTTGGACCGCAGTTCACTTAGCTTACACTAAACATCAACAACAAACGCATCACCTTGTTTCTCCCCTACAGCAACAATTTTTCACTACGGTCGCTGTTCATGCTCTCAGTAGCGAGCATGACATGCAGCCACCAAACCTAACTATGATAGCTCGATAGGATGGTTTGAAAGTAGCCAATGGCGACTACTCGTTAAACAGAACCTTGTTATATAAAACTTTTTTCCGTGCACTACAGCTCCGTTATATTAACGGTACCGTTAGTTTTTATAGTTGGGTATTTATGTTAAGCCCTCCTAAATTTAATGAACGAGTAGCTGCCTCTGACTACACTTCTCTGGCCATCTGGCCGAAATAATTGTTCGGATTCCCTCAGTTGGGACTGAATTAAGAAACTACTGGGGTTTCTTGACAGTCAGAATCAAGGTGTCGATGACCATGCATTCCCCTGTGTATCTTCGGACACTTATTAAGCAAGCCTTTATGCCAAAGTAGGAACCACTGTGAAAATAAATGAATAATATTATTGCCAGTCCATGCAGTGTGTTCTTTGGGAAACTGTGTTTAAACCTAACACAGCTAAAATGGTAACTCCAGAGTTCGGGTCTCACATGATCTTCACCCGAAACATCAGGTGATGGGTAAAGACGAAGATCGCCATCTAACTCTAATGGTGACTGGGTGTGGCCTTAGAGTCCGCCATGCCCTCTGGGAAGGGCAGCATAGATGGAAATCCGTTTCTCTCACCCCACCATAAATAATTTTAAAAAGGCTTTCTAAGATGCTTTTGTAATGTGACTTGTCCCTGTCTTGTTATTTGTGGTTGCACTGCGGTATGCATAGGGATCGCTTTGCAGTTCTGAAACTACTACCAGGCAACATGTTGCACACTGTCAGTCTGAGGAGAGATGCTCTGCAGGGTATCGGCAACGGTACTGCGCATCCTTGCCAGGAAGGCACATTCGTTAAGGTAAGCAGGTGCTAAGCCATTTGCGGCCTAAAATACGTGTTTGAACCTAATATCTAAGTGTTAGTCTAGGCCCCTTAAGAATGCCCGCAGAAGTAAAGTGGCACCAACTAAAACAATATCTTTAACACCCACAAGATGATGGTGCCAAATTCCCTAGCAATCATCCACCCCATCTTCACGTAAAAAACTGCATGCATCCCACAGCAAATAATTACACTAGGTTGAATCATATTATAATCTTTTGCATTTCTTCAAATAGGAGGCCATCCTTTTTAACCGCTCTCCTCCTCTGCTTCTGCATTGCAGGTATTTTTCCTGGATGGAGGCCCGCGTGAGGCACATTCCTCTCGCGAAACCACAGTATTTTTGTAGGTTAACTCCTCCATTTTACCCTTGCATCTCTATAGGAGGGCGACCTTTTTTACCACTCTCCTCCTCCACTTTGGCGTTGTAGGCATTTTCCTGTGATTGAGGCCTGAGCGAGGCACTTTCCTCTCGCAAACCAATAATTTTTGGCCAGCCGGAGGCAGATATAGTTTATATTAAACCAACTGATTTACCACGCCTGGACACGCCTTCACAGGGGTACCTTCCATGATACCCCCTATATATGAATAGATCTGTTAGGTACCTCTGGCGAGATACGGAACAGCACACCACTTTTGTTTTTATGCACACCATTTTATAAAGCAGCAAACGAGTACCATTGTTTGATTCGTTTAATAGTGAATTGTGTCATTACCACTTTCCCATCTTTGGAATGATGGCAAGACAAACTGGTAATATGAACAGCCGGGATGAAATGGTGATGTTGAATTTCTGCAGCAATGACTGCAAGAGCCCACTGGAACATAATCGTTCCACCGGCCCTGGAGATCGGTCTTTGTGGACACCGGAGATGTGCTGCATCTACTCCCAATCCCCGAGGTTAGCTAGCCAGTGACACCTTACAGAGGAGCCACGTGCACCCATGCCAGCTATAGGGGTCTAGAAACATGTGGCCCAAATTCTGTCCCTGATCTACTTTTGAGAAGAACAAATGAGATACTATATAAGTCATCCATTGACGTTAGCCCTGCTAGAAAACCAAGAAGACCAAGGATGGGACATAAATGTGGCTTAGACCTAAAGCCTCTGGTGCACGAAGCAAAGTGGGCACACAAGGTTTGGAAAGATGAAGGATGTCCCGAGGACTGTGAAACTGCAATAACAAAAATGTAACAAGGAAGAACCTAATGAAGGCACAATGGTTACTGGTAGCAGAAGAAAGAAATAATCTTTATGAAACAATAATGCCTGCTGAAGAAAATGATCAGGGCAATATGTTTAGTGCTATAAGTAAGCTACTAAAATGTGAAACCTTCTGAAGAGCCATCAATTGTCTTTAGTGCTTCAGAACATGATAAAACAGAACCCAAACTATGGGCATCGTACTACGATAGGTTGCCAACTCCAAAAGGTGAGCCAACATTTGATGCTGTGATCAAACAATCATCAGAATTCAGATGCATTTTGACTAGCCTTATATGTCCTCATCATATCCTTTGCTTCCAATAATAATGCTAGACACTGAGAAACATATATGTCGCCTAAGACATGGAAAATCGGCTGATATATTTGGTGTATCATCAGAGCATGAACAATATGCTGCCAGTGATGTAATTATGATCTGAAATATGGTTAACAATAATGCGTTAGCAACCAGAAATGTATCAGATGCAATGAAGCTCAGACTGGTAACTCCTGTGCCGAAGAAAGGCATACCATTTTGAAACCCTGATAACTACAGGTGGATTAGTGTTGCCTCTATACTGGGAAAGGTTGTTGAGAAGGAGATTGTACAGCACATCAGGCCAATACTGAATCATCAAAAACTAAGCTGCAACTTGGGTTTACAGAAAAATGCTGATCAACAAATGCAGTATTCATATTAACCGAGACCATTCCTGAAGCCTTGTAGATGTAGCGTGGATCGACCGGTCGTGTACGAACCGTCCTGGCACATCTGGGTGCGGAATGGCCAGACTGGGTATGTTCCAAGCACACCCCATGGGTAAGACAGCATGCGTGCATAGAGCCATATACGAGAGGTTCGTAAAACGGCTAAGTCCGTGAGATTACCTAGCGTGCATGCGCGGGCGTCAGAGATTGCTTGCCAACGTTAACGCAGAGAGGAAAAGCATCAATTTTGTACTGAGTCAGTACATATAATTCCTTTAATTTACACCTTCCTCGTCGTCCCTTCTCGATCATGACAGGAATGAAGCGAGGATTCGAAATCGTTTTACTATTTTAAAATCGGTCCAGAAATGGGTGAGTTATCGTTAATTAAACCAGCAAATTGATTTCAAAATATACAACTCTATAGGCTTAGCGCATGCATGCACTCAGTACATAGGTACGATAGCGCGTCACGTGACCCACTTCCCTGCCTCTGTAGCTCGCTCACTGATTGGCTGTGGCGCTCCAACTGTGACATCATGAGTAGTATAAAAGGGGCTGGAAAATCAGAATTGAGAGCAGTTAGGAGCGAACTGGTGGTTTTGAGGTACCTCGTCTGAGATAGCGAGTCGTGGGTAACTTCTAACTGTATAGCCGACTTTCTGTAGCCAACTGCAGTGACATTCAAATTTGAGCACTCACTTCTCTAGGGTACAAGCCACAACGTCCGCATCGCAAGTTTTTGTACACCCCCGGAAAGAAATCACCCAGGGTCAATAAAGAAAATCAAGTAAGGTAACCCAGGCCACTACAACCGCAGAGGGACCTTTGTGCGGATGGGCCTATTGGCCCAGATGTAAGCTCATCTAGTATGTAGGGTCAGATCTGCCGTACCATGCCGACCAGTGGTGAATCAAATCTGCACATGTTTTGTGTTAGACTTTAAATGTTTTGACCGCAGCCAGGTGACATTGCCCGATGCATTGTACGAGCTATTCAATGCATCTCGCCTTGTGATTTGCCAGAATGCATCCGCATTATAAACTTTCATCCGTAGCCCTCCACAACTACAGGGCTGCTTTCAATTTCCATACCAGTACGGAACTTTCAGCATACCGCTTAAATTATGAACTTTGTGCAGAGATGTGACTAGCTACTAGCCATCCGCATCCGCAAACGTTCTTCTTCACTGTTCCTGAGAATGAGCCACATCAGACAGTCTGCCTGCACTTTTCCCTCGCAGCTGACTTCCGCGTAATGTGTAACGTTACGACTACTGTGATTCCAGAACTTTTTACAGAATGATGACTATTAGGTACTCTGTCATTGTTATACTGTTATTGTATTCATGTTTTACTTTTGTGTAACAGGTACTGATGACTAATAGGTACCTGCCAGTCGCTTGAGACTGAATTTTTATAGTTTATTATTATAATGTATATATTATTCTTATTTTTGTGCCTATAAGCACCATCAAGGTTGTGTGACCTTCTACTTTACTGTTTTGTGATAAGTTATGGCACTTGCCATCCTAGTTATATATGTTTTGCTTATTGTATATAAAAACATTGGAACCGCAGTTCGCTAGGCTACACAATCCAGCAACAACAACCGCAACACCTTGTTCCCCAACAGCATCAATTATTCACTGAGGTCACTTTTCATGTCCTCATTGCGCGAACATAACATGTGGTCGACTAAACCTGGACTAATTTAGCTCAATCGGATATGTTTATGGTAGTATGGACGATTACTCTATAGGAGGCATTTTGTGTAAGTCTCTTTTCCGGGAGTAACGGATATGTAACACTGCACACCGACTAGGTTGCATAAATTGGCCTCCATTATATGAGTAATTGTCTCTGTCTATGCTCCTCCCACTTCCAGGCTTATGAATTGTTTGGACCTTCCGCCATCACGTTGTTTAGAGCTGACTATGAAACTATTGGGGGGTTCACAGTGGTTAGAAACAAAGTGACGATAACCGCATACACTTCCCCTGTATCTTCGGATACTAGTTAGTTAGATATCCACAGCAAAGTAAGAATCACAGCGAAAATATTATAGTTACTGGCCTGCAGTGCATCTCTGGGCGAATTTCACATAACCCTAAAGATGGGTAAAATATTAGTTCCCCGGGTACGGATCTCACATGATCCTCTCCCGACACACTGGTGATGGGCAGGACTCAGCTCTCCATCTAACTCTACTAGTGACTGGGTGTGATCTTAGAACCCACCACGCCCTCACGGGAAGGTGGCTAAAGTTGGATAGCTGCCTCTTTGTCCCCACCCTAAAACCTATAAGTGCTTTCCAATGCTTATGTAATGTGACTCATCCCTGTGCTGTTATAGGTGGTCATGATACGATTGTGCCGGGATCATTATATGATTCCGGAGCTTTCATCTCACAATATTTTCAAATGGTGTCTAACTAAGGGTGGTGACCATATATGGTTATTGAGTATTGCCATTTGTGGCTTAACCTTGATCATACCACAAGACTAAATGTTGTGATCGGATCTAGCAGAAGGACTGCATAAATAAAGCAGCAACAACTAAATCAGTATCTTGAAACTTACATAAGGTGACGGTATTGAATTCTGCCGAAATCATCCACCACATCTTCACGTAATACAGCGTGCATCACATTAAACTTATAATTTCACTAGGTTGACTCTTTTACTTAAATTGATTTGAATAAGAGAGTGGCCCTTTTTGCCATCTCTCTTCCTCCGCTTCGAGGTTGTAGGAATTTTCCTGTGATGGAGGCCCGTTCGAGGCACTTTCCTCTCGTATGAAATAATGTTTGTGTTAGGGGTTAATTTAGTTTATATTAAACTTGCTAAGTAGCCATGCTAAGACCCTCCTTTGTGGGGATGCCTCACGGATTCTGGTCTATGAGGTACATCTGGCAATGACCATGATGGCGAGTCATCAACTTGACCCTATGTACTTGACTTCTCTCTTGTAGCAGCAAACGAGTGCTTTTGTTTGACTGTTACGATTGTAATTATTGTATGCATTTAATTATGTCCCCGCCTTAAATGGAGCTGGAGGACCGTCACAGTGAGGATGAGACCATGAGGTTCAACTTCTGTGGCGATGGTCGCACAGCCCAACTGGAATGTGAATGTTCAACCGGCTCTAGATAACGGTCTTATCCGGCAGCGTGCAATACCGGATCCGCAACCCTGAGATGCGCAGCTAACCAGCAACCTCGTCACAATGCACCATGCACTGGCAGTACATCAGAACGAACTCGTCCGGCAGACCAGTGCACACACCGGGAGGCCATAGAGAACAAGAGCCATGTGTATATAATAGGGGCCTACACATGGCTGCGAGTAAGGTTTTTGCCATCGTCGAACTTGCCGGCCTCCTATGCTGTGTACTCCTGTTGTATCAATGGCAAACTATGGCCTATCTTAGACTGTATGTATACCAGTATTGGCATTGCAATCAAATGGAGATGAAGCATCTCGAGGCCGTGTATTGAGTGCCAAGGAGAGGTTGAGATATCTACAGATCGCTTCAATAGCAGATGCAATAGTTTGTTAAATAACTATGAGATCCACTCAGCGGCCTACAGAACTGGCGCAGTTCCCAGTGGTGCAATCATGTGTGCAGACGACTTAGCCCTTGGACAACTACACCAAGTGCTATGAAGCAGCTGATAAAATGAATCCCAGCGGAATGCATCGAAAGAGTGTTATCTCTTCAGCAGCACCAAAACTTCTCCAATGACCGCCAAGGCTTCACCACCTGCTAACTTATACCTTAAAGGCAAGTTACTGGACAGCTCAAAACTCGAAGTATGCTTATGTGTTACAAGAAATTCAGCCTGTACAAATCAACAGACAATTGAGAACAGGGAAAACGTGGCAAGGCGAGCTGCATGCTTATTTATTGGTGCTGGACTCCATGAGTTGAACGGGCTGAACCCGGTTGCATCCAATTAAATCTGGGATGTTTACATTACCCCGGTCCTCATACATGGGCTAGAGGGTTTGATCCTTAAATCAACAGAAGTAAATAAGCTCGAAGAATTCTACAGGTTGCCCCTCTAGCGAATACAGCACCTGGCAACTGTGTGCGCCAAAGAGGCAGCTTACTTGTTACTTGGTGCAATACCTATTGAAGGCCATCTGCACAAAAGGACCGTAACCTTTCTTGTGAATATGATGCGCAGAGAAGGCTCTATAGAAAGCGATCTAACTGAGAGACAATTGGCAGTTAACTCTCCAGAATCACATAGCTGTGTAGAAAAAGTTACGCAAATCCTAACGATGTACAGCTTGCCCTCTGCATATACTTTAATAAAAGAGCTGCCAAGCAAGTAATTTGATTGAAATGGTGTCGGCTCAGATCAATGCCTACTGGGATAGAAAGTTGAAAGAAGAAGCCACAGGGAAGGAAACATTGCAGTACCTCAAATTAGATGCCTTTGAAATCGACAAGCCACACCCTTTATGGGAGAGCTACAAAACTGACAAGATCTCTATATATAGAGCAACTGTCTAAGCAAAACTACTCGTACAAAGATAACATCTACTATGTGGGATGACCAGGAGTATAAGGGGGTCTGACTATATGTCCTCTTTGTATGACTGAGGATGAAACATTGATGCACTCCCTCCTTGTCTATCCAGAACTCCAAGATGTTAGAGGAAACCGATTAACAAGATCTACAGCTGCTTACAACAACATTGTCAAATGAAATGAAGAAACACAGCACACAGGCTATTCAAGATATGGGTAAGCTTGTTACTCCAAAAGCTGCATCGCTTAAGACAAAGCTTGAGAAACTGTCCAGAGAGCTATGTCATGCACTCCACCAGAGGTGCACCACTAAGACCCTGATGAACTCTAACATGCCATAATGACCAGATGACAGGCATGATGCTGTACTTATTTAGAACCGGATCAAAACTCTAATCTATAACAAATGCTGGAAAATGTACTATGGAACTGACTGAACTATATTGGCTAAACACTACTACTAAGTTCATTCACTTTTGGGTAAATAATATGCACATGCCCTCATAGAATTTTTAATTTTGTTACTACGAAAACACTTTTACTGTAATCATGTATCTGTAGAAATCGTGTGAATGGAATATTAAATTGTGACATGTACTCAGAATCTCCAGAATTTGTAAAATACTCCAAGATAGAAATTTACTCCGGAAGCAGGTTCATCTGAGGGGCCTACAGTCTGATAGACTGCACCAATAGCCGAACTAAGCATACAGCAAAATGGGGTTGAAAACAGCTATTTGGTTTAAGCACTAGGAAGTCTACAGGCCAGGACGAAATCCCTGCCCGATTTCTACATGGCCATCAAGCATCCTTGGGGCCTGTGATTATACATCTATTCCAGCAATTGTGCAATAGTGGGTCACTCCCACTAGACTGGAAAGAAGCCCTAATCACTGCTCTATACAAGAAAGGTTAAAAACTGATCCTGCAAACTATCGACCACTCTCACTTGTATACATTGCAATGTCATGGAACATATCATTGCTAGTCACATCTTCACCTAGATGTACACCAGATCGTCGCAAACCATCAACATGCCATCAGACGAAGCTACTCATGCGATACCCAGCTTGCACTCGCTGTAGATGACTGGGCAAAGGTACTAAACTCCAGTGACCAAGTTGATGTCATATTACTTGACTTCGGCAAGGCATGCAACATGGTTGCTTATCTACGTCTCCTGACAAAACTTGGTCACTATGGAATCAGTGGGAAGACACACAAATGGATAAATGGTTTTCTCTCTGGTCGTTCACAGATGGACTCAGTCAATGGACCGCATTCTGAACCAGTGGCTGTCACATCCGGGGTTCTACAGGGATCTGTCCTAGGACCCCTTCTCTTCCTTATCTTCATAAACTGCATCTCTGATGGAATTCACAGTCACATCTGCCTCTTTGAAGATGACAGCATCCTGTACAGATAAGTTAAAGATGACAAAGACCATGATATCTTGCAAGAAGATTTAAATCGTGTTGCATCCTGGGCTGAGAGATTGCAGATATCATTCAATGTGAAGAAATGTCACTTGCTGTCAATCACACTGAAGCGAAACAAGAAGTGACATAAGTATATTATGGATAGAAATCCGATCACGACAGTACCAAACTATCCCTATCTAAGTATCAATATTAGCTCGACCCTTAGCTGGAATGGTCATTGTGATTCTGTTACAGCTAAAGCTAATAAAACACTATGAGGTGTACAGTGAGCTCTCAGTCCATGCCAGCAGTCAGTAAAAGAACAAGCATATGCATCTCTAATCTGTCCTGGGTTGAAATATGCTGCAGCCACCTGGAATCTATATACTGCCTGTAATGTCAACTAGCTAGAGAAAGTCCAATGCCGTGCAGCTAGATTCGTATCTGGCGATTGTTGCTGTGCTACCAGCATGACCGGCCTGATGCACAACCTAGGCTGGCACAGCTTAGAGATCAGTAGAGTAGTCACTCAAACAATCTTTCACAAAGCCTATGATGGTCTTGCTGATATTTAATTTCCAGCCTCTGTTCAACTGTCTCAATCCATAACTATGTGCACAGAACATGATCTTAAATGACAACACATGTATCCAGTGTAAAAATCGTGTCTATCGTTTCTCCCTTTTTCGACGCAATATTCCAATCTGGAACCAGCTTCCTTTAATTGTTATACATGCTCCAGATTCACAACATTTTCACAGCATTTTCAGGCTGCTGCTACACCAGTCATGCTTGACCTTAATCCAATGCCTTTGCTCAAGCGGCTGTAGCAGACTTACTTGATCTTGATCTTTATATGATATATTGACAGAAACCAATTCTGGCATAGAGTCAATGGGTTTGAGAGAGGCTGCTGTTTATGGGTTTGAAACCTTGTGTCTAGATTGAAAGTCCTCCACTGATGTACAGACAACAGAATCCTCCAGCTGGTTCCAATCTACTGTAGTCTGCACAAAGAATATTTGTACACGTCCGGGTAAGTTTTATTCTCATATTTTTTTGAAGCACCGGCTGTTATTTCATACAAAGTAGTCTACTGTGTTTTTAGTTTAAAAGTTTTCAAAGTTTCTGGGTTTAATCAATATTTTTTTACGTATCGGGTAAGATACTTGTCTGTTGAAAGAGCGGACACTAGCCTTCAGCCACCTTGTAAAGGTACCCGACAAATGTCTCTTGTGTACATATGTTTTTAGCCTCTGTATGTGTGTTCTTAAAGTAACTAAAGCCCAAGCACTGTATACATTATGCACTTGAAATACAAATGATGACGTCACCATACCTATTCGAGTTTTAGCTTTCATTTAGCCACTTGGAATTACAAACAGAAGACGGGAACTACTACGCAGGACAAGTTCAAGTTCAAGTTCAAGTTCAAGATTATTTATTTTGATATAGAATATACATTTACAGTTTCACAACAGGTAGTCCACCAAAGGCAGAGCCTATGTGGCGGTGGACCCCTACATATAACATATAACAACAATATAGGACATGAGAATACTGAATACATAAGGTTAACATGTTATAGTCCTATATATACATATAGTTAACTGTCTCGCTGCCAAGCCTCTGCAGTCTACATTTTCCATGGAGCCTAACTCAGTGTATGCTGAGTACCTCTAAAAAAGAAAATTTGACCGAACGTTGTCGGTGGCTAAGCCACAAGCAACTTTCAGTCAAATTTTTTCTAAAATACTCAGCCAATCCAGAGTCATTGCCAATTGGAGTTATTGTCCGCTTCCAGCAGTCCAACAGTTAATAGACGTATGACAATTTACATTTTTACAGGGAAAGACATGACAGAGGGATGTGTGCTTATCTTGCTTAAATTAATAATTCTATATTACATATTCTTATTATCAATGACAAAGTATTAATTTTTTTTTTAAATTTTTTTTTAGGCTGTGATGGTAGAGGTAGTTGTTTGGTAGTTACCATCATGACAGATATTCTTATTCTTATTATTATTATTATTATTATTATTATTATTATTATTATTATTATTATTATTATTATTATTAATATTTTTATTATTATTATTATTATTTGTTCTGGTGACTGGGTGCAAGTATGAGAATAGCATGCCATGATGGTGAGTGTTTTCCAGAGTCTAGTAGGTTTCTATAATCTTCTTTTTGATATTCTGCTTAAAGTACTGTAGCTTTATGATGTATTATTCCATAACTGAATTGCTTTGTATGAGGGGTTTTGTTGTGTTGCTTTTGTTTGGTGGTGTGTTGAATGGATGTTATTTCTTGTTCTTGTGTTGTGAGGATGCAATTGTGTATTGAGCATAAAAATGTTAGATAAAGATGAGGGTAAGTTGCCATTGTGGAAGTCCCTTAAGATTGTGTATAGTTGGAGCCCTCCTATGTCCTCAAGTTTTAAGACCTTTTCTGATTTAAAGATATCCTGGCCACCTGCCGTTTGTGAAAATAGTTTAATAGATTGCTTTTGCAGAGATTTTAGTTTTTTAAAAAAGCTTGAGATGTATTAGTCCAGATAGCATTGCAGTAGGTGATGTGAGGAAGTATCATTGTGCAGTACAGGTTTTTAATAATATTAGGCGTTAGATAGGGTTTCAGTCTGCGAATGATGCCAATGCTTTTTGCTACCCTGGTAGTAATAATTTCAATATGCTTCTCCCATGTTAAGTTTTTGTCCAGATATACTCCTAAAAACTTAGCATATTGTGCTTCGTGAATTATCTGGTTGTCGATATAGAGGTTTGGGAGAGCTATTTCTTTTAGTTTCTTAGATTTTAGTATAGTATAGTATATAATTAGTTTTTGATACATTTAAGGACAATTTGTTTACTTTAAACCAGTCTATTAATTTCGCCATTTCATTATTGACATTTTTGTATAGAATTTTTATATCCTTGTGGCTGCAGAAAGCATGTGTGTCGTCTGCAAAAAGTATTAGTGAGAGATGTTTGCAGACTTTGGGTATGTCATTCATATATAGGAGAAACAGCAGGGGCCCAAGAACTGAACCCTGGGGAACACCACAAACTATATTTTTGTATTCAGAGATAGCCCCATTGAATTGTACACACTGTTCCCTGTTTGACAGGTAACTCTGTATCCAGTTCAATGCAGTACCTCTTATTCCATAGTATGCAAGCTTTTGCAGTAAAATTCTATGATCAATTGTATCGAAGGCTTTGGAAAGATCCAAGAATACACCTAGCGTATGTTCATTATTCTCAAGGGAGGTTGATAATTTTTCTATCATATCCACAATGGCAAGCATAGTAGAGTGTTTTTCTCTGAAACCATATTGAGAAGGATATATGATTGAGTTTTTGTTTAGATATTTAGTAATTCTACTAAAATACAGCGTTTCTAAGAGTTTTGAGAAAAGTGGAAGTACCGAGACTGGCCGATAATTAGTAAAGTCAGATACATCTTTAGCTTTGTATATGGGTGTCACACGTGCAACCTTTAATCTTGATGGAAATACTCCCTGTGTAAGTGAGAGATTACAGATGTGGTCCAATGGTGTTAGTATTTCTGTTACACAGTGTTTAAAAAATTTCCATTTGAAATTATCGATTCCAGCACTTTTAACTGTGTTAATTTGCATTAGTATTTTGTAGATTTCGTGAGTATCTGATGGATTTAGGAAAATAGAGTGTTGATAACTACCTGTTAGAAAGTCCTTTATATGTATGTTCGAGCTGGGTTGAATTTTTTGTGATAAATTAGGACCAATGTTAGTAAAATACTCATTAAATTTGTCTGCTATTTCTTTTTTGTCGTTAATGACTCTATCATTATAAATAAACCGTGATGCTTCAGTATTGGGTTTTTTCTTATTTAGTAGTGATTTAATCAGTTTCCATGTTTCCTTTATATTATCTTTTTGTTCATCAAATTTATTATGAAAATAATTTTTTTTTGCTGTCCTAATTATCTGATTTAGCCTGTTTCTATATTTCTTGAACTGTGAGTCATTATACTTTGTCGGATACTTAATAAAATTCAGATATAACTTGTTTTATTTTCACAAACAGCACGTGGCCAGGATATCTTTAAATCAGAAAAGGTCTTAAAACTTGAGGACATAGGAGGGCTCCAACTATACACAATCTTAAGGGACTTCCACAATGGCAACTTACCCTCATCCTTATCTAACATTTTTATGCTCAATACACAATTGCATCCTCACAACACAAGAACAAGAAATAACCTCCATTCAACACACCATCAAACAAAAGCAGCACAACAAAAACCCTCATACAAAGCAATTCAGTTATGGAATAATACAGACACAAGCACACGCACGGACATCTTAAAGCTACAGTACTTTAAGCAGAATATCAAAAAGAAGATTATAGAAACCTACTAGACTATGGAAAACACTCACCATCATGGCATGCTATTCTCATACTTGCACCCAGTCACCAGAACAAATAATAATAATAATAATAATAATAATAATAATAATAATAATAATAATAATAATAATAATATTAATAATAATAAGAAGAATAAGAATATCTGTCATAATGGTAACTACTAAACAACTACCTCTACCATCACAGCCTAAAAAAAAATAATAATAATTAATTAATTAATACTTTGTCATTGATAATAAGAATATGTAATATAGAATTATTAACTTAAGCAAGATAAGCACACATCCCTCCGTCATGTCTTTCCCTGTAAAAATGTAAATTGTCATACGTCTATTAACTGCTGGACTGCTGGAAGCGGACAATAACTCCAATTGGCAATGACTGGATTGGGTGAGTATTTTAGAAAATATTTGACTGAAAGTTGCTTGTGGCTTAGCCACCGACAACGTTCGGTCAAATTTTTTTTTTAGAGGTACTCAGCATACCCTGAGTTAGGCTCCATGGAAAATGTAGACTGCAGAGGCTTGGCAGCGAGACAGTTAACTATATGTATATATAGGACTATTACATGTTAACCTTATGTATTCAGTATTCTCATGTCCTATATTGTTGTTATATGTTATATGCAGGGGTCCACCGCCACATAGGCTCTGCCTTTGGTGGACTACCTGTTGTGAAACTGTAAATGTATATTCTATATCAAAATAAATAATCTTGAACTTAGAACTTAGGGTTTAGTAGGATTTTGTTTAAATTTCTTAATATTTTTAAGTGGAAAGGCAGATTCATAGATGTTAGAGCATATAGTGTGGAAGGTGTTGTAGGCATCTTCACATGACTGTGATTCAATTACCTGGTTCCAGTTTATGTTAGCCATATTGTTTTTGAACATTTCTATATTTTCCTTTTTGAAGTCTCTACAAGTTACTGCTTCTTTTACAAATGATTTTCCTTTTTTGTTTTCTTTTTCTGTATAGAAAATAGGTAAATGGTCTGAAATATCTACAACAAATATACCTGTTTGATTCTTGGCACTTACAGCATTATTCGAGATGATGTTGTCAATAACAGTAGCCGAGCATTCTGTAATTCTTGTTGGTTTCGTTATAAATGGATAAAAGCCAGGTATTTTAAATACATTTAATAGGTCTTGAGTGTAGAAGCTATGTTGTTTTAACAAATCAATATTAAAGTCACCTAATATATAAGCGGATTTCTTTTAATTTTGTATGGTATTTAGAATTTTTTCGAATGATTTCATAAATTTGTCGTTGTCACTTCCAGGTGGTCTGTATGTGACACCGACAAGTTTATTTTTAGTTTTTTCATTGGGAATTTCAATAAAAAATAGTTTCAATAAATTCTTCATTCATTGACAGGTCATCTCTCAAATCATACTGTAAACTGTCCTTTATGTAGATGCCTACACCACCACCTTTTTTAGCTGGCCTGTGTTTTTCAATGAATTTGTCATTTTGCATATTAATTAAGTCCAGTGGTGAGTCAAGACAAGAAGAAAAATAAGTAAATTCAACCAAAACATTGTGAACCCCACATGCCGTCTCTGTCAGCTGAGTTCTGAAGATTATCAACACTTCTTGCTACACTGTGGTGCACTCCATCAGTATAGAAATCAATATTTATCACTGCTCAAGAAGGTGTATAGACATTTCGGCAGCCAACCATTTTCGGCAGCTTGGAGTACATTTTCGGTAGCCCGTTTTCGGCAGCCTATATTAGTGTGTGTTCTATTGTTATCCCTGTGTTACCTATATGTTACCTGAGACCCTCAAGAAAACCATCATCGACCACCTTGGCGAGAATTCCTGGAAATATATCTCCAGCATAGAAGATCACCTCGTAAAACTTATTATCGACTGTACAAGTCTAGTCAGGGCTGGATTACTACCTAACAACTTCTCATTATTATGTGAATTGGAATGTATAACTAGAAAACTATGTTACAACCTGCATTGCGGTAGAAGCTTCCTCTTTAACCAGCTTCCACAACAACATTAATCAACAGTAACTGCTGTTAACTGATATCCTGAATCAGAACTGTATTTATATTTAATTGCCCATGCACTCTGGTGCTGAACAGTGTTTGTGTTATTATTATTGAAACGTATGCGGACAACATATTTAGCTAATCTATAATTGCGGACTAAAATTACAATTATATAATGTTCATAAATCAAACTGTAGTTTACGTAACCACGCATGTGGGTGCTCCTATCAAGAGGAGGGATATACGAACAACAACAACAATGGCAGCACTACCTGATAAAGTCCCTGAAGATACTAACACTGATTTACTTAATGGAAATATAAAGTTACCGATGGAGAGAGTTATAGATGGTGGTGAAGAGGCTAAGAAGAAAAAGAGGAAAAAGAAGAAGAAAAAGCAAAGTAATTAAAAAGTGCATATATACTCTATTTTCGTGGTATACACGTGATTTACTTTTGCTTTTGAATATATCGTGATTGTAACCCCTCCCATAGGGGTACTATGGGATTTTAGTCTGCCGCTAGATCTGGTTAAAACACTAATATGAAAGTAGACGTTGCCTATAAGCGAATGCAGACACCATTTATATTATTGCTTAAATAAATAGGACGAATTTGTAGAGGGTCGAAATGTCCTAAATACTTATCATCTTATGCCCATCTATAGTATTTTGAAGCTAATTTTTCGTCATGCGTGGAGGGTATTCTGGTAAATCCAGTCCACAATATTCATAACAATGCGTCTGCCCATTTTTGCATCTTTTACCGGGGCCTACACCATTAAAATAATTGCACCAGTCCAATGGATCTCCGTCCATAATGACTGCGAGCTAAAATGACCGCGGTAGGGACGAAAATGACCGCTATAGTATTCCAATGGTATTCTTAATAAGCCTAACAATATCTACTATCCGCTACGAATATTCTATGCGTATATAAATTACAATATATATTATATATATTATATGTTTCCTACTAGGAGTTCCTATCTAATTTAACTTATATAATTTTTGTGGGTTTTTTCAGGTACCGTCGGGTAGATTGCTAAAGAAGGGAATGAAAATTCCGGAAGTAGCAATTTAAAAAGTGAACACTACGTCTGCTAGATAATGCTAGAGTGCGCAAAGATATTTAATGCTACAAGTTTAGTGCTACAAAAAGCTGTATTGAAATGGTTTTTGTAAATATCTAACTTATGCAGAACGGCTTAACATTAAAACGCATATTTCAAATTTAAATGTGCATATTGGCACGCGAAATGCCTGAAAATAAAATTAAGTAAGATATCTTAACAAGTAAGATTTCATTATGTATAAATTAATAATACTTTTTTGTGAATTTGATTTCCTTTTCATCATATTTAGCTACGCAATTGAAGCCTCTAAAAGTATAAGATTTTAACAATTTATATTTGCGTATGATACGCTGAATTTTGAAATTATCACTTAGCAAGTTTGATTATTTTCACTATAAATGAGTTTCTCAAGAGGTACAGAAATCTTTGAAACAAGAATGTCTAATATGCAAAGGAATTTGTGAAAAATTTGAGAAAATTTTGAGTCTGTAAGGGTAAGTGTATTACCGACTGATCAGCTACCTGAATCTGATACACGCAAAGAAATTTGTAAAAAAATTTGAGATAATTTTGAGTCTAGCAAGTTTGCGTCTGTAAGGGCCAAATGTTTATTACAGACTGATCTGCTACTTGAATCTGTTAGACGACGTGCAAATACATGTACATTCTGATTCGTTTCAATCGTTACTGATAGTTCAATTGGACAGAGGAATCATCATTGTGTTTTATTATATGTCTAGTCTTAGACGTGTATTCAGGCGGACATAGGCTACCATTGTAATGGTTTCCTGCAATTAGGGTATGTGTTATCCAAGCAGGGGGACTGGGTGGGCGAGATAACAATGCATACACGCCTACAAATCCTGCCGCGATTTTAACGCCAAAATTGCTAAAGTTGTACAATTTCTTCATACAAATAAATCCTTTAACCAATACTTATCCAGTACTTTCCGCGAAGGATTGAAATACACAATGCTGAATATTTTGAAACGTATTTCACTGGAACATATTGCTGCCAGTCCTAGTCAAATTTTGTTCAAAATAGTCGCCACATGTTACCTGTTAAATAAATTGTTGTTTTTTATCCTAAGTTTTGACACGTGAAAACACGTTACACCTCCACCATATATTTCTTATGCATGAGTTTATTGAAATGATAGTGCCCATATATATAGACATATAAAAATTTGAAACCTATTGCGCTGGAACCTACTGCTGTCCTGGCTGCCGATGACAGTCAGATTAGTTTTAAAATAATCAACAATATTTAATACATCAATATGAATCATAAATAAGATTACATTTCTGATCATCGAAAACATGTTACACGGCTCGTTGCGGCATCATATAGCAAGACAGATATATGCCTACTGGAAAACCATTGAACATTTTGAATCCTATTTCGCTGACACCGATAGCTGTTGGAACCGGCCCGCCGCCCATACTCAGCGCATGCTGGGATCGATTTATATCGTTTTAATCCAGAATTACAATTTCGTGGTAGCTATCCTATTGACTATTTTGAAAATAATTTCACTGGTTACTGTTGCTGCCGTTGACAGCAACCGCTCCCAGTAAAATTAGTTTCAAAAGACTCAGCAGAATATTTATTATACTGTTTATTAAATTCGTGCACCTGACAGAATATTCCAGCTTTATGACGGAATATTTCTGTCAATTATGATTGCGACGTCAACCAATATGATGTTAGCCCATGTGACGTAATTGATTACGTTGTTAATACATGAGTGGTATATCAGATTCGCCCCTTACTCTTCATAGGTTTCTTAAAATGACCGCGTTATACAGCATACATAATTTGTTGTTACTGATCAGTGAAAACACATTACCGGTACACGCTTTGCTGCAGCATCAATTCATACAGCACAGGATGAATCCACTTTTACCAATGCCCCGCCCATCTTTAGCTCGGAGCCACCCATACTTTGTGCGTGTTCGGATCGATTTATATAATTTTAATTTGAATCCAGAATTCCAATTTCATGGTAGCTATCCAGCTATCCTATTGACTATTTTGAAAATAATTTCACTGGTTACTGGTGCTGCCTTTGACAGCACCTGCTCCCCGTCAAATTAGTTTGAAAAGAGTCAACAGAATATGTATTATATTGTTTATTAAATTCGTGCATCTGACAGACTATTCCAGCTTTATGACGTATGTACACCTTATCATTCATAAGTGTATTGAAATGACAGAGCGCAGCACGTTACCGGTACACACCGTGTTGCAGCGTACAGCAGTCATACAGCACAGGATGAATCCACTTTTACCAATGCTCCACCCATGTCTAGCCCATACTGTGCGCGTGTTTGGAACTCTAGCCCATACTTTGCATGTGTTTAGATCTCTAGCCCATACTTTGCGTGTGTTTAGATCTCTATCCCATACTGTGCGCGTATTTGGATCTCTAGCCCATACTTTGCGCGTGTTTAGATCTCTAGCCCATACTTTGTGCGTGTTTAGATCTCTAGCCCATACTTTGCGTGTGTTTAGATCTCTAGCCCATACTTTGCGTGTGTTTAGATCTCTAGCCCATACTTTGTGCGTGTTTAGATCTCTAGCCCATACTTTGCGTGTGTTTAGATCTCTAGCCCATACTTTGTGCGTGTTTAGATCTCTAGCCCATACTTTGCGTGTGTTTAGATCTCTATCCCATACTGTGCGCGTATTTGGATCTCTAGCCCATACTTTGCGCGTGTTTAGATCTCTAGCCCATACTTTGTGCGTGTTTAGATCTCTAGCCCATACTTTGCGCGTGTTTAGATCTCTAGCCCATACTTTGTGCGTGTTTAGATCTCTAGCCCATACTTTGCGTGTGTTTGGATCGATTTATAAATACAATAATTTCACTGGTTGCTGCAATCGCTCCCCAGTCAAATTAGTTTCTAAATTATCAACCGAATATTTATCAAATTCAGATATATCATAATTGCTCATGAGTTTCTTCATCATAAGCAGAAGCAGAATTAGTTTCAAAATATTCAACAGACTTAGATCATAATCTGTAAGCTTTAGTGGGTTTTTTTACAATTTCTCAATAATAAGCGCACGACCTTTGATTTATAAGACAAAGACGGGACAAGCCAAAGATTAACTACCGGTATGCATCTACAATGATAATCCTATTATTGTTTATCGATATTTACTTCTTAGATCTTGCATATTTATTGAATTCTGAATATAATCTTAGAAAAACATGAACACCGATGTGAGTAAATTTCACATGCTCAACAGCTATAAAACCAAGATGCAAATTGAATCTCTCTCCCGCAGCGTGCTCTTTCTCTCCCACAGCTCTCTCTCTCTCTCTCTCTCACGCATAATAATAATAATTAAAAATACAAACCCTTACATTTTTCACGAAAAATGTCTTTCAGGTCTACATAAATGGTAAAATTAATGAAAATTTTTTTTTTACATTTTTAAATGTTAGATTTAATAATAATAATAATAATAAGTTATAATAATAATAATACTTAATAGATTTCACTCATTTCTATTTTGCATGCACATTCACGTGTTTATACTAACCTGGCTCTCAATCAGGCTGACCTCGTGGGGAGAGTCGTGAGTAATCAATATGCATACATATATATGTATGCATATTCGATGAAACCAACTAGCCTGCTTATTAGCATGATTCCAGTAATAAATGGAGATTCTATGACCACCTTCCATCTAAAACATAAATAAAATTGTATATAAATGAAACGCATGCTCATAAAGTGATCACCTACCGCAGGTGGTCTCTTAACACAGGTGGTTATCATAGCAGGTTAACCAGTCTGGATATTGACAAACTAGTTTGACTTGAGTCATATTATTAGCTCACCTGGCCAGAATGGCCAAGTGAGCATATGCCATGGCGATTGTCTGTCCGGCGTCCGGCCGTCAACATTTTCCTTTAAGCGACTTCTCAATAACCACTGGGCCGATTTCAATTCTATTTGGCAGGAAGTATCCTTAGGGCATAGGGATCCAAGTTTGTTCAAACAAAGCCGATTTGACGGTGGCCATCTTGGATTTTGGCCGATTTTAGGAAATGGCTTTAAAAATCTCCGAAACCGCTTGGTGGATTGATTCAAAACTCACGAAATATCATATATGGCAAGAGCTGAACCAAGTTTGTTCGAAGGAATTTGATTGGCCAAATGGTTCGGCGGCCATTTTGGATGACCTAGTTTTCGTAAAAACAACTTATTCTGCAGAACCGCTGAACGGATCGGGCTGAAATTCTGGGGATATGATTATGGACTAAGGGCCATTAAAATTTCTTCATGGGAAGTTGATAGGTAAAAAACATGACCGCCGTGGACCAATCAAATTTTAGCGTGTTTGGCTGCCATATTCAATTTTTTTATTTAATGGATTTTGAAGCCGAAATTGGTTTTCTTAACTCCGCTTACTTGTCAGTCGGCTGTCGTATAGCGATAACCCCATCCATCTTCTGTATGTCCGTCCATCCATCTGTTTGTCCATCGCCAACAATGACAGCTCATTTTGTTATTTCTAGACGGATTGACACCAAACTTGGTCACAATGTTAATGACGGCATCTAATATCTGTATTGTGAAAATGAAACTGATAGGATGTCAAATGCCAGAGTTATCACTCCC
The DNA here is from genome assembly GCA_034401795.1 of Chaetoderma sp. LZ-2023a. Lineage (NCBI taxonomy): Eukaryota > Metazoa > Mollusca > Caudofoveata > Chaetodermatida > Chaetodermatidae > Chaetoderma > Chaetoderma sp. LZ-2023a. The sequence continues at coordinate 22,661,416 of CM067371.1, forward strand.
TAGATATTTGCAGTCTCACTTTCATAGGGCAAATAATGGTTTGTTCCCACTGTCCATTGATTTATCACCATGTCAGATTTTATTGCCAAATTAGATATTAAATTCTAATTAACAGATTAACCTTTCGAATACTGCAGAAATATTTAAGATATGTATTATGTGCTTTGACATCTATGCTCTTAAAAATATTTGAAATGTATTTGATTGAAAGTTGTTGCTGCCTTAGGCAGCAATGAAAGTTGTTGCTGCCTAAGGCAGCAATGACTTTCAGTCATTATTTTCTAAATCAACTCCAGCTCACCCTACCCCTGCTGCTAACTCGGTGATTCAGCCAAATGTGCATGTGTTAAATGGATTGTGTGGTGGTGGGGAATAACCTGCTATAAAGACCACCTCCCTGCCTTTAGAGACCATTTTCTTCAAATTGTATTTAAACCTCTAGTAACCATCTGACTGAGTTTTTGCAGACGACATATTCCAAAGGTTATATCTCTGAATCTGATGAATATTTTGAAAACAATTGGACTGAAAGTTGTTGGTGTCTAAGCCGCCAACAACTTTCAGTCGAAATGTTTTCAAAATATCCAACCAGTCAAGAGCTTTTGAAAATTGGAATTATTGGCTGTACTGGCTTGCAGCAGTGAGACAGTTAAGAAACCAGCTGTTGTTAGCACTGATATTATCTATTTTCACTTAAACATTGTTCAAAATCACTAATGCAAAAAAAAACAGTCCAGAGATTGTTGTCAATATCTCGAAAACTAAATCTTGACTGAAAGTCATTGGAAGTGACACTGATGGATGTAAAACTTAAGTAAGATTAGTTTAAATGCCAATGTTCCAGGTGAGCAATACAGGCCCATTGGGCCTCTTGTTTAAATATTCAACAGTTAGATCTATGAATGTCTATATCTATGGTATTATTAAATATCCAACAGTCAGATCTATGAATATCTATATCTATGGTATTATTGAAACGAGACAACAATCACCTACAAAAATAACATATTATAACTATATACATTATATTATAACAGGTAATAGAAGTCCAAATGTAAATTCACAGTGGCGGTCATTTATGTCGTAGTCGCGGTAATTATCGTCATAATAGCAGTCATTCTTGTCCCGGGCGCGGTCATTTTCGTCATACACCGTCCAATGAGGTTATAAAATTTGTACCGACGTATCGCGGTGCTCCTCGCTATGGGGGTGGGGAAATACAAACAAGTTCATAGTAACTATGATGTCATAATGAAATATCGTCCGCTAGAATTTTTAAATCGTGTTTATCCAGACATAAGCTACAAAAACCGGGAATTAATTCATGTCTGCGAGTAAATACATGAATGTACATTCCATCTGTGTGCGAATGGCGTGGTACCCAGCCTTAAATTTCCCGCTATCTTCGCTAAATACATACAACATTGTCAACAACGACTTTCCGTGCCCATGAGTGTTAAAAATAATACAAGACGGTCAACCAAACCTCATTGCATATTGCATTTACAGACGCATAAATAGGAATAAATAAAGCTTTTATCTGGTCTGCGTCAGACCATTTAATCGCGTTACATTCTAAAGTAAATGTATTATGCTGAGAATACATATGCCTATGCTCGCTGAGGCTCGTTCTTGTTACAGTAGCTTGTATTGATCGATATCTAGCGCTACCCGCCAACATAAGAAGTGAATATAGATCATGGGGACACACGTTTTTCTCATATTGTCGGTTGCTCTTTACTTGGTCCATTGGCCAGTCACAACAAAGTTGTAAAATTCTGGGAAATTGCTAACTAACCAGGCTGTAGTAATTGATATAAAATATAATGCAAAATATTCATTTGATGATATGATTTTCTAGAAAACAACGGCCCGAAATTATAAAATATTAGCGCAAGAAAAGACAGGTTTTAGATATTTTTAACCACCCCCTGTCTTACGAGGTTAATCAAGTGTGATCGTTAAATATCATTTTCCCGTACGAAGAGCAGTAACTTATCGCGTTAGACAGATATATTATTGGAATGTAACTAATTGAAAGCGCATTATCTGCCTAACAGAAGGTTATACCGGTTTTATGTTATATTTCGGTATCAGCAAAATCATACCGGTATGGCTATGATACCGGTATTCGGTATATCGTGAAGCCCTACTTGGATGACGTAGTTTTCACGAAAATAACTCCTCCAGAACTGCTGAAGGGATCAGGCCGAAATTTGGGCCATTAAAATTTGTTATGGGGAAGTTGCTCCATCAAAAAAGCATGGGCGCTGTGGGCCAATCAAAATGTAGTGTGTTTGGCGGCCATATTGCACTTGCAAAAATGTCCACAAACTCATTTAAAAGACTGCTAAAACACCCACCAACAATTTTGACAAAAATTGATGGTGCTCCAGGTGAATGACACAGGCCGCCTCTTAAGCAATAAATGGTTCCTGTGATCGCTTGTTGCCTATTGTCATATTATCGCACTACTACTACCATATCCCTGTACTTGTATTGGTTTTTAATAGGGTATAGACAGTTTTCGCCATTGCATAAAAATGTAAAGCCTTTGTCAGACTTCTATTTAGTAATTAGCAAGTGTTCAGTGAAATAATACACGCATTAAAATATTTTAATTCCTCCAAATAAATTTACTGTTTATAAATACAGTATCTCTTTTTACGGGGTTTTTGTGTACTTAGGTACCAGTTTCTAATAGCGATGTAAATTCGCTATTTATATAGCGCAGTGCATAATTTAGAATTTCATATTTGCATAGCATGTATTGTGTCCGCAAAATAACAAAGGCCGCTAAAAAGGAAGCACAATTTAATTTATTGTAGTAAATCTACACCTGGTCAAATTTATTGTTGTAAATCTACACCTGGTCAAATTCCATTTTTTCGTAATACCAGATATACATAGACAGCAGCAACACCATTTTCAAAATCAAAATTCTATATCCTTGCTTTGTAAAGTAGTAAATCTGATGTATAAAATGGAAATGAGTATTGTTATGCATACCGTAAAATGTTAAAATTATTTAAATTTTTAACACATATAGAAACTATGGTCATATTTGGATTGAGCATGTGCATGAAAAAAATCATTTGAAAACTATATACGCACCCCCATGCCCTTTCGGCACACCGTAGAAAAGAATTATTGTAAATGTTGGTGAAATCAACATACCGTGTTTGACAGCAATTGGCATACATTGTATGTCATCTGACGCGGAAACGGGACCAGTTTGTTTCATTTCATTACCAATTATGAAGATTTTTATGGCCCCTCAAAAATGTAATTGAAAACACGTTTTTCACACGTCAAATTAAAAGATAGTTAAATTAATTACTTATTTCTGCTAGATTTTGGTCAAATCTTCAAATTTTGTTTTAAAATGATCTATCTATTGAAATAAACATGGTTTGACGATGTCACCAAGACATCGAGTGTGGGAGAATACAAAAAGGAACAATTGTTAGAAATATATACTTGTTAGAAACAGGTACCCTACTACTATAATAGAGATATATAGTAGTATATGGATATTGTAGTAGTAGTAGTGTGATATTAATCATTCCAGCCAAACATATGACCCCCTGTGTTTTTATCATGTAGCTGTGGATCTTCAACTAAAGGAGATATGACATCCTGAGAGAATGTACTCTTAGTAATGAACTACGTTCTGGGATGGTTTGCACCAGGAATGATTCGGCCCGAGATTTGTCCCTTTTGTCATTTGGATCGATTCATTCCGTTTTTGCGGAACGGCTTGCCCCATGGATATTTTGTGCCATGGATAATTCGTCCCATTTATAGTCTCGTCATTTTACAACTTATTTGTTGATTGATCGCAGATAAAATTAGTTTTGTTTTATTGTTCCTTTAAGCATTGTAAAGATGTGATGAATAAAGGCCAACATATGGGCATAGAAAATAAAGGCCAATATTTCGAAAATCACCATGAAAATGAGAGGCGAACACATGGCTAATAGCGGGCCTATGTTCGCAGCCATATACAAATATTAAAGGCGATACCGTGGCATACATATATGCCGCCATTCCTACTTACGAGCTTATGCCGCACTACACTTATCCACTCCACTCCACTCCAACCATAACCGATTAGTGATGAGGGGGCAATATCCAGAGCAATACACGCTTAACTGTTGGTGCGAAGCACGTGTAGACTGTGTTGTATAATTAATTGTTTGTTTGTTCGTTAGCCTCACTCATTCCTTTATTCATTCAGTAATTCATTCACCAATGTTTGTTTAATCATTGACCATTAGCCCATTGAATCAATAAATAAGTCACGTTTCAGACGTATCGTAAAACATTTATATTTGGTAGTGTTTTGGCGTCAAAGCCGATCTATATTCACTTCTTATGTTGGCGGGTAGCGTTAGATATCGATCGATAGAAGCTACTGTAATGAGACTCAGCGAGCGTAGGCATATGTATTCTCATCATATTATAGTCTATTTTTAGTATGTGTTATAATGGCTTGGATGTTCCACTGCGCTGAGATTTGCACGATTCCTAGCAGTTTCGTCCCATTGCAATTTCGTCGTGTATGGCACACGTTATCGTGGACAGTTTATTTATTATTCTGGCACATACATCAATACAAGTTCAAAAGTAGCCAGGAAAATGAGTAAAACATAGATTTACATTCAGCATATCGAACGTCTTTGACTCAGCAATGACATTTGTCAGTCAAATATCAACAGTCTTGGTTGTTCGCAGTTTCAATGGGCGAGTTTATTTGGGACGAGATTGCCACTGGTTACCAGTATCTCGTGATCTCGACACGGAGTAGTTATAATTTTGTGGCAAATTCAAATCATTTGTACGGACGATTTGGTTGAATTTCAGCCGTTTTGAGATGTGATTTAACTGAAGACTAATATTTAGCGTTTAATATCGGGATTCGTATAATTTATTGTGGAAATTTGCGTCGAATGTTACAGGAGCGCTGATATAGGCCTACTTTGTATGTATGGGAAATACATTGACTATGGAATCGTACTACTGGAGCCTCACTCTATTTTGTCCATTGTAATAATACCGGTATTAAAGGTATACCGGTATGGAAATTGATACCGTAACCGGTATTCATTTTTCCAATACCGTGAAGCCCTACCCTGATGTATGATGATGGTGGTTATTAGACTGTATTAGCAGCTAATTACTGTTTAGCCGGTCTGTATTGATATGTCTAAAGACTATACTATTAATTTCATGTCATTTAGATGCATGTGATGAGGCGGGTGAGGTGGGCGATGGGGACGAAGGAGCAAATGATATTGCTGCTGATGTGGAGAATATCACAGAGAGTTTAGCACAAAGCACAGTGAATGGAGCACATGAAGATCCGGAAGCTGATGGTATGTATTGTATGGAACAATACCGCAATAGATCAGATCTGTCACTCAAGTATATGATGTCATAATCACATACACATAGACTGATGCCACAATCAAAGCTTAATGAATGATGTATCTAGGTCCGTCATGAACATTGAATAGGCTGACAAGTGTACGAATTGTATGTCTTAACTCTACTATTTAATAAACATTCTGTTGACTATTTTGAAACTAATTCGACTGGGTGCTATTGCTTGCGTTATGGCAGCAACAGCACCCAGTCCAATTAGTTTCAAAATATCCAACAGCTTACCTGTATAGTTATCTTGATATTTTGAATTTGGGGAATTTAAGGTTCGATCGATCCCAATACGGGCAAAGAGTGGGTGGAGCTTAGCTAGAGATGGACAGGGCAAGCAAATGTAGCTATAAAGTGAAAAAGTCTGTCGCAAATGTGTCTAAATTGTATGTCTGTTGAATTTACAATTTATTCTGTTGAATATTTTGAAACAAATTTGACTGGGAATTGGGCAGGAACAAGTCCCAGTCTAATTAGTTCCAAAATATTTGATAATTTATCTGTATAGACCTCTAGAATGTACCTTTAAATTTATATTCTGGGAATTCAGGTTTCAAATCGATTCCAACAGACGTGTACAAAGTGGGTGGTGCTTAGCTAAAAATGGGTGGAGCTTTAAGCTAGAAATGGGTGTAACTGAAACTAGAAACGTGTGTAACTTAGCTAGAAATAGTTGTGACTTAGCTAAAAATGGGTGGAGCTTTAAGCTAGAAATAGTTGTGACTTACATGTAGCTAAAAATGGGTGGAGCTTTAAGCTAGAAATGGGTGTGACAGAAGCAAAAAATGGGTGGAGCTTTAAGCTAGAAATAGTTGTGACTTACATATAGCTAAAAATGGGTGGAGCTTTAAGCTAGAAATGGGTGTGACAAGCAAAAAATGGGTGGAGCTTTAAGCTAGAAATGGGTGTGATTGAATCTAGAAATGGGTGTGACTGAATCTAGAAATGGGTGTGACTTAGCTAGAAATGGGTGTGACTGAAGCTAGAAATGGGTGTGACTTAGCTAGAAATGGGTGTAACTTAGCTAGAAATGGGTGTGACTTAGATAGAAATAGGTGTAACTTAGCAAGAAATGGGTGTGACTTAGCTAGAAATGCGTGTGGCTTAGAGAGAATTTAGTGTGACTTATTGAGAAATGGGTGTGATTTAGCTAGAGTTGGGTGTAACTTGGGTAAAAATGGGTGTGACTTAGCTAGAAAAGGATCAATGTAATATCCAATTAGCTTTGGCTAGCACTCTCGGTCAATAGACCATTCCCGCATGCTTGTAGCAATTTGTAGAAGAAGGCTTACGTAGAAACTGTATAGTCATAATAATAAACAAACACCAAGTATACACCTGCCAATGAAACATATTTTGTATGAGCTGGTTGGCGAATGAAAACATTATTTCTGAAATCTGTAGAGCTCTGTGATATGGTGCCAGATGTTGTCTGTGCACTGCAGTGATCATGGGTCCATTGTGTTCTGGCATCTCTGGTTGCAGTCATCATGGGTGCATTGTGTTCCGTGGGCAGTCCACTGTCATCATAGGTGCATTGTGTTCTGTGTGCAGTCCACTGTCATCATGGGTGCATTGTGTTCTGTGTGCAGTCCACTGTCATCATGGGTGCATTGTGTTCTGTGGGCAGTCCACTGTCATCATGGGTGCATTGTCTTCTGTGTGCAGTCCACTGTCATCATGGGTGCATTGTGTTCTGTGTGCAGTCCACTGTCATCATGAGTGCATTGTGTTCTGTGTGCAGTCCACTGTCATCATGGGTGCATTGTGTTCTGGCATGTCTGGTTGCAGTCATCATGGGTGCATTGTGTTCTGTGTGTAGTCAACTGTCATCATGGGTGCATCGTGCCCTTGTGTGCAGACCACTGTTATCAAGGGTGCATTGTGTTCCGTGTGCAGTCCACTGTCATCATGGGTGTATTGTGTTCTGTGTGCAGTCCACTGTCATGGGTGCATTGTGTTCTGTGTGCAGTCCACTGTCATCATGGGTGCATTGTGTTCCGTGTGCAGTCCACTGTCATCATGGGTGCATTGTGTTCTGTGTGCAGTCCACTGTCATCAAGGGTGCATTGTGGTCTGTGTGCAGTCCACTGTCACCATGGGTGCATTGTGTTCTGTGTGCAGTCCACTGTCATCAAGGGTGCATTGTGTTCTGTGTGCAGTCCACTGTCATCAAGGGTGCATTGTGTTCTGTGTGCAGTCCACTGTCACCATGGGTGCATTGTGTTCTGTGTGCAGTCCACTGTCATCAAGGGTGCATTGTGTTCTGTGTGCAGTCCACTGTCATCAAGGGTGCATTGTGTTCTGTGTGCAGTCCACTGTCACCATGGGTGCATTGTGTTCTGTGTGCAGTCCACTGTCATCAAGGGTGCATTGTGTTCTGTGTGCAGTCCACTGTCATCATGGGTGCATTGTGTTCTGGCATGTCTGGTTGCAGTCATCATGGGTGCATTGTGTTCTGTGTGTAGTCAACTGTCATCATGGGTGCATCGTGCCCTTGTGTGCAGACCACTGTTATCAAGGGTGCATTGTGTTCCGTGTGCAGTCCACTGTCATCATGGGTGTATTGTGTTCTGTGTGCAGTCCACTGTCATGGGTGCATTGTGTTCCGTGCGCAGTCCACTGTCATCATGGGTGCATTGTATTCCGTGTGCAGTCCACTGTCATCATGGGTGCATTGTGTTCCGTGGGCAGTCCACTGTCATCATAGGTGCATTGTGTTCTGTGTGCAGTCCACTGTCATCATGGGTGCATTGTGTTCTGTGTGCAGTCCACTGTCATCATGGGTGCATTGTGTTCCGTGGGCAGTCCACTGTCATCAAGGGTGCATTGTCTTCTGTGTGCAGTCCACTGTCATCATGGGTGCATTGTGTTCTGTGTGCAGTCCACTGTCATCAAGGGTGCATTGTGTTCTGTGTGCAGTCCACTGTCATCAAGGGTGCATTGTGTTCTGTGTGCAGTCCACTCTCATCATGGGTGCATTGTGTTCTGGCATGTCTGGTTGCAGTCATCATGGGTGCATTGTGTTCTGTGTGTAGTCAACTGTCATCATGGGTGCATCGTGCCCTTGTGTGCAGACCACTGTTATCAAGGGTGCATTGTGTTCCGTGTGCAGTCCACTGTCATCATGGGTGTATTGTGTTCTGTGTGCAGTCCACTGTCATGGGTGCATTGTGTTCCGTGCGCAGTCCACTGTCATCATGGGTGCATTGTGTTCCGTGTGCAGTCCACTGTCATCATGGGTGCATTGTGTTCCGTGGGCAGTCCACTGTCATCATAGGTGCATTGTGTTCTGTGTGCAGTCCACTGTCATCATGGGTGCATTGTGTTCTGTGTGCAGTCCACTGTCATCATGGGTGCATTGTGTTCCGTGGGCAGTCCACTGTCATCATAGGTGCATTGTGTTCTGTGTGCAGTCCACTGTCATCATGGGTGCATTGTGTTCTGTGTGCAGTCCACTGTCATCATGGGTGCATTGTGTTCCGTCGGCAGTCCACTGTCATCAAGGGTGCATTGTCTTGTGTGTGCAGTCCAGTGTCATCATGGGTGCATTGTGTTCTGTGTGCAGTCCACTGTCATCAAGGGTGCATTGTGTTCTGTGTGCAGTCCACTGTCATCAAGGGTGCATTGTGTGCTGTGTGCAGTCCACTGTCATCATGGGTGTATTGTGTTCTGTGTGCAGTCCACTGTCATGGGTGCATTGTGTTCTGTGTGCAGTCCACTGTCATCATGGGTGCATTGTGTTCCGTGTGCAGTCCACTGTCATCATGGGTGCATTGTGTTCTGTGTGCAGTCCACTGTCATCATGGGTGCATTGTGTTCTATGGGCAGTCCACTGTCATCATAGGTGCATTGTGTTCTGTGTGCAGTCCACTGTAATCATGGGTGCATTGTGTTCTGTGTGCAGTCCACTGTCATCAAGGGTGCATTGTGTTCTGTGTGCAGTCCACTGTCATCAAGGGTGCATTGTGTTCTGTATGCAATCCACTGTCATCATGGGTGCATTGTGTTCTGTGTGCAGTCCACTGTCATCAAGGGTGCATTGTGTTCTGTGTGCAGTCCACTGTCATCAAGGGTGCATTGTGTTCTGTGTGCAGACCACTGTCATCAAGGGTGCATTGTGTTCTGTGTGCAGTCCACTGTCATCATGGGTGCATTGTGTTCTGTGTGCAGTCCACTGTCATCATGGGTGCATTGTGTTCTGTGTGCAGTCCACTGTCATCAAGGGTGCATTGTGGTCTGTGTGCAGTCCACTGTCACCATGGGTGCATTGTGTTCTGTGTGCAGTCCACTGTCATCAAGGGTGCATTGTGTTCTGTGTGCAGTCCACTGTCATCAAGGGTGCATTGTGTTCTGTGTGCAGTCCACTGTCACCATGGGTGCATTGTGTTCTGTGTGCAGTCCACTGTCATCAAGGGTGCATTGTGTTCTGTGTGCAGTCCACTGTCATCATGGGTGCATTGTGTTCTGGCATGTCTGGTTGCAGTCATCATGGGTGCATTGTGTTCTGTGTGTAGTCAACTGTCATCATGGGTGCATCGTGCCCTTGTGTGCAGACCACTGTTATCAAGGGTGCATTGTGTTCCGTGTGCAGTCCACTGTCATCATGGGTGTATTGTGTTCTGTGTGCAGTCCACTGTTTTTGGGTGCATTGTGTTCCGTGCGCAGTCCACTGTCATCATGGGTGCATTGTGTTCTGTGTGCAGTCCACTGTCATCATGGGTGCATTGTGTTCTGTGTGCAGTCCACTGTCATCAAGGGTGCATTGTGGTCTGTGTGCAGTCCACTGTCACCATGGGTGCATTGTGTTCTGTGTGCAGTCCACTGTCATCATGGGTGTATTGTGTTCTGTGTGCAGTCCACTGTAATCATGGGTGCATTGTGTTCTGTGTGCAGTCCACTGTCATCAAGGGTGCATTGTGTTCTGTGTGCAGTCCACTGTCATCAAGGGTGCATTGTGTTCTGTATGCAGTCCACTGTCATCATGGGTGCATTGTGTTCTGTGTGCAGTCCACTCATCAAGGGTGCATTGTGTTCTGTGTGCAGACCACTGTCATCAAGGGTGCATTGTGTTCTGTGTGCAGTCCACTGTCATCATGGGTGCATTGTGTTCTGTGTGCAGTCCACTGTCATCATGGGTGCATTGTGTTCTGTGTGCAGTCCACTGTCATCAAGGGTGCATTGTGGTCTGTGTGCAGTCCACTGTCACCATGGGTGCATTGTGTTCTGTGTGCAGTCCACTGTCATCAAGGGTGCATTGTGTTCTGTGTGCAGTCCACTGTCATCAAGGGTGCATTGTGTTCTGTGTGCAGTCCACTGTCACCATGGGTGCATTGTGTTCTGTGTGCAGTCCACTGTCATCAAGGGTGCATTGTGTTCTGTGTGCAGTCCACTGTCATCATGGGTGCATTGTGTTCTGTGTGCAGTCCACTGTCACCATGGGTGCATTGTGTTCTGTGTGCAGTCCACTGTCATCAAGGGTGCATTGTGTTCTGTGTGCAGTCCACTGTCATCATGGGTGCATTGTGTTCTGGCATGTCTGGTTGCAGTCATCATGGGTGCATTGTGTTCTGTGTGTAGTCAACTGTCATCATGGGTGCATCGTGCCCTTGTGTGCAGACCACTGTTATCAAGGGTGCATTGTGTTCCGTGTGCAGTCCACTGTCATCATGGGTGTATTGTGTTCTGTGTGCAGTCCACTGTCATCATAGGTGCATTGTGTTCTGTGTGCAGTCCACTGTCATCATGGGTGCATTGTGTTCTGTGTGCAGTCCACTGTCATCATGGGTGCATTGTGTTCCGTCGGCAGTCCACTGTCATCAAGGGTGCATTGTCTTGTGTGTGCAGTCCAGTGTCATCATGGGTGCATTGTGTTCTGTGTGCAGTCCACTGTCATCAAGGGTGCATTGTGTTCTGTGTGCAGTCCACTGTCATCAAGGGTGCATTGTGTGCTGTGTGCAGTCCACTGTCATCATGGGTGTATTGTGTTCTGTGTGCAGTCCACTGTCATGGGTGCATTGTGTTCTGTGTGCAGTCCACTGTCATCATGGGTGCATTGTGTTCCGTGTGCAGTCCACTGTCATCATGGGTGCATTGTGTTCTGTGTGCAGTCCACTGTCATCATGGGTGCATTGTGTTCTATGGGCAGTCCACTGTCATCATAGGTGCATTGTGTTCTGTGTGCAGTCCACTGTAATCATGGGTGCATTGTGTTCTGTGTGCAGTCCACTGTCATCAAGGGTGCATTGTGTTCTGTGTGCAGTCCACTGTCATCAAGGGTGCATTGTGTTCTGTATGCAATCCACTGTCATCATGGGTGCATTGTGTTCTGTGTGCAGTCCACTGTCATCAAGGGTGCATTGTGTTCTGTGTGCAGTCCACTGTCATCAAGGGTGCATTGTGTTCTGTGTGCAGACCACTGTCATCAAGGGTGCATTGTGTTCTGTGTGCAGTCCACTGTCATCAAGGGTGCATTGTGTTCTGTGTGCAGTCCACTGTCATCATGGGTGCATTGTGTTCTGGCATGTCTGGTTGCAGTCATCATGGGTGCATTGTGTTCTGTGTGTAGTCAACTGTCATCATGGGTGCATCGTGCCCTTGTGTGCAGACCACTGTTATCAAGGGTGCATTGTGTTCCGTGTGCAGTCCACTGTCATCATGGGTGTATTGTGTTCTGTGTGCAGTCCACTGTCATCATAGGTGCATTGTGTTCTGTGTGCAGTCCACTGTCATCATGGGTGCATTGTGTTCTGTGTGCAGTCCACTGTCATCATGGGTGCATTGTGTTCCGTCGGCAGTCCACTGTCATCAAGGGTGCATTGTCTTGTGTGTGCAGTCCAGTGTCATCATGGGTGCATTGTGTTCTGTGTGCAGTCCACTGTCATCAAGGGTGCATTGTGTTCTGTGTGCAGTCCACTGTCATCAAGGGTGCATTGTGTGCTGTGTGCAGTCCACTGTCATCATGGGTGTATTGTGTTCTGTGTGCAGTCCACTGTCATGGGTGCATTGTGTTCTGTGTGCAGTCCACTGTCATCATGGGTGCATTGTGTTCCGTGTGCAGTCCACTGTCATCATGGGTGCATTGTGTTCTGTGTGCAGTCCACTGTCATCATGGGTGCATTGTGTTCTATGGGCAGTCCACTGTCATCATAGGTGCATTGTGTTCTGTGTGCAGTCCACTGTAATCATGGGTGCATTGTGTTCTGTGTGCAGTCCACTGTCATCAAGGGTGCATTGTGTTCTGTGTGCAGTCCACTGTCATCAAGGGTGCATTGTGTTCTGTATGCAATCCACTGTCATCATGGGTGCATTGTGTTCTGTGTGCAGTCCACTGTCATCAAGGGTGCATTGTGTTCTGTGTGCAGTCCACTGTCATCAAGGGTGCATTGTGTTCTGTGTGCAGACCACTGTCATCAAGGGTGCATTGTGTTCTGTGTGCAGTCCACTGTCATCATGGGTGCATTGTGTTCTGTGTGCAGTCCACTGTCATCATGGGTGCATTGTGTTCTGTGTGCAGTCCACTGTCATCAAGGGTGCATTGTGGTCTGTGTGCAGTCCACTGTCACCATGGGTGCATTGTGTTCTGTGTGCAGTCCACTGTCATCAAGGGTGCATTGTGTTCTGTGTGCAGTCCACTGTCATCAAGGGTGCATTGTGTTCTGTGTGCAGTCCACTGTCACCATGGGTGCATTGTGTTCTGTGTGCAGTCCACTGTCATCAAGGGTGCATTGTGTTCTGTGTGCAGTCCACTGTCATCATGGGTGCATTGTGTTCTGGCATGTCTGGTTGCAGTCATCATGGGTGCATTGTGTTCTGTGTGTAGTCAACTGTCATCATGGGTGCATCGTGCCCTTGTGTGCAGACCACTGTTATCAAGGGTGCATTGTGTTCCGTGTGCAGTCCACTGTCATCATGGGTGTATTGTGTTCTGTGTGCAGTCCACTGTTTTTGGGTGCATTGTGTTCCGTGCGCAGTCCACTGTCATCATGGGTGCATTGTGTTCTGTGTGCAGTCCACTGTCATCATGGGTGCATTGTGTTCTGTGTGCAGTCCACTGTCATCAAGGGTGCATTGTGGTCTGTGTGCAGTCCACTGTCACCATGGGTGCATTGTGTTCTGTGTGCAGTCCACTGTCATCATGGGTGTATTGTGTTCTGTGTGCAGTCCACTGTAATCATGGGTGCATTGTGTTCTGTGTGCAGTCCACTGTCATCAAGGGTGCATTGTGTTCTGTGTGCAGTCCACTGTCATCAAGGGTGCATTGTGTTCTGTATGCAGTCCACTGTCATCATGGGTGCATTGTGTTCTGTGTGCAGTCCACTCATCAAGGGTGCATTGTGTTCTGTGTGCAGACCACTGTCATCAAGGGTGCATTGTGTTCTGTGTGCAGTCCACTGTCATCATGGGTGCATTGTGTTCTGTGTGCAGTCCACTGTCATCATGGGTGCATTGTGTTCTGTGTGCAGTCCACTGTCATCAAGGGTGCATTGTGTTCTGTGTGCAGTCCACTGTCATCAAGGGTGCATTGTGTTCTGTGTGCAGTCCACTGTCACCATGGGTGCATTGTGTTCTGTGTGCAGTCCACTGTCATCAAGGGTGCATTGTGTTCTGTGTGCAGTCCACTGTCATCAAGGGTGCATTGTGTTCTGTGTGCAGTCCACTGTCACCATGGGTGCATTGTGTTCTGTGTGCAGTCCACTGTCATCAAGGGTGCATTGTGTTCTGTGTGCAGTCCACTGTCATCATGGGTGCATTGTGTTCTGGCATGTCTGGTTGCAGTCATCATGGGTGCATTGTGTTCTGTGTGTAGTCAACTGTCATCATGGGTGCATCGTGCCCTTGTGTGCAGACCACTGTTATCAAGGGTGCATTGTGTTCCGTGTGCAGTCCACTGTCATCATGGGTGTATTGTGTTCTGTGTGCAGTCCACTGTCATGGGTGCATTGTGTTCCGTGCGCAGTCCACTGTCATCATGGGTGCATTGTATTCCGTGTGCAGTCCACTGTCATCATGGGTGCATTGTGTTCCGTGGGCAGTCCACTGTCATCATAGGTGCATTGTGTTCTGTGTGCAGTCCACTGTCATCATGGGTGCATTGTGTTCTGTGTGCAGTCCACTGTCATCAAGGGTGCATTGTGTTCTGTGTGCAGTCCACTCTCATCATGGGTGCATTGTGTTCTGGCATGTCTGGTTGCAGTCATCATGGGTGCATTGTGTTCTGTGTGTAGTCAACTGTCATCATGGGTGCATCGTGCCCTTGTGTGCAGACCACTGTTATCAAGGGTGCATTGTGTTCCGTGTGCAGTCCACTGTCATCATGGGTGTATTGTGTTCTGTGTGCAGTCCACTGTCATGGGTGCATTGTGTTCCGTGCGCAGTCCACTGTCATCATGGGTGCATTGTGTTCCGTGTGCAGTCCACTGTCATCATGGGTGCATTGTGTTCCGTGGGCAGTCCACTGTCATCATAGGTGCATTGTGTTCTGTGTGCAGTCCACTGTCATCATGGGTGCATTGTGTTCTGTGTGCAGTCCACTGTCATCATGGGTGCATTGTGTTCCGTGGGCAGTCCACTGTCATCATAGGTGCATTGTGTTCTGTGTGCAGTCCACTGTCATCATGGGTGCATTGTGTTCTGTGTGCAGTCCACTGTCATCATGGGTGCATTGTGTTCCGTCGGCAGTCCACTGTCATCAAGGGTGCATTGTCTTGTGTGTGCAGTCCAGTGTCATCATGGGTGCATTGTGTTCTGTGTGCAGTCCACTGTCATCAAGGGTGCATTGTGTTCTGTGTGCAGTCCACTGTCATCAAGGGTGCATTGTGTGCTGTGTGCAGTCCACTGTCATCATGGGTGTATTGTGTTCTGTGTGCAGTCCACTGTCATGGGTGCATTGTGTTCTGTGTGCAGTCCACTGTCATCATGGGTGCATTGTGTTCCGTGTGCAGTCCACTGTCATCATGGGTGCATTGTGTTCTGTGTGCAGTCCACTGTCATCATGGGTGCATTGTGTTCTATGGGCAGTCCACTGTCATCATAGGTGCATTGTGTTCTGTGTGCAGTCCACTGTAATCATGGGTGCATTGTGTTCTGTGTGCAGTCCACTGTCATCAAGGGTGCATTGTGTTCTGTGTGCAGTCCACTGTCATCAAGGGTGCATTGTGTTCTGTATGCAATCCACTGTCATCATGGGTGCATTGTGTTCTGTGTGCAGTCCACTGTCATCAAGGGTGCATTGTGTTCTGTGTGCAGTCCACTGTCATCAAGGGTGCATTGTGTTCTGTGTGCAGACCACTGTCATCAAGGGTGCATTGTGTTCTGTGTGCAGTCCACTGTCATCATGGGTGCATTGTGTTCTGTGTGCAGTCCACTGTCATCATGGGTGCATTGTGTTCTGTGTGCAGTCCACTGTCATCAAGGGTGCATTGTGGTCTGTGTGCAGTCCACTGTCACCATGGGTGCATTGTGTTCTGTGTGCAGTCCACTGTCATCAAGGGTGCATTGTGTTCTGTGTGCAGTCCACTGTCATCAAGGGTGCATTGTGTTCTGTGTGCAGTCCACTGTCACCATGGGTGCATTGTGTTCTGTGTGCAGTCCACTGTCATCAAGGGTGCATTGTGTTCTGTGTGCAGTCCACTGTCATCATGGGTGCATTGTGTTCTGGCATGTCTGGTTGCAGTCATCATGGGTGCATTGTGTTCTGTGTGTAGTCAACTGTCATCATGGGTGCATCGTGCCCTTGTGTGCAGACCACTGTTATCAAGGGTGCATTGTGTTCCGTGTGCAGTCCACTGTCATCATGGGTGTATTGTGTTCTGTGTGCAGTCCACTGTTTTTGGGTGCATTGTGTTCCGTGCGCAGTCCACTGTCATCATGGGTGCATTGTGTTCTGTGTGCAGTCCACTGTCATCATGGGTGCATTGTGTTCTGTGTGCAGTCCACTGTCATCAAGGGTGCATTGTGGTCTGTGTGCAGTCCACTGTCACCATGGGTGCATTGTGTTCTGTGTGCAGTCCACTGTCATCAAGGGTGCATTGTGTTCTGTGTGCAGTCCACTGTCATCAAGGGTGCATTGTGTTCTGTGTGCAGTCCACTGTCATCAAGGGTGCATTGTGGTCTGTGTGCAGTCCACTGTCACCATGGGTGCATTGTGTTCTGTGTGCAGTCCACTGTCATCAAGGGTGCATTGTGTTCTGTGTGCAGTCCACTGTCATCAAGGGTGCATTGTGTTCTGTGTGCAGTCCACTGTCACCATGGGTGCATTGTGTTCTGTGTGCAGTCCACTGTCATCAAGGGTGCATTGTGTTCTGTGTGCAGTCCACTGTCATCATGGGTGCATTGTGTTCTGGCATGTCTGGTTGCAGTCATCATGGGTGCATTGTGTTCTGTGTGTAGTCAACTGTCATCATGGGTGCATCGTGCCCTTGTGTGCAGACCACTGTTATCAAGGGTGCATTGTGTTCCGTGTGCAGTCCACTGTCATCATGGGTGTATTGTGTTCTGTGTGCAGTCCACTGTCATGGGTGCATTGTGTTCCGTGCGCAGTCCACTGTCATCATGGGTGCATTGTGTTCCGTGTGCAGTCCACTGTCATCATGGGTGCATTGTGTTCCGTGGGCAGTCCACTGTCATCATAGGTGCATTGTGTTCTGTGTGCAGTCCACTGTCATCATGGGTGCATTGTGTTCTGTGTGCAGTCCACTGTCATCATGGGTGCATTGTGTTCTGTGGGCAGTCCACTGTCATCAAGGGTGCATTGTCTTCTGTGTGCAGTCCACTGTCATCATGGGTGCATTGTGTTCTGTGTGCAGTCCACTGTCATCATGAGTGCATTGTGTTCTGTGTGCAGTCCACTGTCATCATGGGTGCATTGTGTTCTGGCATGTCTGGTTGCAGTCATCATGGGTGCATTGTGTTCTGTGTGTAGTCAACTGTCATCATGGGTGCATCGTGCCCTTGTGTGCAGACCACTGTTATCAAGGGTGCATTGTGTTCCGTGTGCAGTCCACTGTCATCATGGGTGTATTGTGTTCTGTGTGCAGTCCACTGTAATCATGGGTGCATTGTGTTCTGTGTGCAGTCCACTGTCATCAAGGGTGCATTGTGTTCTGTGTGCAGTCCACTGTCATCATGGGTGTATTGTGTTCTGTGTGCAGTCCACTGTAATCATGGGTGCATTGTGTTCTGTGTGCAGTCCACTGTCATCAAGGGTGCATTGTGTTCTGTGTGCAGTCCACTGTCATCAAGGGTGCATTGTGTTCTGTATGCAGTCCACTGTCATCATGGGTGCATTGTGTTCTGTGTGCAGTCCACTCATCAAGGGTGCATTGTGTTCTGTGTGCAGACCACTGTCATCAAGGGTGCATTGTGTTCTGTGTGCAGTCCACTGTCATCATGGGTGCATTGTGTTCTGTGTGCAGTCCACTGTCATCATGGGTGCATTGTGTTCTGTGTGCAGTCCACTGTCATCAAGGGTGCATTGTGCTCTGTGTGCAGTCCACTGTCACCATGGGTGCATTGTGTTCTGTGTGCAGTCCACTGTCATCAAGGGTGCATTGTGTTCTGTGTGCAGTCCACTGTCATCAAGGGTGCATTGTGTTCTGTGTGCAGTCCACTGTCACCATGGGTGCATTGTGTTCTGTGTGCAGTCCACTGTCATCAAGGGTGCATTGTGTTCTGTGTGCAGTCCACTGTCATCAAGGGTGCATTGTGTTCTGTGTGCAGTCCACTGTCACCATGGGTGCATTGTGTTCTGTGTGCAGTCCACTGTCATCAAGGGTGCATTGTGTTCTGTGTGCAGTCCACTGTCATCATGGGTGCATTGTGTTCTGTGTGCAGTCCACTGTCATCAAGGGTGCATTGTGGTCTGTGTGCAGTCCACTGTCACCATGGGTGCATTGTGTTCTGTGTGCAGTCCACTGTCATCAAGGGTGCATTGTGTTCTGTGTGCAGTCCACTGTCATCAAGGGTGCATTGTGTTCTGTGTGCAGTCCACTGTCACCATGGGTGCATTGTGTTCTGTGTGCAGTCCACTGTCATCAAGGGTGCATTGTGTTCTGTGTGCAGTCCACTGTCATCATGGGTGCATTGTGTTCTGGCATGTCTGGTTGCAGTCATCATGGGTGCATTGTGTTCTGTGTGTAGTCAACTGTCATCATGGGTGCATCGTGCCCTTGTGTGCAGACCACTGTTATCAAGGGTGCATTGTGTTCCGTGTGCAGTCCACTGTCATCATGGGTGTATTGTGTTCTGTGTGCAGTCCACTGTTTTTGGGTGCATTGTGTTCCGTGCGCAGTCCACTGTCATCATGGGTGCATTGTGTTCTGTGTGCAGTCCACTGTCATCATGGGTGCATTGTGTTCTGTGTGCAGTCCACTGTCATCAAGGGTGCATTGTGGTCTGTGTGCAGTCCACTGTCACCATGGGTGCATTGTGTTCTGTGTGCAGTCCACTGTCATCAAGGGTGCATTGTGTTCTGTGTGCAGTCCACTGTCATCAAGGGTGCATTGTGTTCTGTGTGCAGTCCACTGTCATCAAGGGTGCATTGTGGTCTGTGTGCAGTCCACTGTCACCATGGGTGCATTGTGTTCTGTGTGCAGTCCACTGTCATCAAGGGTGCATTGTGTTCTGTGTGCAGTCCACTGTCATCAAGGGTGCATTGTGTTCTGTGTGCAGTCCACTGTCACCATGGGTGCATTGTGTTCTGTGTGCAGTCCACTGTCATCAAGGGTGCATTGTGTTCTGTGTGCAGTCCACTGTCATCATGGGTGCATTGTGTTCTGGCATGTCTGGTTGCAGTCATCATGGGTGCATTGTGTTCTGTGTGTAGTCAACTGTCATCATGGGTGCATCGTGCCCTTGTGTGCAGACCACTGTTATCAAGGGTGCATTGTGTTCCGTGTGCAGTCCACTGTCATCATGGGTGTATTGTGTTCTGTGTGCAGTCCACTGTCATGGGTGCATTGTGTTCCGTGCGCAGTCCACTGTCATCATGGGTGCATTGTGTTCCGTGTGCAGTCCACTGTCATCATGGGTGCATTGTGTTCCGTGGGCAGTCCACTGTCATCATAGGTGCATTGTGTTCTGTGTGCAGTCCACTGTCATCATGGGTGCATTGTGTTCTGTGTGCAGTCCACTGTCATCATGGGTGCATTGTGTTCTGTGGGCAGTCCACTGTCATCAAGGGTGCATTGTCTTCTGTGTGCAGTCCACTGTCATCATGGGTGCATTGTGTTCTGTGTGCAGTCCACTGTCATCATGAGTGCATTGTGTTCTGTGTGCAGTCCACTGTCATCATGGGTGCATTGTGTTCTGGCATGTCTGGTTGCAGTCATCATGGGTGCATTGTGTTCTGTGTGTAGTCAACTGTCATCATGGGTGCATCGTGCCCTTGTGTGCAGACCACTGTTATCAAGGGTGCATTGTGTTCCGTGTGCAGTCCACTGTCATCATGGGTGTATTGTGTTCTGTGTGCAGTCCACTGTAATCATGGGTGCATTGTGTTCTGTGTGCAGTCCACTGTCATCAAGGGTGCATTGTGTTCTGTGTGCAGTCCACTGTCATCATGGGTGTATTGTGTTCTGTGTGCAGTCCACTGTAATCATGGGTGCATTGTGTTCTGTGTGCAGTCCACTGTCATCAAGGGTGCATTGTGTTCTGTGTGCAGTCCACTGTCATCAAGGGTGCATTGTGTTCTGTATGCAGTCCACTGTCATCATGGGTGCATTGTGTTCTGTGTGCAGTCCACTCATCAAGGGTGCATTGTGTTCTGTGTGCAGACCACTGTCATCAAGGGTGCATTGTGTTCTGTGTGCAGTCCACTGTCATCATGGGTGCATTGTGTTCTGTGTGCAGTCCACTGTCATCATGGGTGCATTGTGTTCTGTGTGCAGTCCACTGTCATCAAGGGTGCATTGTGCTCTGTGTGCAGTCCACTGTCACCATGGGTGCATTGTGTTCTGTGTGCAGTCCACTGTCATCAAGGGTGCATTGTGTTCTGTGTGCAGTCCACTGTCATCAAGGGTGCATTGTGTTCTGTGTGCAGTCCACTGTCACCATGGGTGCATTGTGTTCTGTGTGCAGTCCACTGTCATCAAGGGTGCATTGTGTTCTGTGTGCAGTCCACTGTCATCAAGGGTGCATTGTGTTCTGTGTGCAGTCCACTGTCACCATGGGTGCATTGTGTTCTGTGTGCAGTCCACTGTCATCAAGGGTGCATTGTGTTCTGTGTGCAGTCCACTGTCATCATGGGTGCATTGTGTTCTGGCATGTCTGGTTGCAGTCATCATGGGTGCATTGTGTTCTGTGTGTAGTCAACTGTCATCATGGGTGCATCGTGCCCTTGTGTGCAGACCACTGTTATCAAGGGTGCATTGTGTTCCGTGTGCAGTCCACTGTCATCATGGGTGTATTATGTTCTGTGTGCAGTCCACTGTCATGGGTGCATTGTGTTCCGTGCGCAGTCCACTGTCATCATGGGTGCATTGTATTCCGTGTGCAGTCCACTGTCATCATGGGTGCATTGTGTTCCGTGGGCAGTCCACTGTCATCATAGGTGCATTGTGTTCTGTGTGCAGTCCACTGTCATCATGGGTGCATTGTGTTCTGTGTGCAGTCCACTGTCATCATGGGTGCATTGTGTTCCGTGGGCAGTCCACTGTCATCAAGGGTGCATTGTCTTCTGTGTGCAGTCCACTGTCATCATGGGTGCATTGTGTTCTGTGTGCAGTCCACTGTCATCAAGGGTGCATTGTGTTCTGTGTGCAGTCCACTGTCATCAAGGGTGCATTGTGCTCTGTGTGCAGTCCACTGTCACCATGGGTGCATTGTGTTCTGTGTGCAGTCCACTGTCATCAAGGGTGCATTGTGTTCTGTGTGCAGTCCACTGTCATCAAGGGTGCATTGTGTTCTGTGTGCAGTCCACTGTCACCATGGGTGCATTGTGTTCTGTGTGCAGTCCACTGTCATCAAGGGTGCATTGTGTTCTGTGTGCAGTCCACTGTCATCATGGGTGCATTGTGTTCTGGCATGTCTGGTTGCAGTCATCATGGGTGCATTGTGTTCTGTGTGTAGTCAACTGTCATCATGGGTGCATCGTGCCCTTGTGTGCAGACCACTGTTATCAAGGGTACATTGTGTTCCGTGTGCAGTCCACTGTCATCATGGGTGTATTGTGTTCTGTGTGCAGTCCACTGTCATGGGTGCATTGTGTTCCGTGCGCAGTCCACTGTCATCATGGGTGCATTGTGTTCCGTGTGCAGTCCACTGTCATCATGGGTGCATTGTGTTCCGTGGGCAGTCCACTGTCATCATAGGTGCATTGTGTTCTGTGTGCAGTCCACTGTCATCATGGGTGCATTGTGTTCTGTGTGCAGTCCACTGTCATCATGGGTGCATTGTGTTCTGTGGGCAGTCCACTGTCATCAAGGGTGCATTGTCTTCTGTGTGCAGTCCACTGTCATCATGGGTGCATTGTGTTCTGTGTGCAGTCCACTGTCATCATGAGTGCATTGTGTTCTGTGTGCAGTCCACTGTCATCATGGGTGCATTGTGTTCTGGCATGTCTGGTTGCAGTCATCATGGGTGCATTGTGTTCTGTGTGTAGTCAACTGTCATCATGGGTGCATCGTGCCCTTGTGTGCAGACCACTGTTATCAAGGGTGCATTGTGTTCCGTGTGCAGTCCACTGTCATCATGGGTGTATTGTGTTCTGTGTGCAGTCCACTGTAATCATGGGTGCATTGTGTTCTGTGTGCAGTCCACTGTCATCAAGGGTGCATTGTGTTCTGTGTGCAGTCCACTGTCATCATGGGTGTATTGTGTTCTGTGTGCAGTCCACTGTAATCATGGGTGCATTGTGTTCTGTGTGCAGTCCACTGTCATCAAGGGTGCATTGTGTTCTGTGTGCAGTCCACTGTCATCAAGGGTGCATTGTGTTCTGTATGCAGTCCACTGTCATCATGGGTGCATTGTGTTCTGTGTGCAGTCCACTCATCAAGGGTGCATTGTGTTCTGTGTGCAGACCACTGTCATCAAGGGTGCATTGTGTTCTGTGTGCAGTCCACTGTCATCATGGGTGCATTGTGTTCTGTGTGCAGTCCACTGTCATCATGGGTGCATTGTGTTCTGTGTGCAGTCCACTGTCATCAAGGGTGCATTGTGCTCTGTGTGCAGTCCACTGTCACCATGGGTGCATTGTGTTCTGTGTGCAGTCCACTGTCATCAAGGGTGCATTGTGTTCTGTGTGCAGTCCACTGTCATCAAGGGTGCATTGTGTTCTGTGTGCAGTCCACTGTCACCATGGGTGCATTGTGTTCTGTGTGCAGTCCACTGTCATCAAGGGTGCATTGTGTTCTGTGTGCAGTCCACTGTCATCAAGGGTGCATTGTGTTCTGTGTGCAGTCCACTGTCACCATGGGTGCATTGTGTTCTGTGTGCAGTCCACTGTCATCAAGGGTGCATTGTGTTCTGTGTGCAGTCCACTGTCATCATGGGTGCATTGTGTTCTGGCATGTCTGGTTGCAGTCATCATGGGTGCATTGTGTTCTGTGTGTAGTCAACTGTCATCATGGGTGCATCGTGCCCTTGTGTGCAGACCACTGTTATCAAGGGTGCATTGTGTTCCGTGTGCAGTCCACTGTCATCATGGGTGTATTATGTTCTGTGTGCAGTCCACTGTCATGGGTGCATTGTGTTCCGTGCGCAGTCCACTGTCATCATGGGTGCATTGTATTCCGTGTGCAGTCCACTGTCATCATGGGTGCATTGTGTTCCGTGGGCAGTCCACTGTCATCATAGGTGCATTGTGTTCTGTGTGCAGTCCACTGTCATCATGGGTGCATTGTGTTCTGTGTGCAGTCCACTGTCATCATGGGTGCATTGTGTTCCGTGGGCAGTCCACTGTCATCAAGGGTGCATTGTCTTCTGTGTGCAGTCCACTGTCATCATGGGTGCATTGTGTTCTGTGTGCAGTCCACTGTCATCAAGGGTGCATTGTGTTCTGTGTGCAGTCCACTGTCATCAAGGGTGCATTGTGTTCTGTGTGCAGTCCACTCTCATCATGGGTGCATTGTGTTCTGGCATGTCTGGTTGCAGTCATCATGGGTGCATTGTGTTCTGTGTGTAGTCAACTGTCATCATGGGTGCATCGTGCCCTTGTGTGCAGACCACTGTTATCAAGGGTGCATTGTGTTCCGTGTGCAGTCCACTGTCATCATGGGTGTATTGTGTTCTGTGTGCAGTCCACTGTCATGGGTGCATTGTGTTCCGTGCGCAGTCCACTGTCATCATGGGTGCATTGTGTTCCGTGTGCAGTCCACTGTCATCATGGGTGCATTGTGTTCCGTGGGCAGTCCACTGTCATCATAGGTGCATTGTGTTCTGTGTGCAGTCCAGTGTCATCATGGGTGCATTGTGTTCTGTGTGCAGTCCACTGTCATCATGGGTGCATTGTGTTCTGGCATGTCTGGTTGCAGTCATCATGGGTGCATTGTGTTCTGTGTGTAGTCAACTGTCATCATGGGTGCATCGTGCCCTTGTGTGCAGACCACTGTTATCAAGGGTGCATTGTGTTCTGGCATGTCTGGTTGCAGTCATCATGGGTGCATTGTGTTCTGTGTGTAGTCAACTGTCATCATGGGTGCATCGTGCCCTTGTGTGCAGACCACTGTCATCATGGGTGCATTGTGTTCCGTGCGCAGTCCACTGTCATCATGGGTGCATTGTGTTCCATGTGCAGTCCACTGTCATCATGGGTGCATTGTGTTCCGTGGGCAGTCCACTGTCATCATAGGTGCATTGTGTTCTGTGTGCAGTCCACTGTCATCATGGGTGCATTGTGTTCTGTGTGCAGTCCACTGTCATCATGGGTGCATTGTGTTCCGTGGGCAGTCCACTGTCATCAAGGGTGCATTGTCTTCTGTGTGCAGTCCACTGTCATCATGGGTGCATTGTGTTCTGTGTGCAGTCCACTGTCATCATGAGTGCATTGTGTTCTGTGTGCAGTCCACTGTCATCATGGGTGCATTGTGTTCTGGCATGTCTGGTTGCAGTCATCATGGGTGCATTGTGTTCTGTGTGTAGTCAACTGTCATCATGGGTGCATCGTGCCCTTGTGTGCAGACCACTGTTATCAAGGGTGCATTGTGTTCCGTGTGCAGTCCACTGTCATCATGGGTGTATTGTGTTCTGTGTGCAGTCCACTGTCATGGGTGCATTGTGTTCCGTGCGCAGTCCACTGTCATCATGGGTGCATTGTGTTCCGTGTGCAGTCCACTGTCATCACGGGTGCATTGTGTTCCGTGGGCAGTCCACTGTCATCATAGGTGCATTGTGTTCTGTGTGCAGTCCACTGTCATCATGGGTGCATTGTGTTCTGTGTGCAGTCCACTGTCATCATGGGTGCATTGTGTTCCGTGGGCAGTCCACTGTCATCAAGGGTGCATTGTCTTGTGTGTGCAGTCCACTGTCATCATGGGTGCATTGTGTTCTGTGTGCAGTCCACTGTCATCAAGGGTGCATTGTGTGCTGTGTGCAGTCCACTGTCATCATGGGTGTATTGTGTTCTGTGTGCAGTCCACTGTCATGGGTGCATTGTGTTCTGTGTGCAGTCCACTGTCATCATGGGTGCATTGTGTTCCGTGTGCAGTCCACTGTCATCATGGGTGCATTGTGTTCTGTGTGCAGTCCACTGTCATCATGGGTGCATTGTGTTCTATGGGCAGTCCACTGTCATCATAGGTGCATTGTGTTCTGTGTGCAGTCCACTGTAATCATGGGTGCATTGTGTTCTGTGTGCAGTCCACTGTCATCATAGGTGCATTGTGTTCTGTGTGCAGTCCACTGTCATCAAGGGTGCATTGTGTTCTGTATGCAGTCCACTGTCATCATGGGTGCATTGTGTTCTGTGTGCAGTCCACTGTCATCAAGGGTGCATTGTGTTCTGTGTGCAGTCCACTGTCATCAAGGGTGCATTGTGTTCTGTGTGCAGACCACTGTCATCAAGGGTGCATTGTGTTCTGTGTGCAGTCCACTGTCATCATGGGTGCATTGTGTTCTGTGTGCAGTCCACTGTCATCATGGGTGCATTGTGTTCTGTGTGCAGTCCACTGTCATCAAGGGTGCATTGTGGTCTGTGTGCAGTCCACTGTCACCATGGGTGCATTGTGTTCTGTGTGCAGTCCACTGTCATCAAGGGTGCATTGTGTTCTGTGTGCAGTCCACTGTCATCAAGGGTGCATTGTGTTCTGTGTGCAGTCCACTGTCACCATGGGTGCATTGTGTTCTGTGTGCAGTCCACTGTCATCAAGGGTGCATTGTGTTCTGTGTGCAGTCCACTGTCATCATGGGTGCATTGTGTTCTGGCATGTCTGGTTGCAGTCATCATGGGTGCATTGTGTTCTGTGTGTAGTCAACTGTCATCATGGGTGCATCGTGCCCTTGTGTGCAGACCACTGTTATCAAGGGTGCATTGTGTTCCGTGTGCAGTCCACTGTCATCATGGGTGTATTGTGTTCTGTGTGCAGTCCACTGTCATGGGTGCATTGTGTTCCGTGCGCAGTCCACTGTCATCATGGGTGCATTGTATTCCGTGTGCAGTCCACTGTCATCATGGGTGCATTGTGTTCCGTGGGCAGTCCACTGTCATCATAGGTGCATTGTGTTCTGTGTGCAGTCCACTGTCATCATGGGTGCATTGTGTTCTGTGTGCAGTCCACTGTCATCATGGGTGCATTGTGTTCCGTGGGCAGTCCACTGTCATCAAGGGTGCATTGTCTTCTGTGTGCAGTCCACTGTCATCATGGGTGCATTGTGTTCTGTGTGCAGTCCACTGTCATCAAGGGTGCATTGTGTTCTGTGTGCAGTCCACTGTCATCAAGGGTGCATTGTGTTCTGTGTGCAGTCCACTGTCATCATGGGTGTATTGTGTTCTGTGTGCAGTCCACTGTCATGGGTGCATTTTGTTCTGTGTGCAGTCCACTGTCATCATGGGTGCATTGTGTTCCGTGTGCAGTCCACTGTCATCATGGGTGCATTGTGTTCTGTGTGCAGTCCACTGTCATCATGGGTGCATTGTGTTCTATGGGCAGTCCACTGTCATCATAGGTGCATTGTGTTCTGTGTGCAGTCCACTGTAATCATGGGTGCATTGTGTTCTGTGTGCAGTCCACTGTCATCAAGGGTGCATTGTGTTCTGTGTGCAGTCCACTGTCATCAAGGTTGCATTGTGTTCTGTGTGCAGTCCACTGTATCATGGGTGCATTGTGTTCTGTGTGCAGTCCACTGTCATCAAGGGTGCATTGTGTTCTGTGTGCAGTCCACTGTCATCAAGGGTGCATTGTGTTCTGTGTGCAGACCACTGTCATCAAGGGTGCATTGTGTTTTGTGTGCAGTCCACTGTCATCATGGGTGCATTGTGTTCTGTGTGCAGTCCACTGTCATCATGGGTGCATTGTGGTCTGTGTGCAGTCCACTGTCACCATGGGTGCATTGTGTTCTGTGTGCAGTCCACTGTCATCAAGGGTGCATTGTGTTCTGTGTGCAGTCCACTGTCATCAAGGGTGCATTGTGTTCTGTGTGCAGTCCACTGTCACCATGGGTGCATTGTGTTCTGTGTGCAGTCCACTGTCACCATGGGTGCATTGTGTTCTGTGTGCAGTGATCACAGGTGCATTGTGTTCTGTGTGCAGTGATCACAGGTGCATTGTGTTCTGTGTGCAGTGATCACAGGTGCATTGTGTTCTGTGTGCAGTGATCAATGGTGCATTGTTTTCTGTGGGCAGTGATCACATTACTCATTCAGTCTCTTAATCAGGTGCAGCTGACGAGGAGGCATCCACAGGAAAAAAGAAGAGACGAAAGCCTAAAAAGAAACGTAAGTGTGAGATGTCATTACGTATTGTGCATACCGCTCAAGCCTGTGCACGCGCACGCACGCATGCACACACGATGTATAGATGACGTCTCATTCAGGGCTAGAAATTCGGTTGTTTTAGTGGTGATCTATAGGAAGCGATTCACCAGACAATTTACAAATTCCTGGAATTTTGTAATGCTCTGAACTATGCTGCAAATAGTATATCAAATGTTCTGATTGCGTCATTTACACCATATTAGAATAATTAATCCTTAAATGGTCAAGAAATCAAAATGTTTGTTTATTGAATGTCACATTTGCAGGCCAAGAGCATTTTTGAAAATGTATCATTGGAATGTTTGGCTCGTTTATATGTCTGGCTCGTTTATCGAGCCAGTCATTCCAGTGGTACAATAGTATTCTCTTGACCGGGAAATGGGAATTTCTCAAAACCACTGCAGAGGCCATTTTTGGTAGGCTTGGCCAGTAAAGGGTTAAAATACCCAGTTGTTTGATGAAGCAGTAAATCCTATTGGAATATTTTCATAAAACTAGTCCTGCTGAAACTGATCCAGCCAGATCACATACTATACTAAAGCAGTGATCCATATGCGAAAAAGGCCTACAGATCACAGGATCAGTGGTTAATTTCTGTCACTTAACCCTTTAAGACTCCTGGCCAAACACGGCTTCCACACTGGTCTTGAGAACTGGCCATCGAGCGCACCAAGAGAATATTATTTTTGAAAATTTACCACTGGAAAGACTGGCTCGATAAACAAGCCAGTCATTCCTGTGGTAAATTTTGAAAAATAGTCTTGGCCTGTAAATGAACAATAAGACCAAAAAAAAAAAAATAGTTTTGTTTCCTGTAAACCTCCTGGGTGAGATTTTTCTCATTTTTCACCCAGCCGGGAATAAAATAATTTTTTTCCTACCCAGCAGAAATGTAAAAACATGCATACAATTGTCAAACTATACAAATTACAATGTTTTTAATGCCATTTGTATGTAATGTGAATCACTTTTGCTAATTGTGACGTGAAAAACATGACAAATTTGACAATTACAACCATATTTAATGAACATCTAGTCAAATATCTGAAAAAGAAATGTTTATTCATTTCCTCCCTCCCTGCCTTTTCCCCACCCGGTTTGCAGGAAACAAAATCTTTTTTATGGATGGCCTAATTATACAAAAACTTGAATTTTATTGGCAGTATCATGATTAATCCCGTCACAACTGGCATGTCCATAGAAGCAGGACAAAAGAAAACTATTCAGTGGTAAATTTCTTTAATGAGCTGTGGAGACAAGAGGGTTAATCTTTCAGTATTCTGTTATATCATGCACTAACAACTACAGATCTTATTTCTATTCTGCTTAGTTGGTGGAGGTGATGGACCCGCAACAACTACCGCATCAGGCCCTGTAAAACCACAGACAGATCCACCGTCTATTCCAATTGTGGAACTGTATCCGCTCGGCAACTATCCTGAGGGTGAAATACAAAACCATCCACAACCAAAAGATGAGTATGTAAATTTATAAAAAATAGTTTTTTCACAGACAGAAAATGTATCACTTGAATGACTGGAATGTTTTCAGATCCAGTCATTTTAGTAGGAAATTTCCAAAAATAATTTGTTCCTGTGTATCTGTATGCATCTGTAGTAGGCTTGTGCGATTACTGCATTTAGTGATCGCGTTCGATTATTTTTAAATAATCGTGATTACTCGATTAATCAGCTTGGGTACAAATTATCAAGACCTGACAAACAAAAATCAATAATGAAAGCTGCAATGTCGTTGAGAAAAGTTCATTTGCAGGGCAAGAGAAGCCTATTTTTGAAAATGTATGACTAGAAAGGCTGTTCTCGAGCCAGGCATTCCAGTTATAAATTTTCAAACTTAGGCTTCTCTTGCCCTGTAAATGGACATACATTCACTAAGCAAAATGTCATTTTTCATGACCGATCGCATTAAAAAGTAATTAAAACTTAGGTTTTGAAATATTTTATGCAATAGAAAATATTCACAATTTAATTTTTAATCATATAAATTCATGATTTAGAACATAATCATGATTTTCGATTTAATCACGTAATCGCGCAAGCCTGCAAACAGTGGTCACTGCAGAAGCCACTTTTTGGTCGACTTGTCGATTAACAGTTAAAAACAATATACATACGCTTCACACTTAGAGTAATCTAGTATGCCTGTTAACCCTTTAATGGTCATACCTGTCAAAACCGACTTCAATTATGGTCTTGTGGAATGTCCATTTACAGGCCAAGAGAATACAATTTTTGAAATTTTACCACTGGAATGACTGGCTCGATAACCGAGCCAGTCATTCCAGTAATAAATTTTCAAATATTGTATTCTCTTGGCCTGTAATTGGAGATACAGTAGGCAGATATAATTTAAATTTTCTTTATCAAATTTGAGCATTAAAGGGTTAATTAAGGAAACCACTTCCAGTTCTATTGGTTTCAAAATAACTAACAGTTCTTAATGGTCACGTTACTCAAAGCTGGCCTTTACAGTGGTCACGCTGAATGTCCATTTCAAAGAAAAAATTATTCTTGAAATTTTATCACTGGAATGACTGGGTCTGATCAAGCCAGTCAGTCGAGGGGTAAATTGACAAAAATAACCTTGTCTTTAGCATGCAAATGGACAATTATTGGGTAGATTTTCACACAGATTTTTCCACCACTGTTGACCAATAGAGGATGAAATGAAAGTTCAGAAGTCAGTTCAAGATCATTTTATTTCGTACTTATGTGAAAAGGTATGTGTGTAAATTTTCTCAGTTATTCATTTTATGTGCTAGATTACCATTTTATCATTGCCAATCTTCAATATTAACCCTTTCACTGGCAAATTCATGAAAAAGTTTATTCTTTACGATATAAAACTTATTCTATTGAATATTTTGAAATTAATTTGACTGGAAGTTGTTGACACCAATGGCTTCCAGTCAAAGTGATTTCAAAATATTTAACAGTTTTCCTGCATGGTTGCGTTTAATTCTAGCTATACCCCGCCACCCTTTGTGCGTGTTGGAATCAATTTATATACTTTGAACCTTGAACTAATGGAATCCCAATTTCAAGGTAACTACAGGAAAGCTGTGGAAAATCTTGAAACTAATTTGACTGGGGCCTTACGGCAAAAACAGCTCCTAATC
This sequence comes from Chaetoderma sp. LZ-2023a, assembly GCA_034401795.1. Lineage (NCBI taxonomy): Eukaryota > Metazoa > Mollusca > Caudofoveata > Chaetodermatida > Chaetodermatidae > Chaetoderma > Chaetoderma sp. LZ-2023a. The sequence goes on from CM067371.1 coordinate 22,691,898, forward strand.
AAATTAGTTTCAAAATGTTCAACAGGATGTTTATTAAGTTATAAATTCATCAAAGACATACAAGTTGTACATTTAACCCAATAACCCTTAAATTCTTTCAAGAAAAATTTAACTTTCTCGTAGAAAATGCCCATTTGTAGACCAAGAGAAGATTATTTTTGGAAACTTATCACTGGAATGACTGGCTCGGTTATCGAGCCAGTCATTCTAGTGATAAATTTTCAAAAATAATCTTCTCTTGGTCTGCAAATGGATATTTATCAAGGCCACTGCAGAAGCCGTTTTTGGCTTATACGAGTGCTAAAGGGTTAATGGACTTTTTGATGTTTTGACGGAGATAGAGACGTCATTATGATTGTGACGTCAGCTGGCTAATGAAAGAGCGACAGATCAGATCCAGCCATTCTGATGATTCATAAATAATACGTCAGTCCAGTCAAATTATTTTCAAACTATTCAACAGCATTTCTACATGTTTACCGTATATTTGGACAGACCTACCCATTTGAAATGACTGGCCAGTAGTTTAGCCTATTTTGGGATTTTATTAGCCAAATGTAATCTCATCTTAAATGTTGTATTGTACTGATCATAGATTATAGTACATAGATTCCATATAATTCATTTCCTGCTTTGAACAGTAACAAATTCCAGTCAAAGTAATTACAAAATATTCACCAGTTTGCCTGTATGGTTACATGAGGTTACTTTTCGTTTAACTCTTAGCCAGTTAGCCTTTTTGGGGATTTTATTAGCCATCCATGAGAATTATTCTCAAAAACTAATTGGTGAGTGGGTATATGTAGGTCTTTCTCTGAGTTTCTGAGCTCTCCTGGGTGTAAAAATTGTTTAAGCAAAGCTTTCGTAACCATCTCGGCCACTCCTACAGCACTAACTGACGGTCGCTGGCTACAGCGCTCTGGTCAGTTCTTGTGGAGTCGTGTGACAGTATTGATCGATAGACTATACAGGAGCCATCCTATTGGTTCTATGTTGCTTGATGTTTATAGATTTCAATCGCCACCTTGACTTTTTGTGTTGAATACTGTTAATTGTATTTTCATTATTTTCAGCCGTACAGCCAAAGATCGGACGACGGATGAAGAAAAGCGTATGTTAGACAGGACTTATATTCAAATATACAAAGACATGAGGCTGGCTGCTGAAGCACACCGACAGGTACTTTCAGCATTTGTACGTAGTGATTACTAGGTCTTGATCTTATGAGGCAAGCGTTCATGCTCACACACATTACCTCCTGTTTCATATTATCGCTCATCTCAAATATTCAAGTACAAATATAACATTTACAATTTTACGTGTAGTTTGTTTTCTCGAAACAGCACCAGTATGAGAGTTTCATGAATGTACCATAAATCAGAGTGCCAGTAGTCAATTGAATGATGAAATAGGAAAAAGTTATCGATTTGATTGGCGTCTATCGAGTCCCTGGTTCCAGGTCCCATTCACGCCATATCTAGGCTGATTTATATTTCAGTCTATTACTGATAACGTCCCCTGTTTTACACTGGTACCCGTTTATACTCCTGGGTGGAGAGAGGCAATGAGGAGTGAAGGAAATTGCCTATGTTTCCACAGATTGCTCGTCTCCCACCTAATCGCCTGACAGTCGAGCAAGATTTGAACCCAGCCCAGGTAATTACCAGTTGACCACGCTAACACCGCGACCAATCGTCTCCTCCAGTGATGAACTAGGAATGTTATTATCTATTATCTAAGTCTATACACTTCAAGGTTACATCTCTGTTCACATTCCTCGTTATAAATACAATCATTGCCGATTCAGAACTTTAGATACGCAATAGTTAGTGATCACTCTATGACAGTTGTGAATGTGTATGCTAACATGGGCTGAGGTTCGTGAGGATTTTCATGACCCGAACCGGTTCACGATACAGATGTTCGAACCACGAACTAGTTCACGAACCTTTTTAATATGTTATTGTACATGTATGCGAGAAATTACTCCTAGCAGAAAATAACATTTAAAAGGCAGGTGGCTTTACTGGATAAATGGTAGAAAAAAACAGATAACAAGTTCTGACAACAAATTTGAGAAAAGATTCACCAGTTTTCCTGTATGGTTTTCCTAAAATCAGATATGGGAATTCATCGGTAAAAGGGTTAGCTTATGTATGGTTCATGAAGCACACAAATTCCATGCAAGCGAACCGAAACAGCCCTAATGCTAACATGCATTGACTGAAAACTTACACGCACGCACACACACACCATTGCATTATCATGAGCTTCTTAATCACTTTGCCTAGACTGTTCATGGAGTGACCATTATTTTACCCCTGAATGTGTAGATCCATTGATAGCAGTGATTTTCGAAAAACAAACCTCTGGATTACATGTACATCCATTAACACTATTATGCTCAAAAAAATTGAAATTTGTGCTAAATGAATTTCCACTTGCTGGAATACCAGTGATGAAGTTGAAAAAAAATATTCTCTTAAGCATTTAACATTCATATCAGCCAAAAACAACTTCTGCAGTGGTTTTGAGAAGCGTCAATTTGCAGACCACGAGAAGACCTTTTTTGAAAATTTACCACTGGAATGACTGGCTCGATAAACGGGCCAGTCATTCCAGTGATAGATTTTCAAAAATAGTCTTCTGGTCTGCAAATTGACATTTTCTTTGAAAAAATTGAAATTTTGTAGAACAAATTCAATGCTTAAAGGGATAACTTGCAAATGGACATTCCTGAAGACCACTCCAGAGGTCGTCTTTGACTGTTATGACCATTAACAACTTGGTTAATGATCACTCTCTCACTCAGTCACTCAGCCCCTCGCTCGCCCACCCATCCACCCTCGCTTCACCCACCCTCTTTTCACCCACCCAAACCAATCACTCACATTGACTTAGAACTCAGCCACCCACCCACCCTAACTCATGGTGTTTTATTTCAGACAAGGCGCTATATGCAGAACTATATCAAGCCTGGCTTGACGATGATGAATATTGTGTATGTATATAGTCACAAACCATACAGTTAATACATAACACTTACCACACTGGTGTAAAAATTTTAAATCTTCAAATTAAATTAAAAGATGAACTGGTGTTATTTTTTATACCCCGCCAAATTTTTATGTAATGGCGCCATCCGTCCGGGCGGGCGTGCAGAGTGGTTTCCGGATGATAACTACGTTACCGTTTGTCGGATCACATTGAAATGTCATATGATGGTTGGACTAGGTCTTGTGATGAAACCTATCTAAATCGACGATGATCTGAAATCCAAGATGGTCGCCAACCACCGACGGCCATCTTGAAAATTGGTTTCCGGATGATAACTCAGTTACCATTTGTCGGATCGCATTGAAACTTCATATGGTGGTTGGACTAGGTCTTGGGATGAAACCTATCGAAAGCGCCAATGATCCGAAATCCAAGATGGCCGCCAGCCACCAGCGGCCATCTTGAAAATTGGTTTCCGGATGATAACTCCTTTACCGTTTATCGGATCACTTTGAAACGTCAAGGAGTGGTTCGACTAACTCTGGGGAAGAAACTTATCGAAATTGACAACGATCCGAAATCCAAGATGGCCGCCAGCCACCGGTGGTAATCTTGAAAATTGGTTTCCAGATGATAACTCTGTTACCGTTTATCAGATCCCTTTGAAACTTCATAGGGTGGTTAGACTAGGCCAGTCACAGGCTGCCATCTTGAAAGTTGGTTTCTGGATGATATCTCCGTTACCATTTATCGGATCACTTCATAGGGTCATTGGAATATGTCTGGTGAAGAAACTTATCGAAATTTACGATAACCCGAAATCCAATATACCATCTTGAAAACACAAAATGCGGCTGGAAATTGATAAGTTAGATCTGAAAAATCTATGGAAAAATATGGATTTTCTGTAAGCAGAAAGTGTATCACCCCTGATGTACTGGAATGGCTGGCTTGATAGCTGAGTTGGTCATTCCAGTGGTAAATTAAAAAATATATATTTTCTTGTCCTGCAAACTAAGCCATAATTTCGATTTTCTTAGCTAATCTTTGCCATAAAAGTGTTATACCGTTCTACAAAGACCACCTTAGTTCTGTTAGTGAGCACCAAAAAGTTGCCAACTGGTGGTCTCTTAACTGCCTGGCCGCTCAATTTCTGCGAACTATATTTTTCATGGGGTTTAACTGTGGATATATACTGCATATTTTAAAAACAATTTCACTGAAAATTGGTGGTGACTACAACCTTAAGTCAAATTGTTTTCAAAATATTCGGCAGGACCCGAGTTATTGCCCACTGAAATTATTGTCTGATGGCTGACAGAAGTCGCTCTGTTAACATAGGTCAGTAGGTGTGTTCATAAGTTGTTTGAGCCTTTAAATTCTCAAACCAGCCAAATTATGTTATATCAACCCTTTAACCCTCAAATTTGTTCAAGAAAATTTTAATTTTCTCATAGAAAATGTCCATTTGCAGACCAAGAGAGGACTATTTTTGAAAATTAACTACTGGAGTTAAAGGGTTAAATGTAGGATGCATGCTAGAGTGATATTCTGATTTGATAAATGATCACAATTTATTATGCTGTTGTCATGATAAAAAGATCCATTTATAACCGTGTGTTGAATATTGACTAGAAGCTGTTGCTGCCTAAGGGCTCCCAGTCAAAATAATTTCATAATATTCACCACGTTGACGTTGTGTTTTGAACTTTCATTTGAAATTTTGTCAACGAAGTGTCATTATTATGCCCTCCCATATAAATATATGGGGGTGTATATTGTGTTTACTGTGTCCATCCATCTGTTTGTTCAGGCTTTCATTTCCAGATAACTCAAGTTCTATTGACAGGATCATTACCAATCTGGTGTGGGAGTTTGTCCTTGCTGGTCCGAAGCAGGGTTTCTCATAAGGGTCCTTTTGAGGGTATGGACCCCCAGAATTCAACTGGGGACCCCCAAAAGTTGTGGTAGTGGGACCCCTGAAAATTGTGCCTGATTGGCAAATATTAATTAGTTTATAGGTTTTTGCACAAACATACCTACAAAAACTAGCAAGAGACCCCCATAATTCATAGCTGTGCATCCATGGTACTCTCTAATGTTAGCATGGATGTGAAAAACTGCATGAGAATCCCAAATTTCAGTTGGGGACCCCCAGATTTAAGGTTGGGACCCCTAGATTTCTAGATGATTGATCCCTGGGACCTCCAAAATTTAGATGCCATGAGAAACACTGGTCTGAAGAACCCTATCGAGTTTGGCATCAAGCGATCAAAGATCAAGGTCAGACTGACCTAATTAATTACGTAATATTCCTTTCCGGATGATAACTCAAATTTAATCTGGTGTGGGAGCTTTTTCCATGGTGGTCCGAAGAACCCTATCAATTTTGAAGTCAATGGTCAACGTCACTGTGACATAATTAATGATGTAATATTGGGTTTCCGGATGAAAGCTCAAGTTCGATTGAAGGGATCATTACTATTCTTGGATGGTAGGTTTTTCTTGGTGTTTCGAAGAACCCTATCAAGTTTTGGTGTCAAGGGTTGAGGTCACATTGATCAATCTTGGGTGCGAAGTTGTGCTTGGTGGAATGGGGTGGGGGGGAATGGGGTGGGCATACATTAGCAATCTCTGATTGTCGTTCTTGTTAAGTTTCAGTGAGATCCGTCCACATTTGCAAGCGTTATCTCCTGAAATGCTTAGAATTCTTCACAAAATTTCTTCTCTGCCCCAGATCTCAATGAGCTTTGAACCAATATTTGAAATTTTTCAGTGAACTTTTTACATTAAAACAGTGTTACGATTTCATTCTGGTGAGATTCAGACATTTTTGTCAGAGTTCTCACCTGAAATCAACCACCCTTACCACTCTGATGACAAAATTTTAAAATTAAAAAGATTAACACCAGTTTCTTTGCCATTGACACTGTAAAAGATAGAATATTGCCATCAGTGTGGTATGGGTTAATAGACAAATTAAAGGTAAAATCATAGCTGGGCCACAGAATGACTGTAGGCTGGCGTATAATCTTAATCTCCCCCCCCCCCACACCACCACCACCACCACCACTAGGTGGAACTCTTGTTATGCACTGTTTCTCACAATAATGCCACGGTCAATTTTGGTTGCCACTACTGATTACCTTAGGGCTAACTGTTATCTTTTCTTACAGTGAGACGTTAGAAGGCATATCCCGTAAGCTGATCAATGAGAAGGGAATGGAAGCAGGCCTTGGTTTTCCCACTGGTTGTAGTTTGAATAACTGTGCTGCTCATTACACTCCTAATGCCGGAGACACAACAGTGCTAGACAAAGATGATGTTCTTAAGATTGACTTTGGAACTCATATAAATGGTGTGTAAGTGTGTTTGTGTGCGTGCCTGGCGACACACTGTTATTGTTAACCTGTATCAACTCGAGCCATTAGCACTCAAGCCGGCCAAAACCGGTTTCTGTAATGGAGGAATCCGGTTTTAGCTATGCCCCACTCATCTCTAGCTAAGCTCCATCCACACTGCGCTTGTGTTTGGATCGATCCATGAACTCCCTGACTATAAATTTCCAGAAAACAATACAGGTAAGTTGTTGACTATTTTGAAACTAATTTGACTGGGTGCTGATGCTGCCTATGGCAGCAACAGCTCCCCGTCAAATTAGTTTCAAATTATTCAACACCGTGTTTATTAAATAGTAAAGACATACAATTTGTATAACAATGCTTAGTTCGTCATCAATTAAGCGTTCGTGATGAACTTAACTACGTCATTCATAACGTAATTGATTATGACGTCATCCTACATGTCAAATAGTTTATCATGATGTCATATGATTGGCTGAGAAACTGGAATAATCCTTTGTTTTGAGAAATTTCAATTTGCAGACCAGGAGAAGACTTTTTGAAAACTTACCGCTGAAATGTCTGGTTCGATAACCGAGCCAGTCATTCATTCCACTGATAAATTTTCGAAAATAATTTGTTTGGTCTGCAAATGATCATTTTCTATGAGAAAATTTTTAATCACTTGAGCAGATATGAGGTTAAAATCCTTAATAATTTTATATTTTGCTAAATTATAACTGTATTCACATCCTTGACATATAACATTGTTTTCAAACCTTCCTCAAACTAGCGCAAAATGGCTGAAAAATGTCATTTTCTATTGAAAAATTAAATTTCCCTAACCAATTTTGACCATTAAGGGGTTAGTTATTATCACACTAATGTCAAAAGATGGATAATTTCAAAATCTAGTGTACATTTTTGAAAAATAATCTTGCTATTTGAGGCAGCAACAGCTTGCGGCATAAGTGTTTCAAAAATAAATGCCAGTTAATCCAAATCCTTAATTATCAAATAGAGTGGTGGAATTTAGGAATATTAAATTTCAGTGGTTTATGGCTTATAAACATTAATATCATTTTGATGATAAGATAATTTAATTAGTAAAATATTGTATAATTTGAATTTAATTTGGGGTAAATATGAAAAGCTACTTTTCTACTTGACCTGTTAAATAAATAATGTTAAAATGTGAAATGTAATCTTGTTAAAACCATCGCCCATTGTCAATGGACCTTTCCAGTTTTAGCTCTGCTCCGCCCACCTCTAGCTAAACTCCACCCACACTACACCGTGTTGGGATTGATCGATCCCTGAATGCCCTAACTATCAATTTCCTGAAAACTACACAGATAAGCTGTTGAATATTTTGTAACTAATTTGACTGGATGCTGTTGCTGCCTATACCCAGTCAAATTAGTTTCAAAATATTCAACGGAATATTTATTAAATAGTAAAGACATACAATTCATACAACAACCCATAGTCTGTCTTCAAATATGCGTTTGTGATGTAATTATTTACGTCATTCATGATGTCATAATGACGTTATTCATTATGATGTCATTCTACACGTCATGTAGTTGATTATGACTTCCGATGATGGAGGGATAAAGTGGAAATGTCCATTGGCTTCTGCAGACTTCTTATGAAATGTCCATTTGCAGGTCAAGAGATTTAAAAAACTTATTACTGGATCGATAACGAAGTCAGAGCCGGTCATTCTAGTGATAAATCTTTAAATAATATCTTGGTGTCAAGTGGGCAATACCTGTTGGGAGAATTTATATTTCCTTGACAAGTTTAGACCATTAAAACCAAATGCTGTTCCCATTCTCAGGTAGAATTATTGACTCTGCGTTCACAATGACCTTTAACCCCAGATATGACCCGCTGCTGGAAGCTGTCAAAGCCGCTACAAATACAGGTGTTAGGGTAAGTCATTGTTGGTGGTGTTGTGGTGGTAACAACGAGATATCAACATGAGATGTCGGATAAGATTATAATATCCGAGATACTCTAGATCCGATCTCTGACATGTCAATCAAAATATGTCATTTGTTGTAGAAAACTAATATTATTTCCTGTTAGGTTAGGCGTACTAAACAATGGCTTGCTAAAATTGATTGATGGATTTTCTTGATGCAGGTGGAAAATGTTCTTTAACGCTATAACCCTCAAATTTATTCAAGAAAATTTTAATTTTCGGATAGAAAATGTCCATTTGCAGATGAAGGGACTATTTTTGAAAATTTACCACTGGAATGACGAGCCAGTCATTCCAGTTGTACATTTTCAAAAATTCTCTTCTCGTGGTCTACAAATGGACATTTCACAAGAGCACTACAGAAGCCGTTTTTGGCTGATATGAGTGTTAAAGGTTTAACGTAAATTACTCAGCCTTATTATGACACATTGCAAATGATATTATAAGCTGCTCTAATATTCATGTGTGCACCATGCCCTAGTTGTTTCCTGTATTAAGAATATTTGGTAACTTGCAATTTGCAGGAGTCTGGTATCGATGTACGATTGTGTGAGATAGGAGAAGCTATTCAGGAAGTGATGGAATCGTATGAAGTTGAATTAGATGGGAAAACGTATCAAGGTTTGTAGCAGCATGTGTATTCTGCGCACGTGTCTAGTTATGCTTGGTAGTTTAAAGGAAAGAACCAGGGGACTAGCAAATGCTCTTGAATGATAGATTTTGATAATACTCAACGGTCTATAGCCACGAGTAACAAGCAGAAATAAATCGGAGTAATTTGAAAAAAAGCAAATAAATACCATTTAGTTCACTCTGGCAGGAACCAATTAATGACACGGTGCTGGCCGCTCTGGTGTATGCTGAGAGAATAAATAATACCCGCTACAGCCGGTCATATAATCTCAGTTATATTTGAGTTACGCTGATTAGCCACTACTTCCTACAGATAAAATACTGTCTAAAATCAATTTGAGAGACAGGATCTAAATTCAGTTACACGAATTTCAAAATATTCAGTAGGCATTATGTCGCGACCTTGGAAACCAGGAGTGTATTTTGAAATCATTTTGACCGAAACTCGTTTCTTCCACCAAAAACAGTAAATTTCAAATATAATGTTTTCAAAAGCCGAAAAGGGTCAGTAGTGAACTAACAGTAGCGAGTTCATTGCTGTACATCGGCGCCTATAGAGAATAGTATTCATACCGCTTACGAAACTGTATTATATTTTGCTTTTGTTGTATTCGAGTATGAGGTATACCTGCACACACAGTTGACACACGGAGGAATGCGAAGCACCAGCGACGTCACGACTTGGTTCCAAATTAAACGCTCCTAGCTTTAGTAAATGCCTTTTCTCAAATAATCCACATTAATTTCCATTTTTACCAGTGGGAGTTTATTTAATATTGTATGAAATTACTAGTAAACATCATTTGTTATTTCCCGTTTCCCTTCCTTTAAATATCTCCATTGAAACTACAGTAGATATTTCAAACTACATGTATTTATATTCACAGCTTCTAGTTTAAGCACAGAACATATTGTCATGAATATAAGTATCTCGACAGTTAAAATGAATTCCACCCAATGAATTACTCAATAACATTGCTTTTGACATGGAATCTATCAGTGATTTTCAAAATTAGGAGTTACCAATGCTTTAACCCTCTCATGACGAAGCTGCTGGTGAAATCTTTGTGTTTTAACCCTTTAATGGTCAAGTCAACCAAAATGGCTTCTACAGTGGTCCTGAGGTATCTCCATTTGCAGCCCAATAGAAGACTATGAAAATTTGCCACTGGAATGCCGAGCCAGGCATTCTGGTGGTAAATTTTCAAAAATAGGCTTCTCTTGGCCGACAAATGGACATTTAATAAGCATATATTTTGATATTCTTAACAAGATTTAGCCATTAAAGGGTTAATAAAGCTGACAGAAACGTAACTAGAGCGAAACAAAGTGACCAGAAGAAACATGTCTGACTTAGAATTGTAAATGAAGTGTTTTCTATGTTTGAATCATGATCACAAATCTGGTAGAAAACCTATACATAAAATTTGGTCAATATTTACACACCTTAGAGACTGTGTGGAAATGAATGGCGGGATCTGATCTGTCAGTCACATATTTGATGCCATTATCAAATATGTCACTGGTTAGCTGATGTCACAATCAAAATTGTGTATAGCTGTCATAAAAATCGGAAAGTTTATCACTGGTGTATGAATTGTATATCTTTGATGACGTAAAATATCAATACCTGCATTCAGAGTTACAGAAAATGGAAATTTATTAATAGCACAATGTTACTGATAGGGGTTCAACACTGCTTCTTTTGGCATGACAGATCAGCTTTAAGCATGAGTTTACAGTAAGAATCCTTGATTCAGTATATTCATAAAACTGAAAGTAAAGGTATAAGTTATATAACACAATTAGTATGCAGCATTGATTGATTGATTGATTTACTTGCGCTGTTTTTTCCATCAGTGAAATCTATTAGGAATTTGAATGGTCACTCTATAGGACCATACAGAATACATGCCGGGAAGACTGTGCCTATTGTCAAGGGAGGTGAAGGGACAAAAATGGAGGTAAGTAACCCTTTAATGCTCATAAAGTGTTGATTTTCTGCAAGAAGTGGCCCAAGAAGACATTTTTTGACAATTTTACCATTGAATTAACTGGCTCGGTTATCAAGCCATTCATTTCAGCAGTAAGTTTTCAAAAATGTCTTCTCTTGGCCGACTGTCTACTAGACATGGCTCAAGACCACGACAGAAGGTATTTTTTGGCCGATGACCAGTAACGATTAACGCAGTTTAGATTCGTGTTTATTATTAAACCATTTAACCCTCGAATGTGTCCATTTACAGACCAAGAGAATACTATTTTTTTTAATGTACCACTTGAATGACAGGCTCGGTTATCGAGCCAGTCATTCCAGATTCCAGTGGTAAATTTTCACAAATAGTCTTCTCTTGGTCTGCAAATGGACATTTCTCAAGACCACTGCAGGTGCCTTTTTATTTGGCTGTTATGAGTGTTACGGGTTAGGTCAGGTCACCCAATATGCTGTTTAGAGTGTGTTTTAGAAATGTACATTTGCTGGATAACTGAATGCAATTTTTGAAAATTTACTAGAAATACTTGGCTCGAAAATCATGCTCTGTCTGATTTTATAATTAAGCAGAAATGCAGAAAGTTTTTCAGAATGTCACAAATGCTCAACAGTTAAATTAAAAATTTTCTTCTGAATGTTTTTAAACTAATTTTACGGGGTGCTGTTGCTACCTAAGGCAGCAACAGCATCTAGTCAAATTAGTTTCAAAATACTCAACAGCTTACCTACTGTATATAATTACCGTCTTGGAAATCAAGGTTCAAAGTACATAAATGGCTTCCAGCCTGCATAAAAAATAGATGCCACCATTGAGTGTTCGGTTTGAGGAAGTTGACTGCTACAAGTCACAAGACAATATTTTCAATGGTGAATAACTCTGGACCTGCTGAAAATTTTGAAAACAATTTGACTTTCAGTCAAATAGTTTTCAAAATATTCAGCATATCCAGAGTTAAACCCCATGGAGAATGTCGCCTGCAGAAATTCAGCAGACAGCCAGTTAATCTGTACTTTACATCTTTTCTCTATCAGCCACTGGAAATCAGGAAAAACCTGGAAAATGAGTCCATTTTTCCATTCAGGGAAAACTCAGGGACTTTCGAGGAAAAAAAATCAGGGAAAACTCAGGGAATTTGATAGTGACCCAGAAGGGATGGTTTTCACATTTTGTCAGTGCGTTAGGTACGTCGTCTGTGTTGTATTCAAGTTTTGTCCATTCACTGAAAATGGAAATGAATTAAAATTAGTGTATGTGAGGGGCTACCACTCTGTTGCCTATAGTGTCAGTAGCTTAGTTGCTATGCTGAAACTTCCTCTTGATTTCTCATGGAATTTTTGGAATTTCTCAGGGAAATATAGAAAACTCAGGGAATTTTGTTTTGTCAAAGTCGGGGGAACCCTGTTTGTGATTTAAAACATAATCATGATTTTCGGTTCAATCACGTAATCGCGCAAACCTAATGTATGTTATATTTATAGTGACATATCTGTAATCATATTTTATCTGTTTCTCCAGGAGATGGAAGTATTCGCTATTGAGACATTTGGCAGTACAGGTAAAGGCGTCGTCCATGATGACATGGAGACCTCTCATTATGCCAAGAACTATGAGATTGGTCACGTACCACTCAGGTAATGCACTGTTGATCATTACATGACAGAAACAACAAATTCTTTATGATAGAAGTAATGTTATAGTGAATATTTTTGAAATTAATGTAATAGGGAGCTGTTATTGATTTCAAAATATTCAACAGCTTTTGAGGATAGGTGTTTTGAAATTGAGACACTGGGTTTGCAAGGGTTACATTGTTAGGCCCAGTCCTGGGATAGTAAATCTTTGCTGGGCAAAATACTTATATTTGTGTATTGATAAGCCCAGTAGGTTAATAACAATTTTTCTCATCAACCTTACAAACACAGCTTCAGCAGTGGTGTTTAAAATGAGCATTTACAGACTAAGAGAATATTTTTCAATTTTACCACTGGAATGACTGGCTCGATAATAGTCTTTTCATCTGCAAATAGACATTTTCTGTGAGAATTTCTATGAGAAGCTTGATTGCGCTTGTTTGTCCTGACGCGAACTTGTGTGCAAGTTGAGTCTGGATGCCAATACACAGTTTGTGTCTTCCTTTTATACTTTCCAGATGCGGCTACACATTGGTGTGACCGGATTTGATTTTGTAGCCGGGACAGACATTTTGTAGCCGGATTTGTGGCTTTGTGTAGCCGGTTTTTCAAGTTGTGTAGCCGGGATTGGGTCATCCCGTAGCCGGATTGGCTTGGTGTGTAGCCGGTGAGGTATCTACTGTAGCCAGATTAATATAAAACTGAAAGGTGTAGCTGGATTACAGTGTGGTGTAGCCAGGGATTACAGTGTGGTGTAGCCAGTAGAATCTTTCTGTGTTTGGATACAGCCGTGTTTGTGCAGCTGGAATCTAATCATACTAAGGTTTTTGGTGTGGTTGCTTGGGGTGGGGGGGGGCCCACTGGTGGGTGGCCGTTATGTCTATTAGGGCTGTCTTAATAAATTTAGTGTAAATTTTTAGAGTATCCATGATCGTGGTCTAATAGAGAAGTATAATGGGAGTGAGATTGGCTATTGAATACTAGTTAATGTATTCTTTCCCGTGAGATCCTGACTTATAGTGTTTCGTACCAAGTTTGGTTATACTCATCAGAGGAGAAATGATATATAAATGATACATCTTATCATCCATGGGTTTTTTTATGTTTAATTATTAGATCAAGGAGAGGCAGAGAAATATAATTTTCTTACCTCAAGTCCAGTTGATTCAGGATGAGGAGCAGATTGTCTGCAGACAGGGCGTCCTCTTCATGCCTCGCCTCTTCTTCAGGAATGAGAAAATCAATTCCCTCGTTGTTTAGTGAGAGTGGGAGGAAGGGGTCCTCAAGTGACAGGGTGTTGTGATCCTCTAGGAGATCTTCCTCAAGTGTTGGTCCTGAGACCCCGCTGTCAGGACTGTTGATCGAACACCTCAGGGGTTGTGGCGCCGCTAATCAAGTTTGAGTTTGGTGTTTCTCTGCAGCTTGAAAGTGGAGAGGAATAATTTGGTGGATTCTCTAACTCCAAGATGTTGATCGGGAGAATACCACCAATCACACTGTGGTCTGAAGCTGATTGTGACCCGACAGGAGACGTTGGCGGTACTGGTGAGTGGGCTCTGTCTTAGAGCTACGTCTATTGCCGCTTGGTTGATGGTTCTATCTACGTTGTTGGATGTGATGATTAATTCTCCTGTGGTTGGGAAGATTTTGTGTATATCACCAAGGTGTCTCCGGAAATCTTCTGTTCTGCTATAGTGGTGGTTGCAGATTTCGCAGAACCAGAAACCCTTTTTCTCATGAATGATCCTGATATGACGTCGGCGAGAAGTTGTGGGCGAATGAGGCTATGCAAAGTGGACAGACGAATCTGTCCATTACTTGCTAATGACTAATTTGAGTATGTGTGTGGGGACGTTGGTGTAGGGCAACGTCATACATACTTGTGACGTAATTTCAGGTGTGACGTCAAGGTTATGGCGTCATAAGCGTGACCAAGGGTTGGGAGTCTTGGTAACCAAATAATCAATTAAAAGCTTTACTACCAAAGGTAGATGATGGTTACCAATATGCGTGATTGATGCCTATTGGATCCATACAATGTAGTTGATGGATCCAGAATTTTTCACGGTCCTTGCGGAAAGCAGTGGCTTCCGTGCTCTCGGGATCGTGACGTAATACTACAATGATTCTGTGGTTGACATCTGTGGGTCCGTGGTTGGGAAGATTAAAATGTTGTGCTACAGGTGTGTTTTTGTTGTTTTTAATATCCATCATGTGTTCTTTGATGCGAACCTGGAATTCCCGTTTAGTTTCACCTACATATTGTTTAAGGAATTTTTTGTAGGTAAGTAGGTGGATGACATTCATAGTGTGGCAGAATGTTTTTGTTTTGATGTAATATTTTAGCCCAGTGTGTGAGCCTTTGAAACAGTTTGTGCTGTTCATGTTTTTACAAAATGTGCAGTTATTTTTGGCGCATGGATGTATAGGGTTCGCTATGCTTTTCCCTTGTTGTCCAAATTTCCTTGGATCTGTGAATTTAGCGGTGACCAATGTATGTATGTATGTATGTATGTAAATTTCTATAGCGCCGATTCCGGACTAAACCGCTCAAAGGCGCTTTACAAAATTTAATAATATGCTCTTGTGAAAAGGTGAGTTTTTAACATAGATTTAAATGGCTCAATTTTGTTACAATTTTGAATGTCAGATGGTAGATTGTTCCAAAATTTTGGTCCTGCTCTCGAGAAGGCGCGTTCACCGATGGTTAAATTCGAACGTGGTATGACACATAGTAATTGTGAATTTGATCGAAGGGACCTTGCTGATGTTCTTCGTACGATCAGTGAATTTAGGTAAGGTGGTGCAAGATCATGAAGACATTTGAACACTAAGAGTCCGACCTTATAACCAATGTGTCCTTGAAGGATGGATTGCGTCTGTGGCCGAAGATAGGTGTCTATGAATGTGGCGTGACATTTTGGCCTTGACTGTAGTTGTGGCCAATGGCGTTTGATAATTCTTTGGGCTAGTTTACTGTGTTGGTGGAAATCAGTGATACATGGTATCCGAGTGTTGATTTCCTTAGTTGGTTTAGGCAGGAGTAGATCTGTACGGTTTTGTTGCATTGCTCTGTGTAGGCTAGTGATGAGGGTATCTGTTGGATATCCTCTTATTGCATAGTGGTGTACCATTTCATGTGCATTTTTAAGAAAATCTGTTTCTCTACTTCAGATTCTTCGTAGTCTCAAGAATTGTCCGTATGAGCCCGCGTGTCTTCTCTGTAAGGACGCCTGTTCTGTTTGCCCTGTATTTGTCTCCTGGGTGGTGGACGTCTCTGGCATGGTTCGCGTATCTTGTTGCGAGTGCCTTGTCCTGATGGAGGTTTGCGTGTGTCCTTTTCTCTTGCCTGTACCCTCTTGGGTGGACCGGTCGAACGTTCCCGTGTTTTCAGGACCGTGGCCCTGACTGCTTTCTGGCCTTCTAGAAAAACTGCTTCGTTTTCTGTGGCTGCCCTGAAACCCGCTTTGTGTCGTCTGACCATTTCCGAAAGGCGGTCTGCTCTATTTCTGAGTAATGAATGTAGATCTGACGTCAGTTGGAGACTATGTTTGGTCAAAATAGCTTGCCATTCTTTAACTAATTCAGTGTCATCAGATGGTGGAACATTATCTGACCGATGCCGTTAGGTTGGCAGGCGGTTTGTTGATAGTGATACACATTTCCAGTTTGTCTAATTGAAGCGTGTGTGCATGTTTGCATGCACTGTTGCGCCACTGGCGGTAGGCCTGTACATGTTCTTCTGGGATGCAAGGTTTTTTCCGTCGGTTCTCATCTGGTCAGCGTTGCGTATCTTCGACTAGTTCAGTCTCCATTCTGGAACGGTTGCGGCTTTGCAACGTCTTTGCGACGTCGTCAATGACAGCGTTGTTCAGCAGATTCACTTCGGTTTCTGTGGATCCGATTGAAGTGATGGAGACGCTGCTTGCTGATTCCATACTAAAATTCTAAAAAGTTGAATCTCTATGCCCTAGGAATGCTTCCTGCCAAATATAATTGAAATCGGCTCTTGAGAAGAAGTCGTTTTAAAGGAAAAGTTGACGGATGGACGGACGGTCGCCACGACATAAGCTCACTTGGCAGCCAGGTGAGCTAACAATGGGAATCTTTCTAACACACACAGAAAGATTATTAATCAGCTAAAAAAATGACAAAACTATTGTCATTAGAAAAGCTGATACGGGTCAGGCCACCGTCATCCAAGATACGGAATTGTACAAACAGGAAGCAATCAGACAACTTAGTGACACCCACTACTACATCAAACAAACTGTAGATCTCACCACGTACCATGGAGAGAAAGTAGAAACCGCCATCACGGACATGATTCTCAGTGGTGAAATCACAAGAGACATAGCTAACGGTCTCAGAACCGACCACCCATGTACGGCCAGGTTCTATCTACTTCCTAAAATACACAAAAAACTGAACGGTCCACTTACCCCAGGGAGACCCATCATCAGTGGAAATGGAAGTCCTACTGAACACATCAGTAGCTTTGTTGATGAACATATCAAAATTCATCTTCACAAAATCAAATCATACATTCAGGACACCACTCATTTCATAAACAAACTAGAAACTTTTGGCGCCATCCCTCCACACGCCATTCTAGTTACTATGGATGTTACATCACTATACACCAACATCCCTCACACTGAAGGACTTAGAGCTGTATCCCAACACATAAGAGCACATGGCTGCCCAGGCACATTAACACCATGTAGATTACTAACATTACTCAAAATAGTGCTCACATGCAACAGCTTTGAGTTTAATGACGAACACTATCTCCAAATTGGCGGCACAGCCATGGGCACGAAACTAGCACCGAGCTATGCCATTATCTTCATGGCCTAACTCGAAGAAAAATTACTTAGGACAGCCGAAGTAGAGCCACCCCTATATTACCGCTACATCGATGATATTTTCATAATCTGGCCCAAAGGATCCGACTCACTGGAGAATTTCATAACACATATGAATAATGCGCACCCGACGATCAAATTCACAGCAGAAAAATCCACAGAATCCATCAATTTTTTTGGACACCAAAGTGTTTATTCTCCCAAATAGACACTTAGGCTTCGATCTCTATACAAAACCAACGGATACACATGGGTATCTACACTATTCATCAGCCCATCCAAAATCTTCTAAACAAGCGAGCCCATACGGACAATTCTTGAGATTAAGAAGAATCTGCAGTAGAAAAACAGATTTTCTCAAAAACGCACATGAAATGGTACACCACTATGCAATAAGAGGATATCCAACAGATACCCTCATCACCAGCCTACACAGAGCAATTCAACAAAACTGTAAAGACCTACTCCTGCCTAAACCAACTAAGGAAATCAACACTCGGATACCATGTATCACTGATTTCCACCAACACAGCAAACTAGCCCAAAAAATTATCAACGGCCATTGGCCACAACTACAATCAAGCCCAAAATGTCGGGCCACATTCACAGAGACACCTATCTTCGGCCACAGACGCAATCCATCCTTCAAGGACACATTGGTCACCGCTAAATTCACAGACCCAAGGAGATTTGGACAACAATGGAAAAGCATAGCGAACCCTATACATCCATGCGCCAAAAATAACTGCACATTTTGTAAAAACATGAACAGCACAAACTGTTTCAAAGGCTCACACACTGGGCTAAAATATTACATCAAAACAAAAACATTCTGCCACACTATGAATGTCATCCACCTGCTTACCTACAAAAAATTCCTCAAACAATATGTAGGTGAAACTAAACGGGAATTCCAGGTTCACATCAAAGAACACATGAGGGATATTAAAAACAACAAAGACACACCTGTAGCACAACATTTTAATCTTCCCAACCACGGACCCACAGATGTCAACCACAGAATCATTGTAGTATTACGTCACGATCCCGAAAGCACGGAAGCCACTGCTTTCCGCAAGGACCGTGAAAAATTCTGGATCCATCAACTACATTGTATGGATCCAATAGGCATCAATGACGCAGATTGGTAACCATCATCTACCTTTGGTAGTAAAACTTTTAATTTTCTGTGAGAATGTTGAAGTTTTCTTTTTGAAATATGATCATTAAATTATGGTTAAAATATTTCATTTTCAGGCTGCAAAAGTCGAAACAATTACTTGGCGTGATAAATGAACACTTTGACACATTGCCTTTCTGTCGCCGCTGGCTCGACCGTCTCGGACAGACGAAATACTTGATGGGGCTGAAAAACTTGTGTGATATGGGGATCGTTGACGCGTACCCACCACTCTGCGATATCAAGGGATCGTACACCGCTCAGTTTGAACATACCATACTACTCAGACCAACCTGTAAAGAGGTTATGAGCCGAGGCGATGATTACTGAACCATTTTATTCTGTCATAATTGCTAAAAAAAAGTTAAAATTTAACCCATTTTTGGTCAAGGTTTGTCAAGGGAAAAATGTTGTGCTCAGTGGATGTCAACTTGCAGGACACGTATAAATTATTTTTGAAAATTTACCACTGGAAACGACTGCCAGTCATTCCAGTGGTAAATTTTCAAAAATATTCTCATGGTCTTGATCATTAAAGAGTAGTAATAGCTCATAAAGATGTTAACAAGTTTCCAAGTTTTTTTAACACTGTGTAAGAAATGTTCTGTTGAATGTTTTGAACATAGTTGAATTGGAAGACATTACTGCAGGGCATAATTTATCTGCTATCGCATCTCAATTTGCTACACATTTAGGCATTTGCTATGCATTCTGCAACATGTAAAGCTGTATATCTGCTGAGCTAAATTTGTGCACAATTGCAATTTATCGTTAATTTTCTTAACGCTTTAAATGCCTAATATTTGTTCAAGAAAATCAAAATATTTGCTTATTAAATGTCCATTTGCGGGCCGAGAGAATACTATTTTTGACATGTTATCGGAGCCAGTCATCTCAGTGGTAAATTTTTGAAAATAATATTCTCTTGGCCTGCAAATGGACATTTCTCAAGCCGACTGCAGCATCCGGTTTTAGTCATGAAAGCGTTAAGTGCTATCATTAACCCTTCCAACGACAAATCCCTGAATAAGTAAATTCTTTACAATGTATAGCATATTATATTGAATATTTTGAAATTAATATGACTGGAAAGCCATTGCTGCCTTTGGCAGCAATGGCTTCCAGTCATATTAATTTCAAAATATTCAACAACTACTGTTTGTTTGACCTGAGAGTGAGATACCAGAAATTTATGGGTGAAAGAGTTAATTGCTATGCATTTTTGCCCACAACTATATAATTTGTAAAGCAATACATGCTTTGAAAATATCAAATTCTAAATTATACCGTGTGTTGGATGGCGTCACATTTTATTTTGTTTTAGAAACATGTTACGTTGTTTCTTGAGGTGCAATGTCCATTCTGTGGTTTCTTACTGCTGATTAAACTGAACATGATTTGAAAGAAAGTTGTTGTTGACTTTCGGTCAAATCATGTCTTCATAGTAATAATAATGATTATATTTACGATTCATGTTCCTCAATGCATGGATTCTGGTACATTATGGATCCAGTTTATGCCCAATGAAGGAATTCAGTTTTAGCTAAACTCCACCCATGCTTCGCCATTGTTGGGATCGATCTACCCCTCAACTCCCTGAGTATCAATTTCCAGAGGACTCGGGTAAGCTGTATAATATTTTGAAACTAATTTGACTGGGTGCCGAGTCAAATTAGTTTCAAACTACTCAGCAGCATATTTATTAAATAGTAAGGACATGCAATTCGTACAAGAACTTTTAGTCTGTCATCAATTAAGCGTTCGTGATGAATTTATCTATGTCATGAATGACGTCATTGATTATTACATCATCCTAGTCCTACATGTCATGTAGTTGATTATGACTGGAAAGACCTTTCCTAATTTCGAGGTTAACGAGTGAGAGTTGTTGTTGCGGGTAGCAACAGCACCTTGTCAAATTAGTTTCAAAATATTCACCAGCTTGCTTGAAATTGAGTTTCTGAATGTTCAGGTTGAATGAGTTGACTCTTTAACTCTTATATCAGCCAAAAACAGCTTCTGCCATGGTCTTGAGTAATGTCTATTTGCAGGCCAAGAGAAGACCTTTTGAAAATTTACCACTGGAATGACTGGCTCGGTTATATATATATGTATATGCATATGCTTTAGACAGCTCCATGTTTGAATATTGAAATTTCTGTGCTTGTATAAATATGCACTGGACAAAATAGCTGTCACTGTGATAGATGTGACGTTTCTGTGTCAGTGATAGACAAATCCCTGAAAATGTAAATTATGTACATCGTATAGCATATTATGTTGAATATTTTGAAATGAAGGCCTAAGGCAGCAATGACTTCCAGTCATATTAATTTCTAAATATTCAACAACTCTACTGGGGTTGGGGTTTTTTACCTGAGATTGAGGTAACATTAACTCTTTAACACTCAAATTTGTTTTAAAATTTTTCAATTTTCTCCAAACAAATGTAGACCAAGAGAAGACTATTTTTGAAAATTTAACACTGGAATGGCTGGCTCGATTATCGAGCCAGTCATTTCAGTGGTAAATTTTCAAAAATAGTGTTCTGTTGGTCTGCAAAGTGACATTTGTAAAGGTCATTGCCGAAGCCGTTTTTGGCCGATCTGAGTGTTAAAGGGTTAAACATGTATCAGTGGGAGCGTTAATGCATGGATGCTATAGTCGCATTTTCAAGGTAACAATGCAGGTAGGCTGTTGAATATTTTGAAACTAATTTTACTGGAAGCTGTTGCTGCCTTGCAACTCCCAGTCAAATTAGCTTCAAAATGTTCAACATACATGATTAAATTGTATTTTTATCACGAAGGCATGTAATCCACACTGCTACCTTTTCCACTTTTCTCGTCAAACCTACATATTCTGCTTGTGACATCACCTAACTAATGACACATTTTCAGATGTCAGATACTTGATTGACAGATGAGGTCCCACAATTCGGATGGAATATATAAAAATTGATCACAGTACAGTCTCCAGTGAAGGGGTCTTTTTTATTGAGGTGGTCTCCTTTGTAGGAGTGGGACTTAGTCGGTGCGATTAGGGTTATGTCATCTTTGTTGGGCGTAGCGCTACAGGCACATTGCTACATATATTAGTTACGTTGTCTCATTAAGGGTGGGGCCTTAGTAGTGCAGTCTTAGTTTGATCGTTGTGACCTTATGAGGGAGGTGGTCTGGTCTTATTTTACCAAGCCAGGCTTTCGTAAAGTAGCTTTATTAGTAATTTGGTTATGTTAGTACTGTTGGCATACTAGTGGTGGTGGTCTTATTAGCGAGTTGATCTTATTAGTGAGGTGGTCTTGTTAGTGAGGTGGTCTTATTAGTGAGATGATCTTAGGTGGTCTTATTAGCCTTTTTAATAAATATAATTTATTAATGGAAAGGGGTCCTGTTAGTATATCATCAGCCTCGGGTTTTGGTCACATTGTACAGATTTTTTTTGTTTTTCCTCATTAGTTTCTCTCAGATCACACCCGAAGTTGTCACCTTTTGACCAGCTTTTTTGTGCATAAATGTACAAATTAATCAGGTCCTGATTAAGCGCATAAGTAAGATTGGCAAAAAATAGCCCTTTAATGGTCATGCCAGCCAAAACCAGCCTCTGCTATGGTCTTGTGGAATGTCCATTTACAGGTCAAGAAAATACAATTTTTGAAAATTTACCACTGAAATGACTGGCTCGATAACTGATAGGGTGTCACTGTTTGAATCCGCTTATCATTATCAACAGACAGAGTTTTGGAATCCTAGTGTTGCAGCCTTTCTTGTGTTAAAATTTGAGCAAAGTCTTACCAGTAGTTTCCAAAATAGCCATCGATCCAGAATTTGATCCCATCCGGGAGCCAGACTTTTTATCCAGTTCATAACCAAAGTCTTGAAATCCTATTCTACTGTAAGTTACTTTGTCGTGCTAGAATTTCAGCAAAATCTGATCTGTTGTTTTTGAGATTGCATACAGTCAGACCCGAATGCATTACACTCCAGAAAATCCTATGACAGATGATCCATCATGTGAGATTATACGTGTATGAGTCAACACAAGTCGAATCATACATGTAAAAAAGTTGCACGATTTTCAACTTTCGTCCAGCATGTTGGATGAAACAGCCACTAATATACCGGAATTGAAATCACATGATTTTGGTGTTGTCACTGGTTGGTGAATTCATCTAACAATGTCCGATGCTGTTTAATCATGTATGATGAACATGTAGTCATACAAAATCACGGAATTCATGACATAGTTGATTATGATATCAGCGTACATGTGACGTGGTTGATTATGACCTCATGATTGATTGAGAAACTAAATCGAATAGATAATTGTTTTAACCCTTGTAATGCCAGTGCCTCTATTTCACGACTGCTGTATTTTGAAACGAATCAACTCCCTGTCAAATTAGTTTCAAAATATTCAAGCAGAATATTCCCTACTTCATAAAGATAATCATTTATGGTCAGATGTTAATAGGGTTAACCAATGGACCTTTCCAGTTTTACCTATTCCCCGCCAATCTCTAGCTAAGCTCCACCCACACCTCGCTCAGGTTGGGATCGATCGATCTCTGAACTTCCTAACTCAATTGCCAGAAAACTATACAGGTAAGCTGATGAATATTTTGAAACTAATCCGACTGGTTGCTGTGCAACAGCGCCCAGTCTAATTAGTTTCAAAATATTCAACAGCATGTTTATTAAATAGTAGAGACATACAATTCGTACAACGTGTCGGACTATTAAGAGTTAGAGACGGGCCAAATAGAATCATTTATGACATAGTGATTATGATGTCATCCTACGTTCCGCTTAGCTGATTATGACGGCGGATGATGGATGGATACTCTGGACAGGTGAATTGAGATGTCAGAATTCGAATGATTAAAGGTTTTAATGGTCAAATGGGCCAAGACCAGCCTCTGCATTGTTTTTTAGAACTGTCCATTTGCAGATGCAGTCGTGATATTTTTGAAAACATGGGTCTATAATAACTGGTTTGGCAACTGAGTTAGCCATTCCAATGATAATTTCTAAAATATTTTCTAGTTCTATAAATAGACATGTGAACAGGAATCTGTTGTTGCCAGTTGAGGTAATTTTAAAATATCCAGCAGAATGTTCCTTACGTCAAAAATTATTTGTCATTTCTGGTCTGTGAGAGTTAATGGGTTAGCCCTTTGAACCACGACTTCCCATAATCGTAATTTGAAAACAATCATACAGGTAAGCTATGTAGTATTTTGAAACTAATTTGGCAGGATCATGTTGCTGTTCCCAGTCAAGTTGGTCAAAATACTCAACAGAATATTTATAAAATCGTCAAAGGATTTTGGTGTTTGGGATTTTCGGGTTCAAAGGGTTAAAAGCATTAAGAGAAGAATCATGTTTAATTATGCTTTATTTTGTGATGTTTATAAAATAAAGATGAAATTTGAAAGTTTACATCTGACGTTTGTGTGATAATGCAATAATTTCTTTTGAATTAAACTTCGCTTATGTATTTTTAGCTAACGTGACCATTCGAGTGAGCTTATGGCATGGTGACCATCAGTCGTCCGTCAACTTTTTCTTTAAACGACTTAAGAACCTCTTGGCCGATTTCACTTATATTTGCTAGGAGATAATTGTACGAGACATTCTTAGGATATAGGGATCCAAATTTGGTCAAAGGAAGCCGATCAGCCAATTTGGCCGATGGCCATCTTGAATTTTGGCCTATTTTTAGAAACATCTTTAAAAACCTCTGAAACCAATTTGACGATCGATTCAAAACTCATGAGACGCGATGGGCATCTTGGATGACCTAGTTTTCATCAAAATGACCTCCAGAATCGCAGAATGGGCCAAAATGTGTGAGATATGGTTAGGGACTACCGTTAAGGGCCATTAACATTTCTTCAAGGGAAATTGATTTCTAAAAAACATGACCACTGTGGACCACTCAAAATGTACCATGTTTGGCATCCATATTCAATTTTTTTTATTTTGATGGGTCTTGAAGCCGAAATTGGTTTTATGGGTTTCTTTCTATGCTGATTTCAAATTTGACACTTGATAAACGGTTTGGCGGACATCTTGGATTTCTTTCTCGCCAAAAATTCCCATACTATGGCAATAGGAAATGTAAAATGTTGTCTTCTCGACAACCGGTGGACTGATTTTAAGAAAATTTGGTCAAAAACTTACTTGGGCCAAAGCTATCTAAATTTGTTCAAATATAATTTGACCAGTGGCCATCTTGGATTTTGGCAGATTTTTAGAAACCTCTTTAAAAATCTCTGAAACCGCTTGTCGGATCAATTTAAAACTCATGAGACATCATTTAGGGCAACAGCTGATCCAAGTTTGTTCAAGGGAACTTGATTGGCTGAATGAATAACTGAATTTGAATTTGAGATCAAAACAGTATCGTCAAGAGATTTGTTTCTTACACCAGTCAATAGTTCTGAAAATTGATAGGCGTAGGCAGTCATTTATTTATGCATTCAAGAACTCATTTTCTGAGTTTGATAAACAAAATATTCAAAATAGAAGCAATCAGAGTGCAAACACGCACCCTCCCATTTCTGTCACGGTGTAAAGTTTTCAGATTTTCTGGATTATTTTTCAGATTTTCCTGGATCATGCCCAAATGTGTGACATCGTAGTGTATGGTCACACATACGCACGCACGCACGCAGGCAGGCACGCACACGCACACACGATTAAGCTTAGGCTTACATAGAAGAGTCATTATTTGAGTGTTAAAGTGTTAATGTGAAATACCTGCAACGAGGCAAATAATAAAACACAATCTAGGTTCGTCCACATTGTTTCAACGAAATTTCATTTTCTATTGTCCTTGTTGAAATCCAGGCTCTGACTATCCAAAATGGGAAGGTGAGAGTAATGGAAGAATCCAGTTTATCTATACCCCGCCCATTTCTGGCTAAGCTCCACCCACGCTTCGCCCGTCTTGAATCAATCGATCCCTGCACTCTGAATCTCAATTCCAGAAAACTATACAGGTAATGCCCAGTCAAATTAGTTTCAAAATATTTAACAGGTTTATTAACCCTTACCACTCTGGTGTCAAAATATTAAAATTTAAATTAAATGAATTGGTGTTTATTTTTCGAATTAATTTGTTTGAGATTTTGCTGTAGTAGACAGTAACATGAAGATGTTGCTGTTGTAGACAGCAACATCATCCACCAAAATTGCTGAAAAATATACACCAATTTATATGCTACTGACACAGTAAAAGATAGAACATTGACATCAGAGTGATAAGTAAAGCCATATAATTTGTACAACTTGACAGACTATTAAGACTTAAGCGCTTATGACGGACTAATTCACGCGATTCATGGCGTAATAGACATTTCCAGTTTTATATATGCCCCGCCCATCTCTAGCTAAGCTCCACCCACACCATGCTTGTGATGGGATCGATTGATCTCTGAGCTCCATAACCATCCATTTCCAGAAAACTACAGGTAAGCTGTTTAATATGTTGAAATTAATATGACTGGGTGCTATTGCTGCCAATGGCAGCAACATCACCCCAACCCTCAGTCAACTTAGTTACAAAATATTTGACACAATCTTTAGTAAATTATAAAGATATGCAATTCGTACGTGTCGGACTATTAAGCGTTTAAGACGGACTAAATCGAATCGGTCATTATGTAATGATTATGGCATCATACTACACGCCACATGGTTGATTATGACATCATATGATGGATGGATAAACTGGAAAGGTGAATTGATTATGACTTCAGCCTACATGTGTCAGAGTTGATTATGTCGTCACATGATTAAGAAACTGATTTATCAATAGAATAATCCAGTTTCTCAGTCTATATCACTTTGGTTGAATTTGTCTATTAAATTTACTGATCCTAATGTATTCCAATGGGTTTTCCTTACTAATCATAGACTGAAAGATTTGCCATGTTCAAAAGGAGAGGGCACACGCAACAGCAATAGTGATGCACTGGTGGCATTCCTTAGTTCCAATTGCCTGTTTGCCACAAATACAGCAGTTAAGCACCCGTGCCGGCACTGCACAACGTGGACCGGACACATTGCTGATCGTAAAGCCCCCCAAACGGTTCTAAGGCTACAACAGCTCTCTTCAACCAAATAGACCTCATACTATGTAAGAAAGAAGCAAAACCTGTACTTCGGGATGCTCATTCCTATGGAGGCACAGACCTCAATTCTGACCATAAGCCAGTAATTACACGCCTACATATGAACCATCTCTAAACGCCATACCAAGCATGAGGGTAGAGTCACCTACAACCTATCCAAGCTCATTAGTGACACTTGACACATACTCAAATATACAAAAACGCTCTCTGGGAGCAGATAGCTAACATTAATGTCAGCTCCGATCCAAACGAAGCCCTAACTAAAATACTTAAATCTATGGATTCATCAGCTACCAGCACCATAGATGTTCTCAAAAACAACCGAACTAGGTATATTGACGACCCTCCAGTAGTAAAATCTGTCAGCAGAGCAGAAAGCGTTATGGATGTGCATCTATCAAAGTGGCCAAAGTGAAGGCCGCACCAAACAACGCCGGAAACGCAATAACATTCTGCGCCACATTAGCGAACACTTAAAAGACATTGTTTTTCAACAAGCAGACTCCCGAGCAGATAAAATCACTGTCACAAAATGTTTTGGGCAGCCCGAGCCCTGAGAGTTATTGACTACACACCACCACTCACTCACTGACTTTATCGGGACTGACCAGGGCAAAGCTGAGGCAATTCGAGAATAGTTCAAGGAACAGTTTACTGACCACGATGATGAGTCCTTTGCACCCATTCTCAGGAGACCACAGGCCATTACGAACACCACTTAAAACAGCAGAAGTTGAGAAGGGACTTAAAGCCTTGAAAAAGGGACGTGCATATGGACCTGATGGCATGAGCAAGGAACTATTCAAATATGCAAGTGACATTATCTCAAAACAGATCACGCACCTAATCAATTCAGCTTTTATGCATCGCCTTCCCAAACGCAAACATTGTATGGGCTCAATGCATGTTTGTGTTGGTAGTCATGTCCAAACACTGCGATTTCCAAGCTGAGAGTCGAGTCAAGTCAGTGAATTCTGTAGAGTTTGAGACATCAATCGGCTGCCCACATGGAGATGGTCTATCCCCTGTTCTTTTTACCTGTTACCTTGCTACTGCATTGAAATCTGTGCCGGAAAAAAGACCGACCTCTATGTCGCTAGAGATGGAATATGCCGGCGATGTGGACTTCATAGACGAGGAAAAGAAACCCCTTGACGAACTTCTCCCAATAGCTGCAAGAAAACTAAAAATTGAGAATCTCTATGAATGAATCCAAAACAGAGTTCACCCACATACTTATCTACAAAGCATGAAACTAAAGAAACTGTCAATCCACTTCGTGGCGGCGAACCATGGAAGAAAAGTAGAATCCTGGGCTCACTGCTTTGCAGTACTGCTGAAATTGCTGCACGCTGCGTCATGTTAAACATAGCTTTCCAGTCCTTCTGGAAGCTATGGATTCGTAGATCAAAGATGCCCTTGATAAAAAGACTACGATTAAACAATGCAACCTGCGTATCCTTGATGCTGTATAACTGTAACAGCTGGGCCGCTCCAAAGGCAGGTCTAGACTAACTCGATGCCTGCCACCGCAAACACCTACACACCATCACTGGACACCGATGGCCAGACGGCATAATTTCCAATGATGCACTATACCAGATGTGTAATATGTCGCCGCTGTCTGTAAAAGTCGCCCAGCAAAAATGGTCCCTGTTTGGCAATGTGCTAAGGATGCCAGAAGACACCAACACACCCTACTCGTAGCCGCGAAATGCAAAGCCACGAGAGGACATCATTGCATAAGTCTGCTAAGCGTGCTACGAGGTGACCTCAAGAAAGCAGGACTCGGTACACTCAAGTCAAGAATGGACCTGAGGAAGCTAAGGACTTCACCTGAGGCCAAGACGCAGTGGGAAAAAGCGAAGAAGGACTGATTGCAGCTGTAGGATGTTTCTACTACTACAGCCGCAGAATACAGTAATCATACATATTTAAAAGTTAAAAATGATGAGATCATTGTATTCCATATATTCTAATCTTGCGGTTGTCAACCCGATAGAATTAATTAATCTTCCCTTATTATTCCCAGGGAGATGGTTGTGGGGTGGGTCGTGGTGGTGGTGGTGGGGGGGGGGGGGGGGGCACTTTTCTTTGATTGATAATTTTTACAACATAAAAAAATTAATTATTTCCAACAGGTAAGAGAACAACAAGCAACACCAGATACAGTCTATGTCAAGTTGGACTGGCTAACCATAGTTAACTATAGCTCGATAGATCTCAGGCAAATTGAAATAGTTAAGTAGCTAGTTAACTGGGTTCCAAATGGTTAGTACGAAATTTGCATAATTTCAAAATGGTGGACACCATTTGCCACCATTCATTTGCCACGAATAAATGCATATAAAAGTGTAAATATTTCAACAAATAACTTAGGTTTGATAAAATTATAGTTTACTATTTTATGTCAATGTTCCCAATGCCAATTTCCTTCCCAATTTATCCCATATGGATGCTTTATGACGTCTTAGCCGACAAAAACAACCCATTTTCGTAGGTCATCAAAACAGACAACAGAATAGATCAAACAGACAATAGAATAGGTTGATGGAGACTGGCAGCCGGCTCCAAATTTGGGCATAGCAACTGTGTATATTGAGTAGATCAGCAAATTAACTATGCTTATTCAATCGAACCCAGCCACACCAGTCTTGATACAATAGCTGCGTCGCCGTTGTTATTCATATTCACGTGTTGCAAAAATTGATACTTTATTTATCTACGCCAAATTCCTTCTTAAATTAAATGGTGCAACATGTATGCATATGGCTGGAGACTGCCGTGTACAAATGGAGTTTTAAACGATCGATCTGGTTATTATAAGCGATAACAGAGTTGGTTAACAACCGCACCACTAATATGTGCAATTGATGAATCCAGTTTCCCAGTCAATCATGTGACGTCATAATCAATGTCGCGTGTAGGCTGACGTCATAATTAATTGCGTAATGAATGCATCGCTTTAGTCTTAAACGTCTAAAAGTCCGCCAGGTTGTGCGAATTGTATGTCTGTACGATTTAATACACATGTTGAATATTTTGAAACTAATTTGACTTGGCACTATAGCTGCCATAGGCAGCAACAGCACCCAGCGAAATAAGTTTCAAAATACAGTTAACCTGTATAGTTTTCTGGAAACTGAGATTCAGAGAGTTCCGGGATCGATCCAAACACGGGCAAATCATGGGTGTTGTAAGCTAGAGATGGGCAGGGCATAGCTAAAATAGGACTCCTCCATTGAACGGGCATGCAAACAGTAGTAGCTTAACACACTCCTGATCGGCGAATCATTCACGAGCCATCATACAATTTTGCAGAACTGCTGATATATGCCCACTGGGTCTTGTCCTCAGCCGAAATACTTAGCTTCCTCAGTTCTGCTTTCTTGACGTCACCTCGTAGCACGCTTTCAAGTCTCTGTGCTGATGTCTCTTCTGGCATCCTTAGCACATGGCCAAACATGAGCCATCATTGCTGGGCGACTTTTACAGACAACTGCGACGTATTACACATCTGGTATAGTGCACCATTGCAAATTATGCTGTCTGGCCATTGGTGTCCAGTGATGGTGCGTAGGTGTTTGCGGTGGCAGGCATCGAGTTTGTCTAGACCTGCCTTTGTAGCTGCCCAGCTATTATAGTTATACAGCATCAAGGATACGCAGGTTGCATTGTATAAACGTAGTCCTTTTATCAATGGCATCTTTGATCTACGAATCCATAGTTTCCAGAATGACTGGAAAGATATGTTCCTCATGACGCAGCGTGCAGCCATGTCAGCAGTACTGCAAAGCAGTGAGCCCAGGATTTTACTTTTCCTCCATGGTTCACTGCCACGAAGTGGATCGTCATTTTCTCACCATACCCCCCCCCCCCCCAGCCCACGCCCGCCCCCCCCCCCCCCGCCCCCCACCACCTCCACACACCCACACACACACACACACACACACACACACACACACACACACACACCACACACACACACACACACACACACACACACACACACACACACACACACACACACACACAAACACCCAAGAGATATTTTTTCCAATAACGCTTGTGCTTCTAAAGAGAGATCTTACCAAACTTGGGTGACACGCGGTCCTGGAGACGTATGCCAATTTTGTGGTCAAAAGCTAAAATGCAAAAGCAATAGAAATCGCTTTCAGCCACATTATTTTCAATAGCGATATATAGACCACACGGCGGCTCGATTGACAAATATACCAACGACGTGGGTATTGGACAAATTTTCCTTGTTCTTTACAGTGATAATAATATTTAACTGTCTGCTGCAGCAGACAATGATTTCAATGGACCGTAACTCTGGACATTCTGCATATTTTGAAAACAATTTGAGTGAAAATTGTTGGTGGCTTATTCACCAACAACTTTCAGTCAAATTGTCTTCAAAATAGCCAACACATCCAGCTTTAAACGTCATAGAAAAAGTAGTCTGCACAGCGGGCAGACAGTTAACTGCCTTTGTGGCAAAACGTTACATTGTATCACCAGGAAACAACCAATCTATATGCTAGGGAAGCATTAAACTCCAAATTGGAGGACTGTATAGACATCGGTTCCAACGGCGGCATCGCGCATTACTTTATCCCGACTTCAGTGATTGAACAATTTTCGGATAATCAATAAATAGACAGATTCCCTGATAATGCGGGTTATTGGGTCGGCTCTGGGCCATTTTGGCCGGGTAACATGTGCTATCGGTGTTAACCATACCGCTTTTGTATTGATTCAAAATTTCAGGATGCGTACACGCTCTTAGAAGAAAGACTGTATCCCAAGGCATAGTGTAGATTCGGAAAGCTAAGTTGCTTCGGTAGACAGCAACATCTTCGAATAACAGCTTTCTCAAACAGCACACCAGCTATCCAGATCTCACGCGTAGCCTGTGAAAGTACCGTTGTCAGAACGTTAAGGTTTCTCTTAGCGTCTGAAAACTTCCATTTCAATTTCACATTTCCGTGTCAAGAACTGTTCGCTTAATGACGATCAAAGATGGTTTGATTTAGAGCCGGGTACTGCTGTCAGACTCGGTTATTGATTTGGACTCGTGTCGATTCCGGATGTACAATGCTGGCACCGAGACGAACTCTCAGAAATTTGGATGTGACTTTTTTTGTATCGATCCAGTAAATTTTGTTATTGGATTGAAACGGTAGATCCATCTACACGGCAGTGAACGTTCAGGCCTAATGGTGTTTTGAGTTGAATGAATTTTCAGATGTAATATTGGTTGAAGTTGGTGAAAGTTCGCATTGTCCAGAGCTCTAATCTTCTGAAAAACGAAAGTGTGAGATTTGCGGGAGGGTGTGCCCCCCCCCTTCCTAGTGTGTGTCTGTGTGTGTGTGTGTGTGTGTGTGTGTGTGTGTGTGTGTGTGTGTGTGTGTGTGTGTGTGTGTGTGTGTGTGTGTGTGTGTGTGTGTGTGTGTGTGTGTGTGTGTGTGTGTGTGTGTGTGTGTGTGTGTGTGTGTGTGTGTGTGTGTGTGTGTGTGTGTGTGTGTGTGTGTGTGTGTGTGTGTGTGTGTGTGTGTGTGTGTGTGTGTGTGTGTGTGTGTGTGTGTGTGTGTGTGTGTGTGTGTGTGTGTGTGTGTGTGTGTGTGTGTGTGTGTGTGTGTGTGTGTGTGTGTGTGTGTGTGTGTGTGTGTGTGTGTGTGTGTGTGTGTGTGTGTGTGTGTGTGTGTGTGTGTGTGTGTGTGTGTGTGTGTGTGTGTGTGTGTGTGTGTGTGTGTGTGTGTGTGTGTGTGTGTGTGTGTGTGTGTGTGTGTGTGTGTGTGTGTGTGGGTGGGTGGGTGGGTGGGTGGGTGGGTGGGTGGGTGGGTGGGTGGGTGTGTGTGTGTGTGTGTGTGTGTGTGTGTAGGTGTGTGTGTGGAGGGGGGGGGGGGGGGAATGGTGAGGTGGGGGGTGGCTTGGATCTTTACTCGGAAATTAAAAAAAAAATTAAATTCTCTAAGTAGACGACGCAAATAAATGGGCCCAAAGGCCATAGTGCTCACCTAGATAATGAGGAACTGTATTATTTTTTACATTAATTAGTGCACAACACGCATCATTGCTCCATCAGGAAAGCACAATCTTTGCCGCAGACCAATGGACCTTATCATTATTGAGGCAATTATCCATAGCACTAATACAACAAGAGCTCAGCAAACGGCAGCTAATACCCCGCCATGATGACAAATCAATGAATGAGAGCTGTCAGAAAATAGCGATTTCTTCCTCAGACGTAGACCAGTCGTCCTATGAAATTTCAACATGATCTGCTAGTCATGGAGTTATTGTATGGAAATCAATTTTCAAGATGTCCGCTTGTGGCTTGCAGCCATATTGGATTTCAGATCATCTAGTTTCAATAATTTCTCCCTCAGACCTAGTCCAGTCACCCCACGAAGTTTCAAAGCAATCCGATAAACGGTAATGGAGCTTAAGTCCGGAAACCAATTTTCAACATGGCAGCTGGCGTTTGGCGGCCATCTTGGATTCCAGATCATTGCCAATTTCGATAGGTTTCTTCCCCAGACCTAGTCCAACCAACCTATGAAATTTCAAAGTGATCTGATAAACGGTAACAGTTATCATCAGAAAACCAATTTTCAAGATGCCCCGCCACCCTCCACCATCCCCACCCGATGCTGGGCGGCCATCTTGGATTTCAGATCATCGTCAATTTCGATATGCTTCTTTCCTAGACCTAATTCAACCACCCTATGAAGTTTCAAACGATCGGATAAAAAGTAGTAACAGAATTATCATCCGAAAACCAATTTTCAAGATGCACCCCCACCCACATACACCTATCTACAAGGCATGGAACTTAAAGAAAATGACGATCCACTTCGTGGCAGTGAACCATGGAGGAAAAGTAAAATCCTGGGCTCACTGCTTTGCAGTACTGCTGACATGACTGCACGCTGCGTCATGAGGAACATATCTTTCCAGTCATTCTGGAAACTATGGATTCGTAGATCAAAGATGCCATTGATAAAAGGACTACGTTTATACAATGCAACCTGCGTATCCTTGATGCTGTATAACTATAATAGCTGGGCAGCTACAAAGGCAGGTCTAGACAAACTCGATGCCTGCCACCGCAAACACCTACGCACCATCACTGGACACCAATGGCCAGACAGCATAATTTGCAATGGTGCACTATACCAGATGTGTAATACGTCGCCGTTGTCTGTAAAAGTCGCCCAGCAAAGATGGCTCATGTTTGGCCATGTGCTAAGGATGCCAGAAGAGACATCAGCACAGAGACTTGAAAGCGTGCTACGAGGTGACGTCAAGAAAGCAGAACTGAGGAAGCTAAGGATTTCGGCTGAGGACAAGACCCAGTGGGCATATATCAGCAGTTCTGCAAAATTGTATGATGGCTCGTGAATGATTCGCCGATCAGGAGTGTGTTAGGCTACTACTGTTTGCAAGCCCGTTCAATGGAGGAATCCTATTTTAGCTATGCCCTGCCCATCTCTAGCTTACAACACCCATGATTTGCCCGTGTTTGGATCGATCCCGGAACTCTCTGAATCTCAGTTTCCAGAAAACTATACAGGTTAACTGTATTTTGAAACTTATTTCGCTGGGTGCTGTTGCTGCCTATGGCAGCTATAGTGCCAAGTCAAATTAGTTTCAAAATATTCAACATGTGTATTAAATAGTACAGACATACAATTCGCACAACCTGGCGGACTCTTAGACGTTTAAGACTAAAGTGATGCTTTCATTACGCAATTAATTATGACGTCAGCCTACACGCGACATTGATTATGACGTCACATGATTGACTGAGAAACTGGATTCATCAATTGCACATATTAGTGGTGCGGTTGTTAACCAACTCTGTTATCGTTTATAATAACCAGATCGATCGTTTAAAACTCCATTTGTACACGGCAGTCTCCAGCCATATGCATACATGCTGCACCATTTAATTTAAGAAGGAATTTGGCGTAGATAAATAAAGTATCAATTTTTGCAACACGTGAATATGAATAACAACGGCGACGCAGCTATTGTATCAAGACTGGTGTGGCTGGGTTCGATTGAATAAGCATAGTTAATTTGCTGATCTACTCAATATACACAGTTGCTATGCCCAAATTTGGAGCCGGCTACCAGTCTCGATCAACCTATTCTATTGTCTGTTTGATCTATTCTGTTGTCTGTTTTGATGACCTACGAAAATGGGTTGTTTTTGTCGGCTAAGACGTCATAAAGCATCCATATGGGATAAATTGGGAAGGAAATTGGCATTGGGAACACTGACATAAAATAGTAAACTATAATTTTATCAAACCTAAGTTATTTGTTGAAATATTTACACTTTTATATGCATTTATTCGTGGCAAATGAATGGTGGCAAATGGTGTCCACCATTTTGAAACTATGCAAATTTCGTACTAACCATTTGGAACCCAGTTAACTAGCTACTTAACTATTTCAATTTGCCTGAGATCTATCGAGCTATAGTTAACTATGGTTATCCAGTCCAACTTGACATAGACTGTATCTGGTGTTGCTTGTTGTTCTCTTACCTGTTGGAAATAATTAATTTTTTTATGTTGTAAAAATTATCAATCAAAGCAAAGTGCCCCCCCCCCACCACCACCACGACCCACCCCACAACCATCTCCCTGGGAATAATAAGGGAAGATTAATTAATTCTATCGGGTTGACAACCGCAAGATTAGAATATATGGAATACAATGATCTCATCATTTTTAACTTTTAAATATGTATGATTACTGTATTCTGCGGCTGTAGTAGTAGAAACATCCTACAGCTGCAATCAGTCCTTCTTCGCTTTTTCCCACTGCGTCTTGTCCTCAGCTGAAGTCCTTAGCTTCCTCAGGTCCATTCTTGACTTGAGTGTACCGAGTCCTGCTTTCGTGAGGTCACCTCGTAGCACGCTTGGCAGACTTATGCAATGATGTCCTCTCGTGGCTTTGCATTTCGCGGCTACGAGTAGGGTGTGTTGGTGTCTTCTGGCATCCTTAGCACATTGCCAAACATGGACCATTTTTGCTGGGCGACTTTTACAGACAGCGGCGACATATTACACATCTGGTATAGTGCATCATTGGAAATTATGCCGTCTGGCCATCGGTGTCCAGTGATGGTGTGTAGGTGTTTGCGGTGGCAGGCATCGAGTTAGTCTAGACCTGCCTTTGGAGCTGCCCAGCTGTTACAGTTATACAGCATCAAGGATACGCAGGTTGCATTGTTTAATCGTAGTCTTTTTATCAAGGGCATCTTTGATCTACGAATCCATAGCTTCCAGAAGGACTGGAAAGCTATATTTAACATGACGCAGCGTGCAGCAATGTCAGCAGTACTGCAAAGCAGTGAGCCCAGGATTCTACTTTTCTTCCATGGTTCGCCGCCACGAAGTGGATTGACAGTTTCTTTAGTTTCATGCTTTGTAGATAAGTATGTGGGTGAACTCTGTTTTGGATTCATTTATAAAGAGATTCTCAATTTTTAGTTTTCTTGCAGCTATTGGGAGAAGTTCGTCAAGGGGTTTCTTTTCCTCGTCTATGAAGTCCACATCGCCGGCATATTCCATCTCTAACGACATAGAGGTCGGTCTTTTTTCCGGCACAGATTTCAATGCAGTAGCAAGGTAACAGGTAAAAAGAACAGGGGATAGACCATCTCCATGTGGGCAGCCGATTGATGTCTCAAACTCTACAGAATTCACTGACTTGACTCGACTCTCAGCTTGGAAATCGCAGTGTTTGGACATGACTACCAACACAAACATGCATTGAACCCATACAATGTTTGCGTTTGGGAAGGTGATGCATAAAAGCTGAATTGATTAGGTGCGTGATCTGTTTTGAGATAATGTCACTTGCATATTTGAATAGTTCCTTGCTCATGCCATCAGGTCCAGATGCACGTCCCTTTTTCAAGGCTTTAAGTCCCTTCTCAACTTCTGCTGTTTTAAGTGGTGTTCGTAATGGCATGTGGTCTCCTGAGAATGGGTGCAAAGGACTCATCATCGTGGTCAGTAAACTGTTCCTTGAACCATTCTCGAATTGCCTCAGCTTTGCCCTGGTCAGTCCCGATAAAGTCAGTGAGTGAGTGGTGGTGTGTAGTCAATAACTCTCAGGGCTCGGGCTGCCCAAAACATTTTGTGACAGTGATTTTATCTGCTGGGGAGTCTGCTTGTTGAAAAACAATGTCTTTTAAGTGTTCGCTAATGTGGCGCAGAATGTTATTACGTTTACGGCGTTGTTTGGTGCGGCCTTCACTTTGGCCACTTTGATAGATGCACATCCATAACGCTTTCTGCTCTGCTGACAGATTTTACTACTGGAGGGTCGTCAATATACCTAGTTCGGTTGTTTTTTAGAACATCTATGGTGCTGGTAGCTGATGATTCCATAGATTTAAGTATTTTAGTTAGGGCTTCGTTTGGATCGGAGCTGACATTAATGTTAGCTATCTGCTCCCAGGGAGCGTTTTTGTATATTTGAGTATGTGTCAAGTGTCACTAATGAGCTTGGATAGGTTGTAGGTGACTCTACCCTCATGCCTGGTATGGCGTTTAGAGATGGTTAGAGTAGAGATGGTTCATATGTAGGCGTGTAATTACTGGCTTATGGTCAGAATTGAGGTCTGTGCCTCCATAGGAATGAGCATCCCGAAGTACAGGTTTTGCTTCTTTCTTACATAGTATGAGGTCTATTTGGTTGAAGAGAGCTGTTGTAGCCTTAGAACCGTTTGGGGGGCTTTACGATCAGCAATGTGTCCGGTCCACGTTGTCCAGTGCCGGCACGGGTGCTTAACAGCTGTATTTGTGGCAAATAGGCAATTGGAACTAAGGAATGCCACCAGTGCATCACTGTTGCTGTTGCGTGTGCCCTCTCCTTTTGAACATTGCAAATCTCTCAGTCTATGATTAGTAAGGAAAACCCATTGGAATACATTAGGATCAGTAAATTTAATAGACAAATTCAACCAAAGTGATATAGACTGAGAAACTGGATTATTCTATTGATAAATCAGTTTCTCAATCATGTCACTCTGATGTCAATATTCTATCTTTTACTGTGTCAGTAGCATATAAATTGGTGTATATTTTTCAACAATTTTGGTGGATGATGTTGCTGTCTACAACAGCAACATCTTCATGTTACTGTCTACAACAGCAAAATCTCAAACAAATTAATTGAAAAATAAACACCAATTCATTTAATTTAAATTTTAATATTTTGACATCAGAGTGGTAAGGATTAATAAACCTGTTAAATATTTTGAAACTAATTTGACTGGGCATTACCTGTATAGTTTTCTGGAATTGAGATTCAGAGTGCAGGGATCGATTGATTCAAGTAGGGCGAAGCGTGGGT
The DNA here is from genome assembly GCA_034401795.1 of Chaetoderma sp. LZ-2023a. Classification (NCBI taxonomy): domain Eukaryota; kingdom Metazoa; phylum Mollusca; class Caudofoveata; order Chaetodermatida; family Chaetodermatidae; genus Chaetoderma; species Chaetoderma sp. LZ-2023a. Next base: position 22,730,059 of record CM067371.1, read on the forward strand.
GGAGCTTAGCCAGAAATGGGCGGGGTATAGATAAACTGGATTCTTCCATTACTCTCACCTTCCCATTTTGGATAGTCAGAGCCTGGATTTCAACAAGGACAATAGAAAATGAAATTTCGTTGAAGCAATGTGGACGAACCTAGATTGTGTTTTATTATTTGCCTCGTTGCAGGTATTTCACATTAACACTTAAATAATGAATCTTCTATGTAAGCCTAAGGTTAATCGTGTATGTGTGTGTGTGCGCACGTGCCTGCGTGCATGCGTGTGTGTGACCATACACTACGATGTCACACATTTGGGCATGATCCAGGAAAATCTGAAAAATAATCCAGAAAATCTGACAACTTTACAGTGTGACAGAAATGGGAGGGTGCGTGATTGCGTCTATTTTGAATATTTTGTTTATCAAACTCAGAAAATGAGTTCTTGAATGCATAAATAAATGACTGCCTACGCCTATCAATTTACAGAACTATTGACTGGTGTAAGAAACAAATCTCTTGACGATACTGTTTTGATCTCAAATTCAAATTCAGTTATTCATTCAGCCAATCAAGTTCCCTTGAACAAACTTGGATCAGCTGTTGCCCTAGATGATGTCTCATGAGTTTTAAATTGATCCGACAAGCGGTTTCAGAGATTTTTAAAGAGGTTTCTAAAAATCTGCCAAAATCCAAGATGGCCACTGGTCAAATTGTATTTGAACAAATTTAGATAGCTTTGGCCCAAGTAAGTTTTTGACCAAATTTTCTTAAAATCAGTCGACCGGTTGTCGAGAAGACAACATTTTACATTTCCTATTGCCGTAGTATGGGAATTTTTGGCGAGAAAGAAATCCAAGATGTCCGCCAAACCGTTTATCGAAAGTGTCAAATTTGAAATCAGCATAGAAAGAAACCTATAAAACCAATTTCGGCTTCAAGACCCATCAAAATAAAAAAAATTGAATATGGATGCCAAACATGGTACATTTTGAGTGGTCAACAGCGGTCATGTTTTTTAGAAATCAATTTCCCTTGAAGAAATGTTAATGGCCCTTAGCGGTAGTCCCTAACCATATCTCACACATTTTGGCCCATTCTGCGATTCTGGAGGTCATTTTGATGAAAACTAGGTCATCCAAAATGCCCATCGCGTCTCATGAGTTTTGAATCGATCGTCAAATTGGTTTCAGAAGTTTTTAAAGATGTTTCTAAAAATAGGCCAAAATTCAAGATGGCCATCGGCCAAATTGGCTGATGGCTTCCTTTGACCAAATTTGGATCCCTATATCGTAAGAATGTCTCGTACAATTATCTCCTAGCAAATATAAGTGAAATCGGCCAAGAGGTTCTTAAGTCGTTTAAAGAAAAAGTTGACGGACGACTGATGGTCGCCATGCCATAAGCTCACTCGAATGGTCACGTTAGCTAAAAATACATAAGCGAAGTTTAATTCAAAAGAAATTATTGCATTATCACACAAATGTCAGATGTAAACTTTCAAATTTCATCTTTATTTTATAAACATCACAAAATAAAGCATAATTAAAAATGATTCTTCTCTTAATGCTTTTAACCCTTTGAACCCGAAAATCCAAAACACCAAAATCCTTTGACGATTTTATAAATATTCTGTTGAGTATTTTGACCAACTTGACTGGGAACAGTAACATGATCCTGCAAAATTAGTTTCAAAATACTACATAGCTTACCTGTATGATTGTTTTCAAATTACGATTATGGGAAGTCAGGGTTCAAAGGGCTAACCCATTTACTCTCACAGACCAGAAATGACAAATAATTTTTGACGTAAGGAACATTTAAAATTACCTCAACTGGCAACAACAGATTCCTGTTCACATGTCTATTTATAGAACTAGGAAAATATTTTAGAAATTATCATTGGAATGGCTAATTCAGTTGCCAAACCAGTTATTATAGACCCATGTTTTCAAAAATATCACGACTGTATCTGCAAATGGACATTTCTAAAAAACAATGCAGAGGCTGGTCTTGGCCCATTTGACCATTAAATCCTTTAATCATTCGAATTCTGACATCTCAATTCACCTGTCCAGAGTATCCATCTATCATCCGCCGTCATAATCAGCTAAGCGGCAGCACATAGGATGACATCATAATCACTATGTCATAAATGATTCTATTTGACCCGTCTCTAACTCTTAATAGTCCGACACGTGGTACGAATTGTATGTCTCTACTATTTAATAAACATGCTGTTGAATATTTTGAAACTAATTAGACTGGGCGCTGTTGCACAGCAACCAGTCGTATTAGTTTCAAAATATTCATCAGCTTACCTGTATAGTTTTCTGGCAATTGAGTTAGGAAGTTCAGAGATCGATCGATCCCAACCTGAGCGAGGTGTGGGTGGAGCTTAGCTAGAGATTGGCTGGGATAGGTAAAACTGGAAAGGTCCATTGGTTAACTCAATTTTAGGGCTTTTTTCAGATTATCTACTAGACTAATCTGATACTAGACTAATCTGATTTTGATTAAATTGTAATAAAACAAAGTGTGTTGCTGTGAAAGTGGATTTCCAACCTTTGGACATGCTCTTAAACACTTATTCTGGATCAGATCAAGTTTGAGACTGTACACGAGGATTTCAAACCTCATACCGAAAAATCCAACCAAGAAAACCGAAAGGGTGACCGTTTAAAACGAAATATCTGAGACTATTTATAGCAATTCTGAAAAGTAGCAAAGGTGGATTGAAAATATTTTCAACAGTGACTTTTTGAAAACTAAATTTTATTCCACTGACGTAACTACTCCAGTAACCCATGATAATGTGTGCACGCCATTTGTGTTGCATTGTGAAAGACGTCCATTGAGTAAAAATGTATGTACTGATTCATGAGTGAATCAAGGCATATCATAGACAAAGTCTCTGCCATAGAAAGATCGAAAGAGCATAAATATGTGACATCGTCAAAGCATGAGTTGCTAAAAGACAACCAAAAAGGCGATGATGTAGAACTCGATGTTCTGAGCCAAATATTAACAAAACACATGATACTCCCAGCAGTTCTTCTTCTTCTTTTCGTTCGCTGATCATACCGCCAGTCCTGCTCCCAGCAGTGATAAGGAGAAAAAGGTTAATTCTAAGAAGCATGGTGGTCAAAAGGATAAAACGACTGATAAAATTCCTATGCCCAGTTGTAAACCCAATGCGCCCAAATGCAGGGAGACTTTGACATGCATACGGATGTTGGGGCATTTATGAAGCGGTAGAGACAACAAAATGATTTCTTTAGCCAAATCTTTCAAAGAATTGGCAAAGACAATGGCATATTTGAAATCCGACCCCATCGACGAGTCGAAACCGGCATAACGCAGGTTCATATAGCGCTTGCATGGTCAGAAAGAAACATCACTTGGAAGATAGCTGTTTACTTCCGTCAAAACGTAGTAGAAATTATGATGACTACAATGAAAATTCGCCGAAAATCAGACAGGAGAGGTGATTCTGAGCTCGATGATTTGATAATTTGTGCAACAGTGATTCTGAAGTCAATGGGTGGGATTAAAAAAATTACCTATCGGCCGAAATATCTTAATTAAACACATTTTTCTCACATGATGGGAGCTGCGGACCCAGACTGACAGACGAATTGGCTTCTCCTATTAACAGAGACGGTGAGTTAGTTGCTTCCAAATATTCAGGGCCGTCATCTTCTTCCTCATTTGCTATTTTCAGTAATTCGAACTGAGAATTTGCTGGCACCTACTGTCAATGAAAGCTAACTAAACTCGGCAATGCGGACAGGAATTCAGGACATTATTTATGCATGGGGTCATATGGAGAGGGCACACGCACTAGCAATGGAGATGAACTTGTGGCATTCCTTAATTCCTATGCCCTATTTGCTACAATCGGACAGCATGGACAGAACACATTGCTGATTGCAAAGCCCCAAAAGGCTGTAAGGCTACAACAGCAGTCTTCAACCAAATATACTTCATACCATGTAAAACACAAGCAAAACGCCTCTCTCGGGAGTTTTGTTCATATGGAGGTGTCGACCTCAATTCTGGCCATAAGCCAGTCATTACATGCCTTCAGATGAACGATCTCTACTTAATGTATTAACACCACACCATACAAGAGGGTAGACTCACCTCAACCTACCCAAGCTCATAAGCGACACTGACACTCAAATGTCATACAAAAAGGTTCTCGGGGAGCATATAGCTAACATCGACATCAGCTCTGATCCAATTGAACCCCTAACCAAAATACTGAAGTGTATGGAAATATGAGTTCTAAAAAAACAACCAAACTAGATATACTGTTGACCATGAAGTAGAAAAACTATCAGTAGAGCAGAAAGTGTTACAGCTGTGCATCTATCAAAGTGGCCAAAGTGAAGACCGCAACAAAACTACGCAGCAAACGCAATAACATTCTGCGCCACATTAGCGAATGCTTAACAGATGTTACTTTTCAACAAGCAGACTCCATAGCAGATGAAATTACTGCCATGGATGACTGTCACAAATGTTTCGGGCAGCCCGAGCACTGAGAGTTACTAACTACACTCCACCACCCACTGTACACAACTCTGAAGGACACTTTATCGGGACTGACCAGGGCAAAGCGGAGGCAATTCTAGAATGGCTCGAGGAACAGTTCACTGACCGCTATGATGAGTCCTTGCACCCGCTCTCAGGAGACCCCATGCCATTACTAACACCAATTAAAACAGCAGAAGTTGAGAGGGCACTCAAAGACTTGAAAATGGATGTGCATCCGGATATGAGCAATGAACTATTCAAATGACAAGCAACATTATCACACAACCAATCACACACCTGATCAATTCAGCTTTTATGCACCACCTTTCCATCGATGCTGTAGGCCAAGGCATCCTTATCGCACTACTCAAGCCCAATAAGTCCCCTCCACCCCACCCCACCCCAACCCTAGGCCCCAGCGAATATGCGACCCATTGTGCTCCTCAACAGCATAGAGTAAATTCTATCCATTGTTACACTATTCCACATCCGACACAAGATCGATGACTTCACAGGATCATGTCAAAGTGGCTTTAAATGTGGACGTGGCTACTCAGACACTGTATGGGCTCAACACATACTTGTATCAGTAGTTATGCCCATGTTCTGGGATTTCCACAAAATGGGCATTGACATGTCACTGACTTTCGACACAATTAAACGCGCAAAGATGTACTATGCCAGGCCAGTTGCAATGAAGATGAGCTACGACAAGTGAGACTACTACATGCAAACACCACGCTGAGAGTACGAGTCAAGTCAGTGAAATCTGCAGAGTTTAAGACATCAATCGGCTCTTTGCGGGAAGATGGTCTATCCCCTATGCTTTTCACCTGTTATCTTGCTGCTGAATTGAAATCTGTGCAGAAAAGACCAAGCCCCTTCCCCCACCCGCAGTGTCCATACTGGGAATGCTGCTAGAGATGGAATATGCCAACGATGTGGACTTCATAGATGAGGAAAAGAAACTCTTTGAAGAATATTTTCCAATGGCTGCAAGCAAACTAAAATTTGAGAATCTCTTTACGAATGAATCCAAAACAGAGTTCACCCACATATACCTATCTACAAAGCATGGATCTAAAAAAAATCACGATCCACATCGTGATGGTAAAATCCTGGACTCACTGTTTTGTTGTACTACTGACATTGCTGCATGCTGCATCATGGGGAACATACCTTTCAGGCCTTCTCTATAACTGTGACAGCTGGGCAACTCCAAAGGCAACTCTAGACAAACTTGATGACTGCCACCGCAAACATCTAGATGCATCATCACTGGACACGGATGGCCAGACAGCAAAATTTCCAATGATACACTATACAAGATGTGTAATACATCGCCGCTGTCCACAAAAAGTCGCTCAGCAGAGATGGTTCGTGATTGGCCATGTGCTAAGGGTGCCAGGGGATGCAGAAGCACAGAGAACCTTGGAATTCGCCCTACTGGGAGCCAACAAATACAAAGCCAGTAGAGGACGTCATTGTATAAAACTGTTAAGCATGCTACGAGGTGACCTCAAGAAGGCAGGAGTCGATAAAGTCAAATCAAAAATGGAACTGAGGAAGCTACAAATTTTGGCTGAGGACAAGACACAGTGGGCAACGGTGAAGAAGGACTGATTGCAGCTGTAGGATGTTTCTACTACTACAGCCGCAGAATACAGTAATGATACATACTGTCAATGAAAGCATTTGGAATTTGATTGTATCCTTTAGATCGAGATTAAGATGCAGATAATGCAAAACTTCCTTGTCAAAAGCAGGACGCCGGCAATCTTCCTCATCAAAAAGCGTTCATATGGCATAACGTGGGCAGGAATTTGGGCTTGGGAACATTGGCATACAATGGGAAAGCATAATTTCATCAAACCTAAGTTATTTAGTGAAATATTTACACTTTTATATGCATTTATTCGTGGCAAGCGATCGGTGTTCGCCATTTTGAAATTTACGCAAATATCTGACTAACCATCTGAACAGAGGTCGGGTGCTCGGTTGACTATAGTTGACTAGCTAGTTAACTATTTGAAGTTCGGCTGGTACTCTAGTTAGCTATAGCTAACTATGGTTAGGAGTCGAACTTGACCATATATAAATCTATGAAAGGACATGAACAAATGGATTAAAAAGCAAATTACTGTTGCATGCGTGATTCTTCAAGATTGCTTACACGTGCCTGTGAAGAAATTAATCAAAGACGAAAAAACTTGATCATGATCATGATTACCCAAGACAACAATCCTTGTGCCAACCGAATAATAGTGTTACAGATGATTTATTTAGAGATGGTGTGTGTAAGAAAATGAAGGATTTAGATGAAAATCAGAGGAGAAGGTGTAGGCCTAGACAACCATTGCCATTACATGATTTTGGCAGTGGTCCAGGTGATTTTAAAGGCTCTAAAACCACTACAATAATTTTAAAAACTCAGAAGGATAGACTAGTGCAATCTAAATGGAAATCAAGCAGCAGGCCCAGTGGAAAATTTTCCGAAATAGAAGCCGAGTAGATCCGGATAGGACTACGATATAGGTGCAATAACAGTTAGTTTTCTTTATAAGCTTATCATTAAGAATACACCTGACACTTTTCATGCTGGGAAAACCAGCAATTATATTTGTAATTGGCAAGAAATAGCAAACAAATAAATGGATACTAGATTGCTTAAAAGATGTGACTGGAATTTTCAACCAAGCCAATTCAGAAAAGTATTATATAGATCATGAATTAGTTATTGACTGAAAAATAAGAACAATACTGAATTTGAAAGCATTGAATCATCATTTGCATCATCAATCCTCCCATTTTAAGATGAATTCATTATTCAGCTCATGAAGGTACCATGTAGTATTGGCCTCGTGTGAGGAAATATCACAATATATAGATGCCGATCTTACCAAACCAGTTTGCCCTTCTCATATATATATATTATAATTTTGAGGCAATTGATAAGAAATAAAAATCCATAAAATAATTTATTTAATATTTAAATTACATATATATTTTTTAAACCACTCAGAATGCGTTTCCTTCCTCCAATTCTTCCTTAGAAAGAAAAGGAACGGTCATCAATGACTTTCTACAAATTCTCAAGAAGCGGAGAAATGTTAAAGTCGGCTTCGCGCTCAGAAGGAAACGGTTCAACTCTTCACCATGGTTTCCAACACGAACAGTTTTGACCTGTCGTTTTGTCAATACATACTATAGAAATGATCCCTAAGAGTATGATCTTAATATTTTAGATTTTAATTTCCATCCTGTAACAGCCGAATTTATTTCTTGCCAAAGTATGTTCTAGAAAATATATGAGTTGATTTAAAATTATTTGTAATTTCCCCATTTCTGCAAGTTTATTGTCACATTTCCTTATGGCATTCATCTTTAGCTGGGAATGGAATGTGAGAACAAAATTGCCCCATAAAGATAGAATCAGACTTATGCAGGTTAACTGATATAGAAAATATTATTGAACACAGAGTTACTTCCCTTGAAATAATTGACTCGATGATGGGTAGATATAAAACGCAGGAATTGTTTTTAAAATTGCGGATATCGTCTGAACCACCGCGCCGATTTGAATGATCTCGGTACTTACAGATAGCTGACGAATATTATTATGCAACGTATCAAAATAGTAGCTACATCAAAGAACTCATGCTGGTACAGCAGCATAAACAGTTGTGTGCTACATTAAAACTACCATTAAATATATTATCATGTTACTTTTCAAAGTTCAAACAATCTGTGAAATCCATTTGCACAGAAGCATATCTTGAAAACTCGTATGCTTTAAAGGACAAACCTTCTGATGGTAAACCGAGCACCTATACAGCAGTAAAAACTAGGTTTGGATTAGAAAATTATCTAACAACTATGAAGAAAAGTGAATATAGAAAGGTCATTGCCCAGCAAACATTGTTTCGTTGGCCCAACGTAAGTTTTGTTCATTGGGCAAATGTATAGTTTTGCTCGTTGGCCTTACATTGGCCCAACGTGTGGCTTCGTTGGCCCAATGTTGGCATTACGTGTTGATGATTATTAGAAAATTAGTTACGTTGGGTCAACGTTGCATTTGCATTGGCTGGCTAATGGTAAGTTAGTTACGTTGGCCCAGCGTTGTTCTTTATGTGGGAAAACTACGTGATACGTTGGGCCAACATAATCCCAACAAGCAAAACTATGTGGTGCCAACGAATAATCATATGTGGCCCAACGTTGGGCCAACATAGCATTGTTTGCAGGGTGGATGTCATTACGAGGTTGCGAATATCTGCACACAGGCACAAAATAAAAACTGGTAGATAATCCAAGATAAGTAGAGAATATAGTGTGTGACTCGATCGTTTGATAGTGGTTCAATTGCAGATGAAATTCATTTTTATAGAATGTAAAGCATTACAATGATGATAGAAATAGAACTTTTTAGTATAATTGAAAAAACAAACAAGCACTTAAAAAATCTAACAAATGAGGAAAAATTATTTTGGTTAATTAATTGCTAAAATTCAGAAATATTACATCGACTCAGGTATCTTCTAAGTAAGCATCTTAAATGACCATATACACGCTGACCTCATCCCATGCATCTGTACATATGTATATAGATATAGACACATTTATATTTTATTTTCGATGTTGTGACTTAATCTTGACCCTTCTAGCAATGACACCTTTTGTTTCAATTGAACGTGGTTTGATTCACGGGGCTCCTGTCTGGTCCGGCAATTCGCATCACATCATAGGTGCACATTCAAGGCATATACAGTTATTATTGTGTATTGCATGCGGGTATGTGGTGGGATATGAATTGTTGGCCTAGACGGGAGTCCGTGTGGTTTGATTGCGCCATGTTGCTTCTTTGTAGCTACGGCTTCCAGGCAGTTTGGTTGAAAATATTTAGGTCGTTATTTTCACAGCATTAAGACATGGTAACATCTGGTATATAATCGTGTAGGGTTTATGAATTGTTTAAGATTAAGTCTGTATTTTGCTATAATGTATTTTTCTTAATATGCTCTGTTCATATTTGCAAACTGTACTGTGCTGATTAGCTGTAATGGCACAAAAAGCAACAATGTATTCATTATGGTAAAATAGTAGTGACAATTTATAATTTCATGCTAGCTTTAGTTGGGGTCATATCAGAATCGTTATAGGGTGGAGTCAGAGAACTCGGACTAGAGGCAGTGTTTCACTAGCTAGATGCATACAGGAAAGCTGTTGAATATTTTGAAACTAATTTGACTGGATCAACGGCTGCCAGTCAAATTGGTTTCAAAATATTCAACAGAATAATATTTCTTTCATCATAACTGAATTTGCGGTTTCTGATTAATGTAACTTTTTCGACATTGTTTTGTGTGAAAGCTGACAAAGTCAACCAAACACTATTTCTCACCATGGAAATGGTTATTGTAAGTTCTACTCATCTATATAAATGCGCTTATCGTCCTCCACTGCCCTTTAACTCTTTAATGGATCTTTCCAGTTTTAGCCATGCCCCGCCCACCTCTAGCTAAGATCCACCCACAACTCGCTAATGTTGGGATCGATCGATCCTCAACTCCATGATTATCAATTTCTAGCCAAGTAGTTTCAAAATATTCAACAGCATCTTTATTAAAGACATACAATTCTTACAATAACGCTTAGCCCGTTACCAATTATGATGTACTTATCTACATCATTCATGGCATCTTTGATTATGACGTCATCCTACATGCCACATAGTTGATTATGACGTCATATGATGGGTGAATAAACTATAAAGATCCATTGCTAAATTTGGTCACGAAAATCAAAACAATTGCTTATGCCAATACGCGTAAGACTTGGACGGAGCTTAGCTAGGCATGGGCAGAGATTAGCGAGGCATGGGCGGAGCTTAACTAGAAATTGATTCCACTATTCGTGTGGTGTGTTTCGTTTTATAACGTGCTGTATTGCTTCTTGTCACACAGGTAGCCCTCATCCATGACCGCACCAGACCTGTCCACACTGCTGTAGACACAAATTCACAGCATACTGAAACAGCGTCAACAACACCACCACAGCTACCACCAGCTCCATCATCGCCTAAGCAATCACAGCAGCAGCGGTGACGAGTTGGCCCTTTCCTCACTCAGCAGACCGACTACATACAGGATAATACTACCCCAAAAACAATTCCGCAGTTAGTATCATTGGAAACTCTTCCACAGGCACACTGCAAAGTAAATATATAAGTGTGCTTGCCTGTTTAGTGGCTTTTCCACCAGTTCACCATCGACACTGGAACTTCCATCACGTTTTCAACAAGCACTTGTATGAGAGCATCCCACCTCATAAGACCTACAAACATATTTTTACCAAACAGCTACCAGAGCCGATGTTCCTGTGGCTGGTATAGTTAACCTCATAATACAAATATAGGAAATGCAATTCATACAGCGAGTTGTCATTGCCTCTATTCAAAATGATGCCCTGCTTAGTTCTGACTTCCTCAGTGCCAGCGAAGCCGCCATACACTGCAGACAACAGGAACTAGATATACACGGCCGATGTATACTCCTGGGATCATAATCATCACTATACGATACTTGTGCAGTGATTTTGGCATCAATGGCCACAGTTGAGCCGGGACAGGAGAAAATCTTATGGGCCACCGCACCACAGTTAGGAAACAACACACATATAACTATACTGGAACATGACCCAGCTTACATGATCGCCTCACAATGTGCCAGTCCCCGAATGATCGTGGACACCACCAATAAGGATCACATACCCTTCCGGGTATTCAATGGCATGACGGACCAATAACACTAGTACCGGGGGTTCGTTGTGGCCATCTGGTGGATGTGATATCACAAAGATGCTTACCCATTGCCATGGATAGATCAGGCCTTAGATTCTTTGTCCAGAGCCAAGTGGTTTTGTACCTTTGACTTAGCTAGTAGGTACTGATAGGTAGCCATGGATGAGGCTGACCAGGAGAAGACCACGTTTGTGTGTAGAGATGGTCTTTTCCAGTTCCGCAAGATGTGCTACGGATTGTGCAACACTCCTCGAACGTTCGAGTGTCTCATTGAGCAGGTATTAACTACCCTGCAATGGGAGATTTGCCTCTGTTACATTGACGACGCAATCGTCTTTGACTCTCATTTGAGCAGACTCTGTCCAACATGGACAAAGTCTTAATACGGTTTCATACCACAAATCTAAAGCCCAAATCCAAGAAATGTCATCTCTTTAGACAGAGCGTCGAGTTCATGGGACATGTCATATCCGGCGATGGAGTGGCTACTCAACCTTCAAAAACAGTATCAGAGTGGCAAACACCCACCATGGTCACGGATACCCGGAGTTTCCTCAGTCTCTGCCAGTACTGTCGTCATTACATCCATCATTTTAGTGAGATTGCATCACCACTGTATAGGATCACCGAAAAATATCGACCATTCGAGTGGATGTGTGAAGGTTCCTTCATGGCGCTGAAGGAACATTTGATGACTGCACCAATTCTTGCTCATCCTAAACCTAATCTCGATTTCATCTTAGACACTGATGCAATGCAATAAGTGCAGTTCTATCTCAGGTCACAGACGGTGAAATGGAGCAAGTACTGGGTTATGGTTCATGTACTCTGAACAAAACAGAGAGACGCTACGCGACTACTAAGAGGGAATTGTTAGCTGCGGTACATTTCGTCAACTATTACAAATGCTTTCTGTACGGGTGCCTATTTACACTGCATAGAGATCACGCCTCCCTACGCTGGCTCAGAAACATAAAAAATCCAGAGGCCCAGGTAGCGAGGTGGCAGGAATCCCTGCAGGCCTTTAACTTCAACGTTGTTCATAGACCCGGAAAACTGCATGGAAATGCCGATGCCTTGAGCAGAGTCGGGCTCGAGGATGAACAGGAAGTGGCCACCACCATGAAACATACTACACAGCTATCTCCCGTGTTCCCCGAATTGCAGTGTGGAGAGTGGAACATGGAGACAGTTGCTCACGAAGAAGCACCAGATGCGCAAACACGAAATATATACATGTGTATCCAGGAGGGGGTACGTCGTCCTAAGGACACCACTTTCCGCAATGGAAAAATACTACTATCAGAGCTTTGGAGAGTGTCATATTCAACGTGGCATTCTCTACATTAATAACTGGATAATGATTCCTGAGCATTATCGTGTGATAATTCTTCAACAGCTTCACGATAATGCAGGACACTTGGCTGTCGAATGGACAATAAGCAGAATTAAACAGAGATTCCACTGGATCGGGATACGTGATAGTGTGAATGCATGGGTCACTAAATGTGTCCCATGCCAAAGATGCACTGTAGGCCAGCACCATTCCACCCCCCACCCCCCTTCAAGTTAAAATTGTTGGTGCACCATGGGAGCGAGTGGCTATTGATGTTCTTGGACCCTTGAATACGACGGATGAAGGAAACACATGCATCCTTGTATTACAAGACTATTTTACGAAGTCGGTAGAAGTATTTGCCTTGCTGGACCAAGAGGCATCTACGGTGGCAGAGGTCCTGCCAAGCAATGCGTTCTGCCATTTCGGTATGCCCTATGAACTGCACTCCGACCAAGGAAGTAATTTTGAGAGCCGGCTGATCTCAGAGCTCTGCAAATTGTTTCATATATTCAAAACGCGCACAACACCCTACCATCCACGAAGTGATGGGATAGTGGAGAGATTCAATAGAACTGTGGCAGAGATGCTGAGAAAGAAAAGACACCTTGATTGTCGCGACTGGGATCTATGACTCCCATATGTGCTCATGGCATACCGCACTTTGATACAATCTAGCATGGGTTATACCCCTGCTCGGTTAATGTTAGGCCATCAATGGCGAGGATTCCAGGAGAGAAAAATTCACCATCTCTCTATATAGAGGTCATATTGAAGATTTGAACCTGTCTAATGCAATCAACCTCTAGTCAATATTTTGAAGACGTTACTCGCCACTGACTGTACAAGATGGAAATTAGTCAACTATTTCTATTCGTCTTTGCTGGGCCTGTGTTCTGACTCGGCCGTTGATTCGAGGTTCGGGGAAAGAAGTTGATGTCTTTCCTCTCTGATTCTAGATTGACAACTTGAAGCTTGATTCTAAATAATGATTCTTTAATAAGTGATAAATGAAGAACTGTACAAGCAGATACGACGAATATACAGTAATGCTGAATACTTATCAAGATTGGCGCAGGAAGAGCAAAGCGGATCTTGGTGTCTACTACTAAATCGTCAGTCTGTTACCCGTTCGATTATCAAAACTCTGAATGATAGCCAAGATGATCCAAGATGATCCCATTTTCATGACAAGAGCCATTTTGATAGTCCCTAAATGCGGTCGGCCTGCCTCTTCCAGTTCTGCATACTGATCCAGTCATTGGTCCGTCACTATGTCATATGCTATTTTCCTATATCACAAGTGTTGTCATATACTAATTTTGGATCAGTTTGCTTCTTGGAAGGGTATGTCGCATGACAATTAAACACAGTGATGACTCACTTTTTGTTTTGATAAGAAAGATTTCAATAGTCTTTCAAGGATTTTCTAGACATGACTCATGTCCACAAGATCATGCTTATAGTTTCCTCCTGAATTACGTTTTCCCCATGTTCCGTCGCATTTCAGTCCATTCTGCTCTTCCAGCTAATACCATTTGAAAATAATCCCTTTACCTTATGACACAGTGTCATTATATACTAAGGTCGTGACTTTCCGTCGAAGATCATTCTAATTTCTCATTACATTGGGTTTTGAATCTTTCAGCAGTACATAATATATTTTCACCCCAATGTCCTATTTTTCTATATCATGCGCAAATGTTCTCCGACCTGTTCATACAATCTGACACATGAACCAAATAATCAACTATTATCTCTGATAAGATCTTGATCACACGCAAATGATTTTCCCAATTGTCCTTATAATTTGACATTATGGATTAATTTAATATTTATTCCTCCAAGTTTGTTGAGGTACTAATTTGAGGGGTGGGGAAAGGGCGGCGACTATGGCTTCTCCCCTCGTCTTCCTATCCTGCTGGGTGGTTGTTGTTGACATGATCTCAGGGTCGGGTTTCGCATCCTCCCCACTTTAGATCTTAGGTGATGTGGGGTGGGGCCATTGTCCACTAAGGATCCACTAATTTACACATGCCCACCCGCCGAAGTTAGTTGCGTACCTTGTGATCAATCAAGGTCGCGTCTAACTCATTGTATACCATCACAATCCAACCTCACTATATACACCTGGGGAATGTGCTCATCCCGAGTCCCGAGACCACGTTGTGACGTCGAACCAGGTCATAACTTCAGTGCTACTAGAATCATACTAATATGAAATGGTACTCAATCATATCTAACCATGCGTAATAATGTACATATTTACACAGTTATGTACGTTATGACAGGGCCTGTCAATGAGTCGTCCACTCATGATATATGTGGCATTATCATGACGTTAATAGAAATGACAAAATTTGATTATGTAGTATGTAAGACTATATCGATATGATCTTCGGGCATATGTCAACGTTGTAGGCCATACCTGTTGCCTATAAGTCTTACATGTGCATTCGAAAGGTAGGTGTGGTGCCTGCAGATTATGGTGGTTTTTTGTCCTTTGGTGTGCACATCATCAGACGCATCAAAATCTGCAGTTGACCATGCACACCTCTCTTTTCCGCGCTGCGGGGTCATATTGGCCTAGCTTTTTAAGTCGGTAATCAGCCTCGCCTAAGTAACAGTACCTGTCGGGTGCTGTTTATATACTCTACTTGCAAATACCTGGCTGGTATTTTCACATTACTGGTGAAGTGCCTGACGGGCACGTCTAGGCGAAGCATAGCATTAACAATTCCTAGATATGGTGCCATACCGAGTTCTCTATGATCCAGTCTACATCCCATAATACCAACCCTCGTTCCCATCGGTTTTCCTCCCCTTTCCCATCCCATTCCCTTGGTGGGGTGGCAAGGGGGTGCTTCGTGGTGGTAGAGGGGTGTGAGGGGGTCGTGTGATGTTATTTCGTGACACCATTCAGATCTTTGAATGAGCCATTAGCTAGCGAGTTACCTCTCAGAGAGGGAATAATTTGCCCATAACGGCTCATAAAGGAACAAAAGGCAAAATCTTTATACTATATTATATTTGATTTCGCTCACCTGTCGTTCCCATTGATGAAATCCGCAATACGGTATATATACATATAACACAACACTTATATTGGATTAACTATGCGTGGATTTTCGACGATTTATTCGGGTGGTCCACCCATTGTCATTGTTTGTGAGTCTTTTACAAGCTTGTCTGCCCCATTTTAGCTTGTGGCAGGTGGCTGTCTTATGGCAGGCGTGTTATCCCCCGACTCTATTTCGTCATCCGTATCGCTCTCTAACTGCATAAGTCGACCGTGTCCATGGTCATGGCCTATATTTTCGCAGGACGTTGTTGCGTGTTCCATTTTCAAAATTCTGTCTACTGTTCATCTGATGTGGAAAAGGCTTCGAGAGTTTTTCTTCTGCCGGTCACCCAGTATTGTTCATTTATAAGTATTGTGCATCGGGTTGTCGTGTGGTCATTTGTCCTTCTTCTCACATGCGACATCGAAATTAAATTCTAGCCACAGGCATCTTAAACCATGCCGGATTGTTAAGACACATATATTCTCGTTTATCTTGAACATTATCTTGTCTTTCAAGGTGATTCTTGAACTTATTAAAATCTACTTTTATCTTCATCTGATATATCTGCTTTGTCCTGGTTCACACTTTGTCACATTTATCTTATCTAGCACTCTTTATGTTATCTGTTCTGTACACCTTTTGCTCACTTTTGATGTTAATAATTCTCTACATTCACATCGTTAGTAAGTTCCGCCAGGTCGGTGATCTCATCCGTCGTCGGCATAATGGTTGTCGGCGTAACGTCGGCATCCACCATTTCTATCATTTCAGCAGGGTCGTTGGCTGCCATATAATTCCCCAGATCTAATACAGAAGGTTTCCCCTTCTTCCCTTGTTTGGTCCTAAACCAATTATACCGCCCGCCTGCCTTGTAAACGATGATGGCCAACGCGGCAATAATGATAGCAGGGATAATGGTATACATGATCACATCATTGTGATCAATGAATCCGACGTCATCAAGATTGACGTCAGATAATTCCTCAAGAGGAATATTTTGTATCTTTTCCAATTGCCCATTCCATCGTTGGGTTTCTAAATGCTCAATAGCACGTGTTTCATTTAGGACCTGAGGGAGGTGGAAAGAACTCATATTGATTGGCTAGGGAATATTTGACCTAATACTTTTAAATTCCCATCATCTGCCTTCATACATGCAATCTTTTGAATTTAGCATGTACAAACCACTATCCACTGTCAGTTTCTCGGTCTCGCGACCATTGCAGTGGATACTGATCTGTTCGCCTGTCGTTTGCAGTATAATGCCTATGTTTTCTGCTTGTATTAAATTGCTACCTATAACATTGACCATGGTTAGTTTTACTTTACATGCATGGTCGGTGGCGTTTCGGATGACGTTGATCTCACAAGGTAGGTGGTCTGGCCTTAACATTAAACTTCCCTTGCATACTTGGGGTTTCATTTCCTCGCATTGCTCAGGTCAGAAATACAAGCCAGTTTTCGTATCCAAAGCCAAATTAACTGTCGTTATCATTATTTGCGCATAATGCCCTGATTGTTTAAGGGCCCCGGCCAGGAGTGTAACTCATATTCCTGATAAAATTTGCCATCAATTAAAAGTATTTTTGTGATATAATTCAAAGTCCATTTGTTCTTCCAAACTGGTCTTGTGACCACATTTTGGTAGTACCACTGGTATGGCCTGATCATTCGTACCTTTTTGGCTTGCTTGCCAATACTGGCTATGTACCTAGGTGGCAGTAATTCTTCCGTCAGACGTCCTAGTTCTAACGACGCCACCTGCCTCATATATTTAGCCTCCACTTCCTGGAAGGCGTCTATCACGTCTTCCAGTGTATCTACATAAGGACCAAATTGAATTAGCAAGATGATATCAAGCCATCTTCGTTGGACTTGTCCCTGCTCGTCGATCAGTTGGTTAATGGTGTCAGTCAAACTCGTCACTCTCTCGGATAGGCGATTGATTCTTTGCCTATTGGTTGATATTTCCTCAAATGAATGTTTACGTGTGATGCCAGATCATTCGTAAAATGAACTAATGCATTAGTTTTTGTCATTGCGGTACACACCAAGTTTCTCATATTGTCCACATCGGCCGAGGTCGCCACTCCAAAAAGGCTCGACGCGATATCGCCCATGAAGTTCAATAACCTTCGCTTTGGGCGTTTCCACTGGAATTGGTCTCCCTGAGTGGTTCTCTTCATTATGAGTAAGCGTTGCTTCCAGTTCGCTAAATCTTTCACCGTCAACTGCTTGTTCTAGTGTTGTTACACATTTGATGAACCCTTTTGGTAGCCTAGGAGGTGTCACGGTTACTAGTACTGTCCATTCAGCTTTGACGACTGCTATCGGTCTTCTTCCCATCAAGATCACTCCATTCGGCAATTTTTGTAACAGTGGCTGTGCTCGGGACAAGGTCCATAAGCATATCGAGATTACTAATAATTTAAATATCATTGTTAAAATTTTTGGCACACAAGCTCTTGGAACTTCGTCTATGTTTTTCTCATCATTGGCTTGCAAATGGTTTATATATATCCTATGGCTGCATAGTTGACAGCTTTTTATTCAATGTCTGTACTACATCAATGATCTATTTTTAGTGGCTGACGGATTATCTAAAAGTTGAACTAGGTTACTTGCTAAATGCGTGACGCTCGTGATAGTAACTCATGAAGGGCATCGGAAATCCCGTTATTCACCCAATTTGCACTGGATATCCATTCCGAGAGAGCGGTTTAATGGTTGACTATGGATTCATTATATCGGCTCGGCTGGCTCAAATGCGTTCAACGAAGATTTTCATGGAGAACATCATTACGGTAATGGCATGCCTATAACCTAGGCATCTACTTACAAGGTATGGTGTTCATACCTCGCTATTACTGCCTCTATGCAGTGGTGGAATCCGTCATCTAATTGTGGGTCTATGACATTAATGCAGGTCTTTTATTGGGTGTTTCTCGCAAGCTAACTGACATTCCTGGGCATTTTCGTGAATTATAACGGGGTGGAACTCAGGATGGGTGTCATCGACATCCATATCCAGTTCTGTCGGGATTGTGTGGGACACTTCATCTTCCATGGGTGTTTCAGGATTTGTCACTTGGGATTGACTTCCTCTGGGTGTTCCCGTGTGTTGCGCCAACATATTGTCTTCCATGGGTGTCTCAGAGGTTATCGCTTGGCCTTGACTTTGCCCCGGTACCTCAGTGCCTTGTTCTATGATAGCTCCACCTGGGCGGTTGGGTCGCTTTGTCGATGACTCAGGTGACGCAAAGGGCATAGTTCATTTCCTCTTGGTGATGGGTCTTTTGTCTGATGGACCCTTTTGTTTAGAGGGGATGGGTTGCTCTTCTAACAAGGGGTGGCTAGCTATGGTACCCTTTCCGGATTTTCTTATGGGTTGTTCGCGAATGTTGGCCCAACACATTTCTGGGTCAACAATCTGGAGTTTAGAGACATTTAATACCCACGTTTTTCCAGATCGCTGGTGGCGGATGTGGGCCACCAGTCCGTTGACCTTGAAAATTTCATACTCGGGGTCGTTTCTGGTAGTTAGTTTCATTGGTTCGTTGGCTACAACTATGATGGAATCTCCAACTTTAAATTCTGCTGCATTAGATCGCTTGTTGATCGCCTGGTGGTGACTTTCCCGGGATGCTTCCGTTGATGTGCATGCCTTCACCAATGCATTGTTTAAGTTTATGAGCCGATCACCCAGGTCTTGAAAGCCATCAAGAGGTATCGCCAAAGGTAGCCTGCCTCGCCTGCCATAAGTCAGATAAAATGGGGTATACCCATCGTCGTGTATTCCTATAGGCCATAAGTGCTGCTCCCAATTCTCCTTCCCAAGCCCTTGCTTGATTGTTGACTCCTCTCTGGATTAGTTCTTTCAAGGTTCTGTTGAATCTTTCAGTCCTCCCCTTAGTCTGTGGATGGTATGGGCTGGTTCGTCTGTGACCGATCCTGTAATAATTGTACAAATCCCTCAACTCCTTTTTATTGAACTCTCCTCCCTGATCTGTTATCAGGATTTCAGGGATGCCATGCTGTGGGATATATTCGTTGAAGAATTTGTCCTTGACTTCTTCAGCTTTCTTGGATGGGATAGGGTAGGCTTCCGCCCATGCTGAACAGTGATCCACTATTGTCATAATGTATTGGTTCCCTTTAGGTGATTCTATAAATGGTCAAATCAGATCCATGCCAATAATCTGTCCCGGATATTTTGCCATGGGCACTTCTGTATACGTGGGAAGTGTGGCAATGGGTTTATTTACTTGGCATGTAGGGCAAAGATCTAACATTCTTATCACGTCCTTTCTTAAAGATTTCCATAAAAACGAGTCACGGATCAAGCACAAAGTCTTTTGCAGGCCTTGATGCCCTGCTCTCTCGTGCGTTTGTTCCATTACCCACTTGTGGTACTTAGATGGAAGGAAAAGTCGTGGGTATTCAGCATCAAGTGCTGATGGGGCCTGCATGCAATACAGTGCGCCATTATGCACAGCATGACCTTCGGGGACCTCAGTGAATTTTTCTGGAAATTCTTTCAGTTGTTCGGCACATAATTCTATATGCGGGATACAGTAAGCTTCCAAAGGTATATACGGCAATATCCCATCTTCGACATCAGGAATCACGCAATCTCCTGTGTCGAAGGTGGCTGTCTCAGCTGGTTGCCTCAATCTGGACAGCTTGTCAGCGCGAATGTTATGGGCACCTTTTATATATTCAATTTTACACCCATACTCCGCAATCAAAGCAGCCCATCATTGGACTTTGGTATTTCGGACTTCACTGACAAATAAACACTTCAAGGGTTTGTGATCGGTATAAACTGTGAATTCGGCCCCAAACAAATACGGTCGCAATTTCTTCAAAGCATATACTACCGCGTATGCTTCTTTCTCTATAAATGGCCAATTCAGTTGACTATCTTTAAGTGTGCTGCTCACATATTGAATAACCTCAACGCCATGGTCATTTTTCTGGACTAGTATCACACCAATGGCATATGAGGAGGCATCGGTGTACAAGTTATACAATTTCTTGAGGTTCATATACATGAGAATGGTGTCGCTGCATAACAAATTCTTTAATTTGTCAAATGCCACCTGTTCCTCCTTCCCCCATTCGAATCGTTTGTACTTCTTGATCAATTCAACCAATGGATGGCCTATTTCTGCATAATTTTTCACACAAGAACGGTGGTAACCAGTCTCATGCAAAATGCTTCTGACTTCGCCTACATCTCTGGGTGGGGCCATTTCACGAATAACTTTAACCGTCTGCTCTTGAGGTGAAATTCCCATGGCCGAGACGTGGTACCCGAGCAAATCCACGGATTTGCTTGCGAAGTCACATTTCTTGCACTGGAGTTGCAGGTTATGATCACGCAATCACTGCATTACTAAAGCTAAATGCTGCGCATGTTCTTTTGCGTTCCGAGAAAAGACAACAATATCATCAACAAAAACATGCATGAATTTTCCTGTGTATCCGTGAAAAATGGCGTTCATCGACCTCTGAAAGATGGCACCACTCTTTCTGTACCCAAATGGCACATGGGTCAATTCAAAGAGACCCCCGATGCAGACCAACGCTGTTTTCTCAATGTCTTGGCTGGCCATTGGGATTTGGCAATGGATGACTTCAAGTCCATTGTCGAAAATACGGTAGCACCTAGCATACTATCAAATATATCTGCTATATTCGGTAGGGGATAATTATCATGGGGTACAACTTCATTTAAGCAGCGATAGTCAATGCAGAAGCGCATTTCTCCCCCTTCTTAGCGACAAGCACAATACGCAACACCAACGGTGAGGAGGATGGTCGGATCCCCCCTGCCTCCAACATTTCCTGAATTTGTTCCCTCACGATATGTGCTTTTGTTAGTGGCATACAGTAGGGACGTTGTCGAATGGGCAAGGCATTGGTGGGAATGGTGCATTCTACTAATGGGTTTTTGCCTAATTCCTTGGGATGCGCAGTATCGAAATTATCCGCATAATCCCTAAGGACTTTGTCAATAATTTCGTACCCCGTCATCTCAGTGATACTGGCTTCAGCGTAGTATGTGTTCTGGTGCCTATAGGGAATGTGCAGGTTATAAATCTTTCCATACCACCGCATTTCCCGTTTCCCATAATCGATCACTGCTCCACCCGCATGCAAAGCATCTGCCCCATGTAATCCCTCATGATTCATTTGACTCAAAATTATCACAAGGATGAGATGGGCGTTTTGAAATTTGACCTCAGTCTCGCCTAATGCATCTATTGGCGATCCATTAACAGCTAAAAGTACCTGCGCTTTCCTTAAGGGTCTCGCGCCTAATGCACTTTTCCAACTGTCACTCCTAATGAGTGATGTACTGGCACCAGTATCTATTAGGATGTTAATACTACGCTTACCTGTACAATCATTTCGACCATGACAATCTAATGTGAGTCGGATAGGGAATCTCTCAGTTGTTGGCTCCATCCGTTGGCATTTCCCGACCACGGCCATCTGTTGTCCACCACTTCAGCATAGCTACGTCTTCTCCTGTCTTCTGGAAGTCTCCTGCCATACGTGTTTGTGCCAGGTCCAGTTAACATGAAGCCATCTCTCTCCTCGTAGTCATCATCCCTCATCAGTCAGTTTCTGTTGTCACATCTCACATTCACAGATCCCCATGCTGGTGTAACTTCATCAATCTCCATATGCTCAGATGCCATTCTCAGTTGTCCATAGTAGGGACACTGAAAGTCACAATGTTCCCTACTCCCACACTTCCAGCATGCATCGTCAAATGCCGAACGTACATTTCGGGCCTGAGCAGTGCTAGCTTGAGGTCAATTGTTCGGGCACCGTGATGCATAATGTCCTGTCTGATTACAGTTCCAACATGTCGGCGATGGTGATGGGGGTTTCGGTTGCTTCGGTCTATTGTCATGGGGAAGCAGATGATTGTTATCGACGGACCATTGACAGTTTCTTGCTATGTGGCCTTGCTTGCCACAATTAAAACAAGTCGTCTTACGCTGTTGGCCAGGCTGGCTATTGTTATTATTTTTAGGGCACTGAAGCTTGGTGTGTCCTTCTTGCCCACATTCAAAACAACGAACAGTTTTTCTAATTTTCTTGGTGGGTGGTGGTGGGGATGTCATCCGGTTGTTTGGTGTCATGAAGTTGGATGATACTGCTTTCAGCATCTCCTCTTGAAGGCCTTTAACCATCATAAACACATCCTTCATCAACTTCTCTTGTCTCGCCATGATCTTATTCTCTAAGTCTCTTAATTGTTGGGTCCAGTTCGAATCAGTGTTTCCTATTGGTCGATTTCGTTGGTCGGGTCCCAATGCTTTGATGTCCATGTGCTCCTCACGTCAATTCATAGGCAGATTCATGGCATCCAGATGGTCATTCATGTCACCTTGTTGTTCGGTGAAAAGGGTGGCTTTGTCTAATGTATCATTCCCTTTTATGATGACACGTCGAGTCAAAGCAGTGTCCGCTAAAGCATGCACATATGCGCGTACTACTATGCATCAGCTGTCCTGGTTGTCTTCAGGGTATGCTTCTCAGGCCATCGTCTTAAAGCATTGATTGAAGGTGTTGATTGTCTCTTCATGTTTCTAGCGGATATTTTCGATCTCGCACTTTAAACGCTCTGTCTCATTGGCTGAGACGAAAAACTTGATGATGTGGAAGTGTATCTCTTCCCACGTGACAGCTTTCCTGTCCTGAGTAGCGAAATACTGCTCTGCCTCCTTGTGTACCTGGCCAGGCATCGTCCAGCTAACAACATAGGCCACGTCGCCCGGCTGACAGGGGGCCATAGCATCCAAGGCAAATCTAAATATCTCTAAGTATTCTCGTACTTCGGACGGGATATGCCCGTCACACTGGAGAATGTGTCGCATATGGTCATGCAACAGTTCACGTTTGATGCGGTCAGTCTCTCTTTTCTCAGAGGCCACCAAGAGATCTAGGATGCCAGTCCTTAAATCCATCATAAGTTCGTTGAATGCAGTTAACAGATGTTCTACTGGCATCGTTGGAGTTTGCGGTCTTGCCATTTTAGCTACTTATCTATTATGTCTGGAATTTATTCAATGTTTTATTCACCCTAATAGCGAGTCAAATCGAAAGATTCTATACACCGCTCGATTCACAGGTCAAAAGTTTTTTAATAGTCACTCAGGGCTTTCATCTAACATGAAGTCCCTAATTAATTTGCCTGGTGATAGCCGGATACAATTTAGATTAACTTAGTACTCACTGTGGTCCTTTATGGTGGTTCTTCAAACCTTTCCTCGCGCTTTGCTCTTCCAACCAATCTTCCTCCCCTAGAATCAGATCCGCAGTAGGGTACGCCACTGAAGATTTGCACCTGTCTAATGCAATCAACCTCTAGTCAATATTTTGAAGACGTTACTCGCCGCTGACTGTACAAGATGGTAATTAGTCAACTATTTCTATTCGTCTTTGCTGGGCCTGTGTTCTGACTCGGTCGTTGATTCGAGGTTCAGGGAAAGAAGTTGATGTCTTTTCTCTCTGATTCTAGATTGACAACTTGAAGCTTGATTCTAAATAATGATTCTTTAATAAGTGATAAATGAAGAACTGTACAAGCAGATACGACGAATATACAGTAATGCTGAATACTTATCAAGATTGGCACATGAAGGGCAAAGCTGTGGATCTTGGTGTCTACTACTAAGTTGTCAGTTTGTCACCCGTACGATTATCAAAACTCTGAATGATAGCCAAGATGATCCAAGTTGATCCCATTTTCACAACAAGAGCCATTTTCACAGTCCCTAAATGCGGTCGGGCTGCCTCTCCCAGTTCTGCATACTGATCCAGTCATTGGTCCGTCACTATGTCATATGCTATTTTCATATATCACAAGTGTTGTCAAATACTAATTTTGGATCAGTTTGCTTCTTGGAAGGGTATGTCGCATGACAATTAAACACAGTGATGTCTCAATGTTTGTTGTGATAAGAAAGATTTCAACAGTCTTTCAAGGATTTTCTAGACATGATTCATGTCCACAAGATCACGCTTATAGTTTCCTCCTGAATTACGTTTTTCCCATGTTCTGTCGCATTTCAGTCCCTCCTGCTCTTCCAGCTAATACGATTTCAAAATAATCCCTTTACCTTATGACTCAGTGTCATTGTATAATAAGGTCGCGACTTTCCGTCGAAGATCATTCTTATTTGTCATTACATTGGGTTTTGAATCTTTCAGCAGTACATAATATATTTTCCCCCCAATGTCCTATTTTTCTATATCATGCGCAAATGCTCTCTGACCTGTTCATACAATCTGACACATGAGCCAAATAAACAACTATTATCTCTAATAAGATCTTGATCACGTGCAAAGGATTTTTCCCAATTGTCCTTAAAATTCGACATCATGGATTAATTTAATATTTATTCTTCCAAGTTTGTTGAGGTACTAATTTGAGGGGTGGGGAAAGGGTGGCGACTATGCTTTCTCCCCTCGTCTTCCTATCCTGTTGGGTGGTTGTTGTTGATGTGATCTCAGGGTCGGGTTTCTCGTCCTCCCCACTTTAGATCTTAGGTGATGTGGGGTGGGGCCAATGTCCACTAAGGATCCACTAATTTACAATATGGCAAAGGTTAGAACAGTCCCACGAGCTAGTGAGAGCAACATTATCCACTGCACACTGGCGTCAGAAAATGTGGCATGACCGGCGAGTGCATAGAGACCCGTATGAGGCAGGAAAAATGGTTTGGGTTCATGATTCGCGACGTTCTGCAAACGTGCCAAGTAAACTGAGTTACCAGTGGAAATGCCCCTATATAGTAGTAGGTAAGAAGTCGTACGTGACCTACCATATCCACTCCTCGGCCTCAGTCATCCACTTCGATTGACTTAAACCTTGTGTCAGTGATGACCCAGTGCCAGCGCTCCAACTGGGCGTTCCACATGACACCATGACCCAGACAGATGTCTCTACAGTATTGCCAACGTTAGTCCATGGCATTGCGGTGCCAGTTCGACCCCTCTCCTACCAAGCTGGGAGTCCGGCGAACATATGACTAACACTGAGGATGATGATGAGATATGTACTCACACTTGCCCTCCTCAGAGCGGGTCTACATGATCCGGGAAATCCTATCTGAAGACTTTCTCATTTGTGCTGTCCAAGGGGAAGGACGGAAAAGTTGTTCCACTAACCTCTTCCCACTCCCACACACTTCATGCTATTACCCCAATCATAGAGTTACCACAAGCGGAAGATGAGGCTGCCTTGGGCCATGCTTCCTGTGTGGTGGACCATGTAATAAATAGCATGGAAGTGAAGAGGCTTGATGAGGCCTTGTCTTGTTTTGAAGAACAGCAAAACCGCACAACTCGGTGTATCCTTCCAAGTCATAAAATCGTGAAACCGCCCCACGCCAAGGTGCACCCCATCCATTAGTACCACCACCACCACTTCAATTCGCATTCCTCGTCTACGTTCCAAGTTCAGACATCACTGGTCCTCTCCATTTCGCACCCCACTCTTCGTCTGTTGACTGCCAATCTTCAGATATGAGAGAGTCAGCTGTTACAGAAGAGATGGCATCCCGCACCACAGTAAACCCCACCCCCACCCCCACCTGCAGTTGGTGGGCAGGGAAGCAGTCTGTTCAGCAGGCTCTCGGCTCGAATATTCCAGGTACTTAAAAACTATGACAGCGCACCAACCGTTGTGTAATGGGAGCTGACCCTCCCCATCCAAAGGGCATCCCTGACGACAACTGCCCTACCAAGCACCCCCCCCCCGAGAGCAGTCAGGACATCACACCAAGACACGGAAAGCCAGGCGCATACAGAACACACCTCCCCGCAAGGCTGGATATGTCAATTCATCATTGTGTGAACACTACATACATACCCAGTTATATAGACGGTTTAATTGAGACATTCAACATCACCAACAACATGGATAGCATGCATTAAGGGAATATATAATCCGACTTCAGGAGAATAAAAATCAAATATTTCCATATTTGGCAGAAGTGGCTCACCCCAAAACTTTCGGCCCTCCGCCCTCCTGTGACGTCACCAAAAAATATAAAAGTAGGAAAGCCCACACTGAAATTTCATCTTCCGTCAAACTCGACACTAGGGAAGATCAAGCATTAGGCTACTTTCGTGTTGCAAACCAAATTCTGCTGTTCTTCTTATTATTTTATTACTTTATGTTATATTGGCCAGGAAAGTTATGAAGAGTTAGGAAAGTTTAGTTAGGTTAGTGCAGTTCTGCAAATAACCATCATGCGGAAATAGGATGTCTCTTTCGGAAGAGCTTGCCTTGTCCGACAGCTTAGAAGAATCGGTAAGAAGTATCCTTGTGCTGCTTTATCATACAATGGACAGCCGTGCAAACATGCGTTTTCCAGAAACTCGGACTTGAAACTTCACGTAACCATGACCATTTAATACAACAGGCATTCTGTGCAGACTGCAAGTACCTGTATTCAGCCATGCAGTACAGTGTAACACACGCCTTTAATCATTGTGTATTGGTTGTGACATTAAAGCCTGGTGAGCAAAATGAGGACATAGATATCGCCACTCCAGTTTCGAAAATAGACTTCCAATTACCATGCTTTCAACCAGAAAAATGGCCAAGACTAAACGCACCAAACGGCGACAAACTGACTTTCCACAAGTAGCTGTACCATCCACAACACAGCCAGCCAGCACCAGCACTCCAGCCCCCAATCATCACAGCACCGACATCACCTGTAAGAACAGCACCAGCAGCACCCGCAGCATCAGTTACGACACCAACTGTAGCATCAGCACCAGCAGTGACAACACCAGCAACACGCAGCACTACAACACCATCTGCATCCGTGATAGGACAGTCAATTTCGGTAGTGATAACAACGCCTGTGAAAATCCATGATCCAGTTTTACAGGACATTTCAGACAGTTCAATATCACCGCTCAGTTTAGTTATCGACGAGGAGATAATTCTCTTGGAAGCTGTCATCACCACCACTGCACCACATACCAGCACGCCGACATCCATGCGCAGCACCATTCTTTCCATAGATCCTGCCATCAGAAAGATTACTACACTGGACAGACCATACATGGGAAAGTGCAGAATAGCTCATCAGCCAGAAATCCAAGCGATCCCCAGAACATCAAGTAAGCTGAACAAGGCTGTTAAAATTAGAAAACTATCTGCAGTCACTGGAGCAACATCATCACCCAGCACCCTCACGTCATCAAGTCAACCTCCAGCAAGCACCACTACCACCATCGCCGCCACGACAACAGTGATGTCAGCAATTTCGGAGCTCATACCAGTCAGAACTACACAAATAGTAGTTACCACCACCACCACTAGTGCATCCGTTGACTCATCCGCAGCTCCATCGAACTTAAGTGCCACAGACATTAATAACATGGGTAATGAAATATCAGCATCAGAAGACCACCCACCACGGCCGTTGTAGTTCGGATCGACCAGTCGGGTATCGGCCGTACCAGCTAAGCTGCGTACACGCCGCCCCTCCTGGATTCATTACCTGAACATGCCTCCTGGGTAGAGCCGTAACCATATATAGGCCTATAAGAGAGATCGCGTTGCAAAAACGACTAAGTTCATTAAGGCACATAAAGCGCATGGCGCACTTAGTTACTATTTTTGATGGAGCACATAGTTACGACCAAGATAGGATGACGCTTTTAGTGTATCGAGATGGTACCATGTAATCCTTTCTGATTACCTGTTCCCGTTGAATCTGGCATTAATCAAGACGACCAGAATTCGATGGGCTTTTTAAATCTGTAGACCATTTCAAAATCGGTTAAGAAATGGCTGAGTTATCCACGGAAAACCCGTCTTGATTATCTTCAAAATATTGCTGTGACGTCATAACCACGTGGACGCAGAACGTCTAGAATGTTCTAGAACATTCGACTGCGCTATTATTAGCTACGCGCTGATTGGCTGTTGCCCGAACGATGATTGGTTGGAGCTTGCGCCTGTGACGTCACTAGGAGTATAAAAGGAGATGCGATCCAGAGATCGAGAGCATCCTCGGCCAGGGACCGAACAGGTGGAGCTGTACTAGCTGCGATCGACAGATATTATGCATATGACTTCAGTTTCTGTTCCTTTCCCATAGCTAGCAGTAGCCAACCCACCGCAGTAAGAACAACTTTGTAAACTCCCTACTTACGGGAGCAATTTACAACTTTCTGATTACTGTTCACGAATATCAATATCTACTTCGGAACACAAATTTGAGGTGAGGCCTTTACGGCCTGAATATGTGAGTCTACAGATGTAAAGGCAGGATGTTCTTTGATGGATGACTCGCTGGATCTGCTGGCCATGCCTAAAGGTGGTATTTCAACTGTCACTGCACTAATATTGTGTAGGTTCTTCTGACTTTCGGCCACAGAAAGTAAACTCTGCCCGGTGCGTCTTCAGAGCTGCCTGACATACCCAGCACCATTAAGCTTTGTTTTGTATCTTCAATTGCATCTGACAACCCCGCTTGTGATCGGGTTGTTTACAACTTCCATCCATGCCATCGGTGTATGGGAACTTTCTTCACAGCAGTAGTGCTATTGTGTTTCTTGCTGACTACTCATTAGACATTCCATTGTGCTTACCGTCCTGAGTGATGTACTCCCGCCATGAGTGTTCTTGCGGGAATCTTGTTTGCGGAAAACAACTTGCGGGAACTTTCCAGCTTCTTGAGAATGCATCAACGCACGTCAACTATGGAATGACGAATCAATTTCAGTAACACGGTAGCCTAACTTAAGAATGACTACCGAGTATTCAAGTAACTATACTTCACATCTGAATTATTTCGGTATATGTACTTTTCTAAGTATATTGTATCCGCAAGAATGGTCCCGATGACTAAAAGGTACCAAAACAGTCTTAGGACCACTAGTTATAATTTCTGTATTTGTTTATAGTTATTCTCATTTTCTGTAAGGTGTTTTACTAACCGCACCATTCGTTAACCAGTGGTCATCAGTTCATATGTTTTGTTTATTTATAGAAAATATAGAACTGCAGTGCACGTAGGAAAGCCTATACAGCAACACTTATATATGCAGCACCTGTCCCACCACCAACAATTTTTCACTGAGGTCGCTGTCCGTGCTATAACTCTGTTTAGCCCGGCATGCTATGGACTAAACCTTTTCTCTTCAGCTCGATAGGATAGGTTCACAATGATTAGAGACACTTTCTTCATTACAAACTCTGTAATATACTCTTCTCTTCCGGTAGTGCAATAATCTAGCCCCACACTCCGGTAAGACTCATAACTCCAAGATTTTGTCTCCCTTCATGCCCCACTCAGACTGTCCCTATCCGCACCATGGGCTGATCCGACTTTGGGAAACTGTTGGGGTTTCCGAGCGGTGATGGCCAGGGTGTGGTATAACACACCGTCCCTCCATATCTTTGGATACTTAGTAGTTAGCACTTTTGCCAATGTAGGAAAGCACTGCGAAAACATGTCTTAATTATTATTTTATTTACTGAGCCATCATCCCACACTGCAGTGCAAAACTGGGCAACTTGTATATAAACCTAATGACAGGTTAAAGGGTTAATTCCATAGGACCCGGTGACAGGCGAGATGTGTATCCCCACCGAATTTCATAAAAATGTCTGGACATGATATTTAGATCTGCCTCGCCCTTACGGGAAGGACATTTACGGTGGGTATTCGTCTCTCTTGCCCCCACCATGACGATAGGACTATTGTCTAATAATGCTTTCGTGAAAAGTAACCTATGACCTGTAATGTTTTATGTGGCTACGGAGCGGAATGTCCGGATTCTTATCCAGTTCGGAGATCTTACTAAGTAACATGTATGAGCACTGTCTTCAGTATTGATGTCTTAGGGCATCTGTTCTCAATGACAGCCGTGTCTAATAGCTAGGTAGATACCAGTCATTTGCGGCCTAAAATAGTTCTTGTTTCGGAAAAAACCACCTAAAAGCTAAGTAAGCGAAGCAGAAGGCCGCATAAATAAAGTGGCAACTACTAATTCAGTATACCAAGAATCACATAAGACGGCAATGAGGGAATCCATCGGGAATCGCTCGTCCTGTCTTCACGTAAAACAGCACACAACCCTATAGTCATAATCTCACTAGGTATGGTCTTTGCTCTCTAAAGCATTTTTGATTGAAATATTAGAGTAGGCCCATTTTTGTCTACTATTCTTCTCCCGCTCTAAGCAGTGGTGACACCGTCCCGAGACGGAGGCCCGCACAAGGCTCTTGCCTCTTGCAAGGATTCAGCGATGACGGTCCATGCCAGGATAATACTCCTCACCCAAACTAGCACTAGGAGTAGTGCCCGCGTGAGACACATCACCTTTCGTCTGAGATAACCTTCTTCCTTTCAGCTTAGAGGTATAATAACTTATATTAAGTTAAATAGTTAAGTCTCGTATACGGAAGCCTCCCTTGTGGTGATACCTCTGCGGACCTATGGGTCTGTGTGGTACCTCCAGCAGCCCCAGGTTTAGAAGTTCATCTACCTGTCTCTATGTCTCGTATTTTCGTATGCTCTTATTGTAGTTTTATCTAACATATTTTTAATTGTTTAGGTAAACTCATTGTATAGACGTATATTTTTAGATCACCAAATCAAATCTTGTAAGTCCATAGATCACGAAATTGCTATGGACAGGCATACTGGTGACACAAACTCGTGGGATGAGACAGTTGTGTTTACTGTTCACGACAATGGTCGCATGGCCCCACCGGAATGATTGAGTTCCACCGGCCTTAGGAGCGGGTTTTTGTTTCCCGCAGTGCAGTCTCGTACAAGGTCCGTTACCCCGAGACCGGATGCTAACCAGCATCAACACTCGTCGTGCACTTGCAGTGTGGTGAGTCGACATGATACACCAGAATGGCCCAACACTACCCGGCGAGCTACAAGTGGCGTCCGATGTGGGGTTCGACGAACATCAATAGTAACATGCAGTGAACTCATGCCCACGAACAACAGTCCTCACCTCGGGAGGAACGACCACGCAATCTTCACCGTTATTCACCACCACCCCACCCCCACCCCCCCACCCCCGTCCATAGCCTATGCCGGTCTATGGGTCAATAAACGGGGCAGACTCATTAAGTTGGAGTATGCGTGCCTAGCTCCTCGACATCGGCATTGACGGGAAACACCAACACTACCGCCACCTGCACCACGACCAACCTCAGCATATTCAACCACCTTCCAGATACCCGCACCACCCAGATTTCAACAATTGCAGGCTTCCCGCGGTCTTGGCCAAGTCATCCTCCCTCCCGAATTTAGTGGGGAGAATGACTGGACCAATTATAAGATACAGTTCGAGATCATAAATCGGACTAACCCCTGGGATGATCAACAAATGGGTGAATATCTCACCTCAAAACATTCCGGAAAGGCCCTCCAAGTTCTTGCAGATCTGGGAACGGATTACACACCCACTTACACACAGTTGGAACGAGCACTGACAGTGCGATTTGGTGACACAGCCCTCGGAGAAACCAGTTGGCTTCAACTTACAAATCTCTGACGACACATGGGGGAAACTCTTCCTGAGTTAGCTATTCAAATCATGAGGCTAGTTACCCACGCATATCCGAGCACCAATACGGAGGGCGTGATTCATTTGCATCTTGATACTTTCATCGATACATTAAGCGGTGAACCCGCCCTAAAAGAAAAACTATTTCTCAGTGACCACGGGAGCTTAGCCCAATTAACGGCAACTGTGGTTCGCATTGGGAACTTTCTAGAGTGGGAAAAGAATAACCGACGCCAACTCCATCCTATCAACGAAATAGAGGGTGCAGGCATCGCCCCACCCGCTAGTGCTACCCCCAGATCAGCAACACCAACCACACAGACAGCACCACCACCGGATATGCAGAATCCCAATCAGAACCAAGCACCAGGAGGAAGGGGCCATGCCCATAGACGAGGGTACAATGGAGCCCCCGGGCACGGGAACCAGCGAAACAACACCAACAATAGCAACATGAGAGAGTCGATAGAAGAGATTAATAAGCAAATCTCCGCACTCACCAACTTAGTTACAACACTCAGCACCAACCTCGCCACCACACAGTTTAGGACAGCAAACACTACCAGCACCGCACCGCCACCGAACACCTGTTTCGGATGCGGTCAGCCAGGACATTGGAGGGAGCGTTGTCCTAACCGACCTCCCTCTACAATGCCTCCACCAGACTGCAGCACACAACAGTCAAAGAAGCTGTCAAACTCCTAAGGGCACCGAATCACCTAGAGCCACTTCAGTGCCCTTATCCACCTACCGGCTCAACTGCAGCCTTCATACAACAACGCTCAGTGGTGAACCTTCATCCACGAGAATCAGATTATACACCGACTGTTGCCTCCCCCATCCGCAGCAAGGACATCACCTTCATTTTCCGCACACGATAAGCCTTCTTTCCTATGTAAAACTGCAGTAGTAGGTTGTAGTACCTCCGCTGAGACCACGTTTTTTAAAGCACCACGTCCCGCCACCAAAAGACTGGACTCTCGGTGCCCTCTGGTGGTATGCAGAACACCACCCCAACCAGCAGCATCTCCCGCATCCACAGACAGCAGCGATTCAGGAGAGATGATTCACTCTGCCTCATGGATCCGCAAGCACCAACATAAATGGAGGAACTCACATCCTTGGCACCGTCATTGTTTCTTCTGCGCTTCACCAAAACATCCTATGAAGCATTGTAGGAAATGGCTTGCACAGATAGAGCTTATCCGTCATCCCGTATGCGTTGCCGTCTATACTAATACCACCTACACCGAAACAACAGCATAACCACCACCATTGCTACCCCAGCTCCGTCTTCACCACAGTCTTCACACCAGCGGCGATGGCGAACTGGTCCTTTCCTCACTCAGCCATCTACAAGCTTACAAGAAGCAATACGGAAAGAGTCGGAATACATACAGAGTGATGCTGCTCCAATACCATTATCGTGGACAGCATCATTGGAAACTCTTCTGCAGGCACATCGTAAAGTAATATACAAATGTGCCTGTCTGTTTAGTGGCGTTTCCACCAATGCCACCGTCGACACCAGTGCTTCTATCACAGTATTTAACCAGCGCTTGTATGAGAGCATCACACCTCATAAAAAGCCTCCCTTTAAGCCTACAAATATTTACCTACAGACGGTTACGGGAGCAGATGTACCCGTAGCCAGTGTAGTTAATTTAGTTATCCAAATAGAGGAAATGCAATTCATTCAGAGAGTTGTCATCGCCTCTATTCATAATGACGCCCTACTTGGCTCTGATTTCCTCAGTGCCAGCGAAGCCATCATACACTGCAGACAACAGGAACTTGACATATATGGCCGACGAATCCCTCTCGGACCAGCATCATTATTGTACGATACGTGTGCGGTAATATTATCAAGTACCGTCACAATTGAGCTGGGACAGGAACAGATCTTATGGGCCACCGCACCACAGTTAGGAAGCAACACACACATCACCATGCTGGAACCCGACCCTGATTATATGACCACCTCACAATACGCAAGTCACCACATAATAGTGGACACTACTAATAAGGAAAAAATACCTTTTAGAGTGTTCAATGGTACCGCAGATCCCATCACTCTAGAACCTGGAGTACGCTGCGGCCATTTAGTGGACATAATCTCACTGGAATCACCTGCACTTTCTGACACAACGCCGCAAATAACTGATGATTTACCCGAACATTTACACAATTTATATATACACGCCACCATTGGATTATTGCAATCACAAAAACAGGAAATTCGGAAACTACTGCGATAGTTTTTCCTTTGGAGATATGGATCTCGGAGAGACTCATCTCATACGACACTCCATCGATACAGGCAATAATCGACCTGTACAACAACCGGCATGATGTCTTCCCATTCACAAAGAAGCGGAAGCACACCAACAAGTGAACAACATGTTGCGGACTGGTATTATTGAACCCTCAGCATCTCCATGGGCTAGCCCTATAGTGCTAGCAGGCAAAAAGGACGGAACCTTGCAGTTTTGTATTGACTACCGCCGCCTCATTGATCCCAGCATTAAAGATGCTTATCCGTTACCTCGGATAGATCAGGTCTTGGATTCCTTGTCCGGAGCCAAGTGCTTTTGTACCCTTGATTTCGCTAGCGGTTACTGGCAAGTAGCCATGGATGAAGCTGATATGGAAAAGACGGCATTCGTTTGTAGGGACGGCCTTTTCCAATTCCGCAAGATGCCCTACGGGTTGTGCAATGCTCCCGGAACTTTTGAATGACTCATTGAGCAGGTATTGATTACCCTGCCATGGGAAATCTGTCTCTGTTACATCGATGACGTAATAGTTTTTGGACCTACGTTTGAGCAAACCATAACCAATCTGTACACTGTGCTTTCAAGATTCTGCATGGCCAATTTGAAACTCAAACCGAAGAAATGTCATCTCTTCAGACAGAGCATCGAGTTCCTGGGACACATCATATCCGGTGATGGAGTGGCTACACAGCCAATGAAAACTAAGGCTGTAGCAGAGTGGCCTCGACACTCTTCAGTTACAGAGACATGGCGTTTCCTTGGCCTATGCCAGTACTATCGCTGTTGCATCTGACATTTCAGCAAGATTGCTTCACCCCTCTACAAGGTCACTGCGAAAGATCGACCATCTGGGTGGACGAGTGAGTGTGAAGCTCCTTCAGGGTGCTGAAGGAACTCTTGACGACCACCCCGATTCTTGCTCACCCTAATCCAAACCTCGATTTCATCTTAGACACTGCCGCTTCAGCTTTCACTATTGGTGTGGTTCTATCTCAGGTCACCGAAGATGGAACAGAGCAGGTGTTTGGTTACAGTTCGCGTACTCTGAATAAAACGGAGAGAAGATACGCAACCACCAAGCGAGAACTATTGGCGGTGGTCCATTTCGTCAAGTATTACAAGCACTTTCTGTACGGGCACCCTTTTACACTCCGTACAGACCATGCCTCGCTATGGTGGCTCAGGAACTTAAAAAACCAGGAGGGCCAGGGAGAGAGATATAACTTTAAGGTTGTTCACCGTCCCGGCAAATTGCATGGAACTGCCGACGCTCTTAGCAGAATGGGCGTGGAGGCTGAACATGAAGAGGCCGCCACCGTGACACAGTCAACACAGCCATCTCCGGAGTTCCCCGAATTGAGGTGCGCAGAGTGGAATCAGGAGAAAATCACACACCACCAAACAACAGATGTGCAGACACGGAATATATACGCGTGGATTCAGGAGGGGGTACGTCCTCCTAAGGAATTGGTAACACCTCTATCCACCATGGCTAAATATTAGTACCAACGATTCGAAGAATGTCGATTAATAAATAACGTTCTGTACATTAATGACCGTTTGGTAGTACCGGAAAGTAATCGAGAACTTATACTAAAACAACTACATGATAACGCCGGACATCTGGCCATGGAAAGGACTGTTGCCTGTATCAAACTGAGATTCCACTGGATCGGGATTCGTGATAGTGTCACGGCATGGGTTGCCAAATGTATCCTATGCCAAAAACATGCTGTTGGCTAACACCATATCTCAAATTAAGATTGTTGGTGCACCGTGGGAGCGAGTGGCTATCGACGTGCTCAGACCCTTGAATACGACGGATGATGGAAATAAATACATCCTTGTATTACAAGGTTATTTCATGAAGTGGGTAGAAGCATTTGCTCTGCCGGACCAAGAGGCATCCACCATAGTGGAGGTCTTGGCCAGCAATGTGTTCTGCCGCTTTGGTATGCCTTATGAGTTGCACTCCGATCAAGGAAGTGATTTTGAGTGCCAGCTCATATCAGAGCTCTGCAAATTATTCCATATCATCAAAACAAGGAGAACTCCATACCACCACCGGAGCGACGGGATGGTAGAGAGATTCAACAGAACTCTTGCGGAGATGCTTACCAAGGAAACACGCCTTGATTGTAGAGATTGGCACCTATGACTCCCGTATGTGCTCATGGCTTACCGCACTTCGGAACATTCCAGCACGGGCTACACCCCTGTTCGGTTAATGTTAGGCCGTGACTTAGCCTTACCCCTTGATCTGGCCATGCCACGAATACCAGGAGAGAAAAATTCACCATCTCTCTATGTCGAACTCGTGCGGCAAAGGATAGAACAAGCCCATGAGTTAGTGAGAGAAACACTATCCACTGCACACTGGCGGCAAACGGCATGGCACGACCGGAGAGTGCATGGAGATCCATATGAAGCAGGAAGAATGGTTTGGGTACACGATTCACGACGGTCTGCAGATGGCCTGACCTCAGTAATCCACTTCGATCGACTTAAACCTTGTGTCAGTGACAACCCAGCACTAGAGCTCGGACTGGGCATTTTTCATGATACCGGTACCCATACAGATATTTCTACAATTAGTATTCCCACAGTTAGCGCAGAGCGCTGCGGTGCTAGTTCAGCCCCAGTTCTACCAAGCCAGAATGTGGATGAACAGGCAGCTAACGCTTACGATGATGACGAGACACGTACTCGCCCTCTCCCTCTTCAGCATGGGTCTACTCGATCTGGGAAGTCGTATCTGAAGAGCTTTGTGTTTGTTTTGTCCAAGGGACCGGATGGGAAAGTTGTTCCTCCGATCTCTTCCCATTCCCACCCACTTCATGCTATGCCCCCCCCCCCATCAAAGAGTTACCACAAGCAGAAGCTGAGGCTGACACAAGCAATGCTTCCTGTGGGGTGGAACATGTGATGAATAGCATGGAAGTGAAGAGGCTGGATGAAGCCTTGGCGTGTCTAGAACCGCAGAACCATACAACAAGGTGTACCCGACCACCTCCCGAAAATGTCAGACCAATTCCCACCCATGCGCGTCCCATATCCATGAGTGCACCACCACCCCAAATCCAACTGGCGTCCCTCGGTTATACACCAAGTTCGTACATCACCAGCCCAGTCCACTTCACACTCCACTCGTCGTCTGTTGACCGTCAATCTTCAGATATGAGAGAGACTGCCACAACAGAGATGGTGGCATCCAGCACTGCACCGACCAACGTTACCCCCCCCCCCCCCGCGGTGGGCAGGGAAGCAGCCTGTTCAGCAGACTCTCGGCTCGAATTTTCCTGGTGTCTAAATATTACGACAGGACACCAACCGTCGTGTAATGGGAGATGACCACATCCCCCTATCCAAGGGCCGCCCCATCCAATAGGCCTACCATACTCCCCCGTGAGCAGTCAGAACATCACACAACAGACAGAATGTCAACACATACAAGAACACACCTGCCTTCAAGACTGGATGCATCAATTCATCATTGCGCATACATCACATACTTGCTCAGTTATACTCTGCATAATGGAGACATTTAACATCGGCAACAACAGCATTTAGCAGCACCTACCGGTCTTAATTAATTACTGGTAGAGACATAAATATTCCCGCAACAAATCCCTCCCGCACAAATTGTGGGAGAAATAATACCTCCCGCAGACTACAACTCCCGCAAATAACAACAGACTTGGCATTCACCAACGTGGAAAACCGGAATGCACCCACTTCGCTTATAACATTGGCATCATACAGCAGCCCGGACATCCCGATAACAGCATTATCATCAACAGACCGCAACCAACAAATCTTCTTATCCAGTTACGGGAGAACTGATCATATGGATATCAGGAATGCACTACAGCCATCTACAGTACACGTCACGGGAGGACGTTTGTCCAACGATCCTCCCCCTCCCCCTTTTTCCCGAT
Source organism: Chaetoderma sp. LZ-2023a (assembly GCA_034401795.1). Taxonomy (NCBI): domain Eukaryota; kingdom Metazoa; phylum Mollusca; class Caudofoveata; order Chaetodermatida; family Chaetodermatidae; genus Chaetoderma; species Chaetoderma sp. LZ-2023a. Next base: position 22,768,586 of record CM067371.1, read on the forward strand.
GTCGTAAGGGAACAACTAAACTACATACTTCATCTACACGTAATAACAGTCAGTATTATTAAGAGAGCAAGATTCCCACATTGTCGTCAGTCACGAGTAGGATCTTGCTACCGAAAAGTTGAATTCGACAATGGATTGATCAAAGTTACGACAGCATCCAACAGGTCATCTTCACTCTATAGTAACTCTGCCCCACCCACGGGCTCGGCCATTACAGAGTGAAATACCCTCAGGGTTCAATAAAGTTGACATTCACGCCGCCTCTCCCTCCCACCTCCCGCACCTGGCGGCCATAAACACGTCACCTTCACCACAGCGCAAGTACCATACACAGAAAACCAGTCACGCGTATCAGATTCAAATCACCAACATGACAGAAACACAGACACTCAGGTTGACTGTATTCACAATCCCCGAACGATGGCATTGTAATTGTAAATAACTGTGGCACACATTTTTGCGAGTTGTACTGTAATTTAAACATTATTAAAATGGTACTAATGTGTTTGGTCCAGGCCGGAACAGGAGCTAGTTCTACCCAGTGAGGAGAATGCTTGGCCAGCCCTCCCACTCGGAAAACACAGCTATCTTGACGGGATCAGTAACGTTGATCTACCGCATGAATAGAACTGTTTAAACCACACATCAAAATTACATACAACTTTACTGTTAAATTTTTGATTAAAAGCACAACTGCTCTACCGTGCTACAGATCATTAGCGCACGGGTTGGTAAAGCGGCATCAAAAATCTGACAGTAAAATTACAAAGAGAATTAAAAAAATTCTCTTCCTTGTGTTCCAGTCTATAATCGACACGGGCTGAGAACTACCTATTACAGACACCTACCAAGATGCATGTTAAAGAACTCACGCAAATACGGGACATTATAAAGATCTTGATGTAACATATATATTTCTATCTCTCGCTTCTGCAACAGAGTACACCTCAGAAACAGCATTTGTGGCTGCTGCCATAAATGGCATATACGTTTCCGATCAACCACATGCTTTTTAGAGCCACGTGACATTTACTGCTATTTCCAGTAAGTTGGATCAAACGCTTTAAACACAAAAGCCTCACAAAGACGTGACTACCACAGCATGATGGAGGAGTGGCGAGGGTGAGTCCGGGGGATTACCGCTGACGTCACCTGGCTTCCACACACCCCATTGGGCACTCCAGCCTAAAATTCAAATAGGCAAGTTTATAAGCATCCAACCTGGAAAACCGCCTCACGCTAATTAAAAGGTGAGGCTCTGCCAAGAAAAAGTAGTACAACGTTTTTATGTTGATCGGAGGCGGTTAAATGTGCGAAATAAAGACAAGTTTAATGAGCCATTCTTCCTATAATTAAAAGTACTCCCTTTATATGGGAAGAATTAATCCTATGACGTCCAGGCCGGAAAACGAGGAAACATTCATATAAGGATGACCGAATCACCTGTTAAAACTTTTAGGTGTGGTCATCCGCCGCTTGTCACGTCACCAAATATTATAAAAGGAGGAGGCGCACTCTGAAACCTTGTCTTCCCATCACTCGACACCAGGGAAGAACACAGCATTAGGCTCCTTTCGTGTCGCAAACCAAATTCTGCCATGAAGAGCTGGGCATTAGGTTTTGAATAAAGTTCCCACAACTAACTACCATGCGGGAACAAGATGTCATTCCTTGAAGATTTAGCGTTGTCGGATTCCTCCTCCGAAGAAGAATCGGTACCAGTTCCAGAACGGTTCCCGTGTAATTCGTTGTTAGCTAGCGGAGAGCCATGTACCAGAACTTTCACTAGAAAATCCGACCGCACCCTTCATATTAATAAGGATCATCTCTTTCAGACAGCCTTTTGTGTGATGTGCCAGTATCTCTACAGCACTACTCGCTACAGGGTGACACACGCACTCCGTTATCATCACCGTGTGATGGAAGTGATGTTAGTTCCTAGGGAAGAGAAGGAGGATCGTGCCGTTTTAGCCTCCCACTTCGAATCTCGGCTCCTGGTTAAAGTTCTCCCAACTGAGAAAATGGCCCGCATGAAGAACACTACCGGTAGATACCCCGTTGGCTATCATCTTCCCGCGGCTACAGTAAACAATGTACCGACCGCCAGACGTGAAATCCTGCCCGCAACCATGTCTGGAAGTGTTACGCCGGTACCAATTACTTCCTCCACACCGGTCCTGAAGCAGAGTAGGAAGCAAAAATTTCCCGCAGAATCCAGTTCGGCAGCACTCGCATCGGTTATTAGCCATCCAGCTATGGTCACCACACCCGCCACCGTAGTATCTCAGACAGTGTTAGCCAGTCAACCGATTTCAGTGGTAATTACGACACCTACGGAAATAGACATTCCAAGTTACCTGCAGTCTCCATCTCCACCCGAACTTACCATAGACGAAGGACCGGGACCGTCGCAGCCTGTGACAATTAGTGTAACTCCGACCTGTGTTATTCAGCATCCGCCTATTCGCCTTTCTGACCCCGCAATCAGAAAGGGAACCACGCTGGAACATCCATACACGGGGAAGAGACAGATTGCGCACACAAGATATCCAGGCTGTGCCTAACATCACCGCGAGTCGTCTACTAAAGTATGCTAAGTTTCGGAAGATGCCATCTCCCGCTATATCTGCTCCTGCATTACGACTTCAGCCTATGGTACAGCTCGCCGCCATCACCACAACAGCAACAGCGACCACCACGACGACTACAACCACCACCACGACAGCGACCATCACCACCGCACCAGCAACATTGGCAACCACTAGTACCGCCGCTGCTATACGGACGGATATCTTGGAATGAGCGGTAACTGTAAGAGACATAATGGACACGCATATTTCCGCCACCATCACTTTGGATGTTTCAGACAGTGCCAATAATGATAATAGTGAAAGCATCTCAGCATTGACAGTGCATCCACCGCGACCCACCACCGTCAGTCACGGGACCCAGACTCAATGGGGAAATTTCGCTGCAGAGGTGTGATCATATGTAATTCAGCAGAAATATCAATAGGCGATTCGTGGAAATGTATTAATTATTACTTTATTTTTAAAATACTTTTCTTCGTATTATATATATTAGATCAATTGAATCCCGTCCTTGGGATGACTATGGTTATCCGACACAGCCGCACACTTCTGGTGCCCGGTTGTGTCTCACACGAAATGAGCACTGCGGATTCCGAGGTTGTAAGAACGTCGTGTGCGAAGTAAAGAATACAACATTCCACAGTGCAATAACGTCACAATCCCATCATGTAGTCTCAGCTACGCTGAGGCTGCCTGATAAACCAATTCTTATGTTATTATTATTATATATATATCTTATTTTTCTTATTATTTTTCTTACTGTCTTAGACGTCAGGATGGATATGAGGCCAGCGAGAGCTGACCGTTGCGGACGCGCAATAACGGGCCGCAAATAGATATTTATAATGATAATACTAAGTGATACGTGTTGCGTACCCCTTTATTTACCCGGGGTGCGCAAGTAATTCGGTGTGATTAATAAATAAATACCTCATAAGGGTATGTTACATGGTCTATATATGGTCTTCTTCTTTTTTGTTTTATTACTATTATTACGGTGCGTGCTGTAACTTTATTTAGTATATGATTCTAAACAATAGCTTGCATGGGTGTTCCCTTTGAGTGCGGATAATCATGATCTCCGCAGAGGAGACCCAAGCTCCAACGTACCACAATTTAAGTTTGTATATATATAAAAATATGATTAAAAAAAGACACTCAAAGGGAACACCCATGCAAGCTATTGTTTAGAATCATATACTAAATAAAGTTACAGCACGCACCGTAATAATAGTAATAAAACAAAAAAGAAGAAGAAAGGCCTGTATATATATATATACCTTGTCTTTTTTTAATCATATTTTTATATATATACAAACTTAAATTGTGGTACGTTGGAGCTTGGGTCTCCTCTGCGGAGATCATGATCCCTTTGAGTGTGGATAATCATGATCTCCGCAGAGGAGACCCAAGCTCCAACGTACCACAATTTAAGTTTGTATATATATAAAAATATGATTAAAAAAAGACAAGGTATATATATATACCTTGTCTTTTTTTAATCATATTTTTATATATATACAAACTTAAATTGTGGTACGTTGGAGCTTGGGTCTCCTCTGCGGAGATCATGATTATCCGCACTCAAAGGGAACACCCATGCAAGCTATTGTTTAGAATCATATACTAAATAAAGTTACAGCACGCACCGTAATAATAGTAATAAAACAAAAAAGAAGAAGAAAGGCCTGGAAAATAATTCCGGGTCAAAATTGAAAACTAAAAGTATCCCTCCCCCCTCCTCTTGGCACCCATATGTGCTCTGTCTCTTAAATACGCATCTAATGCGTCACTACTCCTCTCCGGCCACGCGCCTACCCGGGAAGTCTATAATTCCCACCTGGTGTATGTCCGTGCGTCGATCCGCCATGCGCGATCGTGTGCCATGGATGTCAAATTAGGAGGGGGTGGTGTAGTTCGGATCGACCGGTCGGATACCGGCCATACCAGCTAAGCTGGGTACGCGCCACCCGTCCTGGATTCGTTTCCTGAACACACCCCTCTGGGTAGAGCTATAAGTGTATATAGGCCTATGGGAGAGAGAGAGAGAGAGAGAGAGAGAGAGAGAGAGAGAGAGAGAGAGAGAGAGAGAGAGGGAGAGAGAGAGAGAGAGCGTGTCGAAAAACGACTAAGTTCGTTAAATCACATGATGCGCATGCGCGTGCCAGGACGCTGTTTATATGGAGCACGTAGTTACAGGTGTTCGGTGGCGGTGCGGTGCTGGTAGTGTTTGCTGTCCCAAACTGTGTGGTGGCGAGGTTGGTGCTGAGTGTTGTAACTAAGTTGGTGAGTGCGGAGATTTGCTTATTAATCTCTTCTATCCACTCTCTCATGTTGCCATTGTTGTTGTTGTTTCGCTGGTTCCCGTGCCCGGGGGCTCCATTGTACCCTCCTCTATGGGAATGGCCCCTTCCTCCTGGCGCTTGGTTCTGATTGGGATTCTGCATATCCGGTGGTGGTGCTGTCTGTGTGGTTGATGTTGCTGATCTGGGGGTAGCACTAGCGGGCGGGGCGATGCCTGCACCCTCTATTTCGTTGATAGGATGGAGTTGGCGTCGGTTATTCTTTTCCCACTCTAGAAAGTTCCCAATGTGAACCACGGTTGCCGTTAATTGGGCTACGCTCCCGTGGTCACTGAGAAATAGTTTTTCTTTTAGGGCGGGTTCACCGCTTAATGCATCGATGAAAGTATCAAGATGCAAATGAATCACGCCATCCGTATTGGTGCTCGGATATGCGTGGGTAACTAGCCTCCTGATTCGGATAGCTAACTCAGGAAGAGTTTCTCCCACGTGTCGTCAGAGATTTTTAAGTTGAAGCCAACTGGTTTCTCCGAGGGCTGTGTCACCAAATCACTCTGTCAGTGCTCGTTCCAACTGTGTGTAAGTGGGTGTGTAATCCGTTCCCAGATCCGCAAGAACTTGGAGGGCCTTTCCGGAATGTTCTGCGGCGAGATATTCACCCATTTGTTGATCGTCCTAGCGGTTAGTCCGATTTATGATCTCGAACTGTATCTTATAATTGGTCCAGTCATTCTCCCCACTAAATTCGGGAGGGAGGATGACTCGGCCAAGACCGCGGGAAGCATGCAATTGTTGAAATCTGGGTGGTGCGGGTATCTAGAAGGTGGTTGAATATGCTGAGGTTGATCGTGGTGCAGGTAGCGGTGGTGTTGGTGTTTCCCGTCGATGCCGATGTCGAGGAGCTAGGACACGCATACTCCAATTTAATGAGTCTGCCCCGTCTGTTGAGCCATAGACCGGCATAGGCTATGGACGGGGGGCGGATTACGGTGAAGATTGCACGGTCGTTCCTCCCGAGGTGAGGACTGTTGTTCCTCATATGGTGGCGGTGCAGTCAGCTGACAGTCATGATGAGTTGCATGACTGATATACCGGCGAAATGGTGGTGCTGATTCCTCCCGATAATTCTGCGGTGTTCCCCTTGAGCATAGCGTTTCGCTAGAAGGGGGCGGTGCGGGAGGTTGTCTATGTTGTGGATTATCACCCGGCCATACCATTTCCGTAGATGACACGGGTGAACGATAGTAGTCGGAAGGGCTGTAAATATGCCCATAATCTGGTCTTTGTTGGAGTCGTCCATGATTCGGCCCTGTTGGTGTTGGCCTGTCATGGATATCCGATACAGTTCTGAATTCTGTTCCCGCCTGTGAGGCATCTCAAAAGGTGCCATCGCTAACAGGCGAAAACAGGTTATAGTGTGGTGTTGTTGATTCTGCTGAATTTCTGGCATAGTCGGTGAGCATGTGTGCTGAGAATCCGTCATATGAGGCTACCTCTTGATCGAGGGAGTCCTCGCTAAACGGAGATGGTATTGAACTAAGCTCACTATAAGGTGTGGGCATGAGTTCACTGCACGTTACTATTGATGTTCGTCGAGCCCCACATCGGACGCCACTTGTAGCTCACCGGGTAGTGTTGGGCCATTCTGGTGTATCATGTCGACTCACCACACTGCAAGTGCACGACGAGTGATGATGCTGGTTAGCATCCGGTCTCGGGGTGATGGACCTTGTACGGGACTGCCCTGCGTGAAACGAAAACCAGCTCCTAAGGCCGGTGGAACTCAATCGTTCCAGTGGGGCCATGCGACCATTGTCGTGAACAGTAAACACAACTGTCTCATCCCAAGAGTTTGCGTCACCAGTATGCCTCTCCATAGCAATGTCGTGATCTATGGACATACAAGATTTGATTTGGTGATCTAAAAATATAAGTCTATACAATGAGTTTACCTAAACAATTAAAAATATGTTAGATAAAGCTACAATAAGAGCATACGAAAATACGAGACATAGAGACAGGTAGATGAACTTCTAAACATGGGGCTCCTGGAGGTACCACACAGACCCATAGGTCCGCAGAGGTATCCCCACAAGGGTCGGCTTCCGTATACGAGACTTAACTATTTAACTTAATATAAGTTATTATACCTCTAAGCTGAAAGGAAGAAGGTTATCTCAGACGAAAGGTGATGTGTCTCACGCGGGCACTACTCATAGTGCTAGTTTGGGTGAGGAGTATTATCCTGGCATGGACCGTCGGCGCTGAATCCTTGCAAGAGGCAAGTGCCTCGCGCGGGCCTCCGTCTCAGGATGGTGTCACCACTGCTTAAAGTGGGAGAAGAATAGTAGACAAAAATGGGCCTACTCTAATATTTCAATCAAAAATGCTTTAGAGAGAAAAGACCATACCTAGTGAGATTATGACTATAGGGTTGTGTGCTGTTTTACGTGAAGACAGGACGAGCGATTCCCGATGGATTCCCTCGTTGCCGTCTTATGTGATTCTTGGTATACTGAATTAGTAGTTGCCACTTTATTTATGCGGCCTTCTGCTTCGCTTACTTAGCTTTTAGGGGGTTTTTCGAAACAAGAACTATTTTAGGCCGCAAATGACTGGTATCTACCTAGCTATTAGACACGGCTGTCATTGAGAACAGATGCCCTAAGACATCAATACTGAAGACAGCGCTCATACATGTTACTTAGTAAGATCTCCGAACTGGATAAGAATCCGGACATTCCACTCCGTAGCCACATAAAACATTACAGGTCATAGGTTACTTTTCACGAAAGCATTATTAGACAATAGTCCTATCGTTATGGTGGGGGCAAGAGAGACGAATACCCACTGTAAATGTCCTTCCCGTAAGGGCGTGGCAAATCTAAATATCATGTCCAGACATTTTTATGAAATTCGGTGGGGATACACATCTCGCCTGTCACCGGGTCCTATGGAATTAACCCTTTAACCTGTCATTAGGTTTATATACAAGTTGCCCAGTTTTGCACTGCAGTGTGGGATGATGGCTCAGTAAAAAAAATAATAATTAAGACATGTTTTCGCAGTGCTTTCCTACATTGGCAAAAGTGCTAACTACTAAGTATCCAAAGATATGGAGGGACGGTGTGTTATACCACACCCTGGCCATCACCGCTCGGAAACCCCACCAGTTTCCCAGAGTCGGATCAGCCCATGGTGCAGATAGGGACAGTCTGAGTGGAGCATGAAGAGAGACAAAATCCTGGAGTTATGAGTCTTACCGGAGAGCGGGGCTAGATTATCGCACTACCAGAAGAGAAGAGTATATTACAGAGTTTGTAATGAAGAAAGTGTCTCTAATCATTGTGAACCTATCCTATCGAGCTGAATAGAAAAGGCTTAGTCCGTAGCATGCCGGGATAAACAGAGTCATAGCACGGACAGCGACCTCAGTGAAAAATTGTTGGTGGCGGGACAGGTGCTGCATATATAAGTGTTGCTGTATAGGCTTTCCTACGTGCACTGCAGTTCTATATTTTCTATAAATAAACAAAACATATGAACTGATGACCACTGGTTAACGAATGGTGCGGTTAGTAAAACACCTTACAGAAAATGAGAATAACTATAAACAAATACAGAAATTATAACTAGTGGTCCTAAGACCGTTCTGGTACCTTTTAGTCATCGGGACCATTCTTGCAGATACAATATACTTAGAAAAGTACATATACCGAAATAATTCAGATGTGAAGTATAGTTACTTGAATACTCGGTAGTCATTCTTAAGTTAGGCTACCGTGTTACTGAAATTGATTCGTCATTCCATAGTTGACGTGCGCTGATGCATTCTCAAGAGGCTGGAAAGTTCCCGCAAGTTGTTTTCCGCAAACAAGATTCCCGCAAGAACACTCATGGCGGGAGTACATCGCTCAGGACGGTAAGCACAATGGAATGTCTAATGAGTAGTCAGCAAGAAACACGATAGCACTACTGCTGTGAAGAAAGTTCCCATACACCGATGGCATGGATGGAAGTTGTAAACAACCCGATCACAAGCGGGGTTGTCAGATGTAATTGAAGATACAAAACAAAGCTTAATGGTGCTGGGTACATAAGCCAGCTCTGAAGACGCACCGGGCAGAGTTTACTTTCTGTGGCCGAAAGTCAGAAAAACCTACACGATATTAGTGCAGTGACAGTTGAAATACCACTTTTAGGCGTGGCCAGCAGATCCGGTGAGTCATCCATCAAAGAACATCCTGCCTCTACATCTGTAGACTCACATATTCAGGCCGTAAAGGCCTCACCTCAAATTTGTGTTCCAAAGTAGATATTGATATTCGTGAACAGTAATCAGAAAGTTCCAAATTGCTCCCGTAAGTAGGGAGTTTACAAAGTTGTTCTTACTGCGGTGGGTTGGCTACTGCTAGCTATGGGAGAGGAACAGAAACTGAAGTCATATGCGTAATATCTGTCGATCGCAGCTAGTACAGCTCCAACCTGTTCGGTCCCTGGCCGAGGATGCTCTCGATCTCTGGATCGCATCTCCTTTTATACTCCTAGTGACGATGGAGCTGCGGATGAGTCAACGGATGCACTAGTGGTGGTGGTGGTAACTACTATTTGTGTAGTTCTGACTGGTATGAGCTCCGAAATTGCTGACATCACTATTGTCGTGGCGGCGGTGGTGGTAGTGGTGCTTGCTGGAGGTTGACTGAATGACCTGAGGGTGCTGGGTGATGATGTTGCTCCAGTGACTGTGGATAGTTTTCTAATTTTAACAGCCTTGTTCAGCTTACTTGATGTTCTGGGGATCGCTTGGATTTCTGGCTGATGAGCTATTCTGCACTTTCCCATGTATGGTCTGCCCAGTGTAGTAATCTTTCTGATGGCAGGATCTATGGAAAGAATGGTGCTGCGCATGGATGTCGGCATGCTGGTATGCAGTGCAGTGGTGGTGATGACAGCTTCCAAGATAATTATCTCGTCGTCGATAACTAAACTGAGCGGAGATATTGAACTGTCTGAAATAGCCTGTAAAACTGGATCATGGATTTTCACAGGCTTTGTTATCACTAATTTACTGTCCTATCACGGATGCAGATGATGTTGTAGTGCTGCGTGTTGCTGGTGTTGTCACTGCTGGTGCTGATGCTACAGTTGGTGTCGTCACCGATGCTGCGGGTGCTGCTGGTGCTGTTCTTACAGGTGATGTCGGTGCTGTGATGATTGGAGGCTGGAGTGCTGGTGCTGGCTGGCTGTGTTGTGGATGGTACAGCTACTTGTGGAAAGTCAGTTTGTCGCCGTTTGGTGCATTTAGTCTTGGCCATTTTTCTGGTTGAAAGCATGGTAATTGGAAGTCTATTTTCGAAATGGGAGTGGGAGTGAGGATATCTATGTCCTCATTTTGCTCACCAGGCTTTAATGTCACAACCAATACACAATGATTAAAGGCGTGTGTTACACTGTACTGCATGGCTGAATACAGGTACTTGCAGTCTGCACAGAATGCCTGTTGTATTAAGTGGTCACGGTTGACGTGAAGTTTCAAGTCCGAGTTTCTGGAAAACGCATGTTCGCACGGCTGTCCATTGTATGATAAAGCAGTACAAGGATACTTCTTAACGATTCATCTGAGCTGTCGGACAAGGCAAGCTCTTCCGAAAGAGACATCCTATTTCTGCATGATGGTTATTTGCAGAACTGCACTAACCTAACTAAACTTTCCTAACTCTTCATAACTTTCCTGGCCAATATAACATAAAGTAATAAAATAATAAGAAGAATAACAGCAGAATTTGGTTTGCAACATGAAGTAGCCTAATGCTCGATCTTCCCTAGTGTCGAGTTTGACGGAAGATGAAATTTCAGTGTGGACTTTCCTCCTTTTATATTTTTGGTGACGTCACAGGAGGGCGGAGGGCCGAAAGTTTTGGGGTGAGCCACTTCTGCCAAATATGGAAATATTTGATTTTTATTCTCCTGAAGTCGGATTATACATTCCCTTAATGCATGCTATCCATGTTGTTGGTGATGTTGAATGTCTCAATTAAACCGTCTATATAACTGGGTATGTATGTAGTGTTCACGCAATGATGAATTGACATATCCAGCCTTGCGGGGGAGGTGTGTTCTGTATGCTCCTGGCTTTCCGTGTCTTGGTGTGATGTCCTGACTGCTCATGGGGGGGGGGGGGGGGTTGCTTGGTAGGGCGGTTGTCGCCAGGGATGCCCTTTGGATGGGGAGGGTCAGCTCCCATTACACAACGGTTGGTGCGCTGTCATAGTTTTATAAGTACCTGGAATATTCGAGCCGAGAGCCTGCTGAACAGACTGCTTCCCTGCCCACCACCTGCAGGTGGGGGTGGAGGTGGGGTTTACTGTGGTGCGGGATGCAATCTCTTCTGTAACAGCTGACTCTCTCATATCTGAAGATTGGCAGTCAACAGACGAAGAGTGGGGTGCGAAATGGAGAGGACCAGTGATGTCTGAACTTGGAACATAGACGAGGAATGCGAATTGAAGTGGTGGTGGTGGTACTAATGGATGGGGTGCACCTTGGCATGGGGGCGGTTTCACGATTTTATGACTTGGAAGGATACACCGAGTTGTGCGGTTTTGCTGTTCTTCAAAACAAGACAAGGCCTCATCAAGCCTCTTCACTTCCATGCTATTTATTACATGGTCCACCACTCAGGAAGCATGGCCCAAGGCAGCCTCATCTTCCGCTTGTGGTAACTCTATGATTGGGGTAATAGCATGAAGTGTGTGGGAGTGGGATGAGGTTAGTGGAACAACTTTTCCGTCCTTCCCCTTGGACAGCACAAATGAGAAAGTCTTCAGATAGGACTTCCCGGATCATGTAGACCCGCTCTGAGGAGGGCGAGTGTGAGTACATATCTCATCATCATCCTCAGTGTTAGTCATATGTTCGCCGGACTCCCAGCTTGGTAGGAGAGGGGTCGAACTGGCACCGCAATGCCATGGACTAACGTTGGGAATACTGTAGAGACATCTGTCTGGGTCCTGGTGTCATGTGGAACGCCCAGTAGGAGCGCTGGCACTGGGTCATCACTGACACAAGGTTTAAGTCAATCGAAGTGGATGACTGAGGCCGAGGAGCGGATATGGTAGGTCACGTACGACTTCTTACCTACTACTACATAGGGGCATTTCCACTGGTAACTCAGTTTACTTGGCACGTTTGCAGAACGTCGCGAATCATGAACCCAAACCATTTTTCCTGCCTCATACGGGTCTCTATGCACTCGCCGGTCATGCCACATTTTCTGACGCCAGTGTGCAGTGGATAATGTTGCTCTCACTAGCTCGTGGGACTGTTCTAACCTTTGCCATATTGTAAATTAGTGGATCCTTAGTGGACATTGGCCCCACCCCACATCACCTAAGATCTAAAGTGGGGAGGACGAGAAACCCGACCCTGAGATCACATCAACAACAACCACCCAGCAGGATATGAAGACGAGGGGAGAAAGCATAGTCGCCGCCCTTTCCCCACCACTCAAATTAGTACCTCAACAAACTTGGAGGAATAAATATTAAATTAATCCATGATGTCGAATTTTAAGGACTATTGGGAAAATCAATTTTGCACGTGATCAAGATCTTATCAGAGATAATAATTGTTTATTTGGCTCATGTGTCAGATTGTATGAACAGGTCAGAGAGCATTTGCGCATGATATAGAAAAATAGGACATTGGGGGGAAAATATATTATGTACTGCTGAAAGATTAAAAACCCAATGTAATGACAAATAAGAATGATCTTCGACGGAAAGTCGCGACCTTAGTATACAATGACACTGAGTCATAAGGTAAAGGGATTATTTTGAAATGGTATTAGCTGGAAGAGCAGAATGGACTGAAATGCGACAGAACATGGGAAAAACGTAATTCAGGAGGAAACTATAAGCGTGATCTTGTGGACATGAATCATGTCTAGAAAATCCTTGAAAGACTGTTGAAATCTTTCTTATCACAACAAAAATTCAGACATCACTGTGTTTAATTGTCATGCGACATACCCTTCCAAGAAGCAAACTGATCCAAAATTAGTATTTGACAACACTTGTGATATATGAAAATAGCATATGACATAGTGACGGACCAATGACTGGATCAGTATGCAGAACTGGAAGAGGCAGGCCGACCGCATTTAGGGACTATGAAAATGGCTCTTGTTGTGAAAATGGGATCAACTTGGATCATCTTGGCTATCATTCAGAGTTTTGATAATCGTACGGGTGACAGACTGACAACTTAGTAGTAGACACCAAGATCCACAGCTTTGCTCTTCATGTGCCAATCTTGATAAGTATTCAGCATTACTGTATATTCGTCATATCTGCTTGTACAGTTCTTCATTTATCACTTATTAAAGAATCATTATTTAGAATCAAGCTTCAAGTTGTCAATCTAGAATCAGAGAGGAAAGACATCAACTTCTTTCCCCGAACCTCGAATCAACGACCGAGTCAGAACACAGGCCCAGCAAAGATGAATAGAAATAGTTGACTAATTACCATCTTGTACAGTCAGCGGCGAGTAACGTCTTCAAAATATTGACTAGAGGTTGATTGCATTAGACAGGTGCAAATCTTCAGTGGCGTAGCCTACTGCGGATCTGATTCTATGGGAGCAAGATTGGTTGGAAGAGCAAAGCGCGAGGAAAAGTTTGAAGAACCACCATAAAGGACCACAGTGAGTGCTAAGTTAATCTAAATTGTATCCGGCTATCATCAGGCAAATTAATTTGGGACTTCATGTTAGATGAAAGCCCTGAGTGACTATTAAAAAACTTTTGACCTGTGAATCGAGCGGTGTATAGAATCTTTCGATTTGACTCGCTATTAGGGCGAATAAAACATTGAATAAATTCCAGACATAATAGATAAATAGCTAAAATGGCAAGACCGCAAACTCCAACGATGCCAGTAGAACATCTGTTAACTGCGTTCAATGAACTTATGATGGATTTAAGGACTGGCATCCTAGATCTCTTGGTGGTCTCTGAGAAAAGAGAGGCTGACCGCATCAAACGTGAACTGTTGCATGACCATATGCGACACATTCCCCCGTGTGATGGGCATATCCCGTCCGAAGTACGAGAATACTTAGAGACATGTAGATTTGCCTTGGATGCTATGGCCCCCTGTCAGCCGGGCGACGTGGCCTATGTTGTTAGCTGGACGATGAGCAGCCAGTTACACAAGGAGGTAGAGCAGTATTTCGCTACTCAGGACAGGAAAGCTGTCACGTGGGAAGAGATACACTTCCACATCATCAAGTTTTTCGTCTCAGCCAACGAGACAGAGCGTTTAAAGTGCGAGATCGAAAATATCCACTAGAAACATGAAGAGACAATCAACACCTTCAATCAATGCTTTAAGACGATGGCCTGAAAAGCATACCCCGAAGACAACCAGGACAGCTGGTGATTAGTAGTACGCGCATATGTGCATGCTTTAGCGGACACTGCTTTGACTCGACGAGTCATCATACAAGGGAATGATACATTAGACAAAGCCACCCTTTTCACCGAACAACAAGGTGACATGAATGACCATCTGGATGCCATGAATCTGCCTATGAACCGACGTGAGGAGCCCATGGACATCAATGCATTGGGACCCGACCAACGAAATCGACCAATAGGAAACACTGATTCGAACTGGACCCAACAATTAAGAGACTTAGAGAATAAGATCATGGCAAGACAGGAGAAGTTGATGAAGGATGTGTTCACGATGGTTAAAGGCCTTCAAGAGGAGATGCTGAGAGCAGTATCATCCAACTTCGTGACACCAAACAACCGGATGACATCCCCGCCACCACCCGCCAAGAAAATTAGAAAAACTGTTCGTTGTTTTGAATGTGGGCAAGAAGGCCACACCAAGCGTCAGTGCCCTAAAAATAATAACAATAGCCAACCCGACCAACAGCGTAAGACGACTTGTTTTAATTGTGGCAGGCAAGGCCACATAACAAGAAACTGTCAACGGTCCATCGGTAACAATCATCTGCTTCCCCATGACAATAGACTGAAGCAACCGAAACCCCCATCACCATCGCCGACATGTTGGAACTGTAATCAGACAGGACATTATGCATCACGGTGCCCGAACAATCGACCTCAAGCTAGCACTGCTCAGGCCCGAAATGTACGTTCGGCATTTGACGATGCATGCTGGAAGTGTGGAAGTAGGGAACATTGTGACTTTCAGTGTCCCTACTACGGACAACTGAGAACGACATTTGAGCATATGGAGATTGATGAAGTTACACCAGCATGGGGATCTGTGAATGTGAGACGTGACAACAGAAACTGACTGATGAGGGATGATGACTACGAGGAGAGAGATGGCTTCATGTTAACTGGACCTGGCACAAACACGTATGGCAGGAGACTTCCAGAAGACAGGAGAAGACATAGCCATGCTGAAGTGGTGGACAACAGATGGCCGTGGTCGGGAAATGCCAACGGATGGAGCCAACAACTGAGGTTCCCTATCCGACTCACATTAGATTGTCATGGTCGAAACGATTGTACAGTTAGGCGTAGTATTAACATCCTAATAGATACTGATGCCAGTACATCACCCATTAGGAGTGACAGTTGGAAAAGTGCATTAGGCGTGAGACCCTTAAGGAAAGCGCAGGTACTTTTAGCTGTTAATGGCTCATCAATAGATGCATTAGGCGAGACTGAGGTCAAATTTCAAAACGCCCATCTCATCCTTGTGATAATTTTGAGTCAAATGAGTCATGAGGGATTACATGGGGCAGATGCCGTGCATGTGGGTGGAGCAGTGATCGATTATGGGAAACGGGAAATGCGGTTGTATGGAAAGATTGATAACCTGCACATTCCCTATAGGCACCAGAACACATACTACGCTGAAGCCAGTATCACTGAGATGACGGGGTACGAAATTATTGACAAAGTCCGTAGTGATTATGCGGATAATTTCGATACTGCGCGTCCCAAGGAATTAGGCAAAAACCCATTAGTAGAATGCACCATTCCCACCAACGCCTTGCCCATTCGACTGTATGCCACTAACAAAAGCACATATCGTGAGGGAACAAATACAAGAAATGTTGGAGGCAGGGGTGATCCGACCATCCTCATCACCGTTGGTGTTGCGCATTGCACTTGTCGCTAAGAAGGGGGAGACAATGCGCTTCTGCATTGACTATTGCCGCTTAAATGAAGTTGTACCCCGTGATAATTATCCCCTACCGAATATAGCAGATATATTTGATAGTATGCTAGGCGCTACCGTGTTTTCGACAATGGACTTGAAGTCATCCATTGCCAAATCCCAATGGCCAGCCAAGACATTGAGAAAACAGCGTTGGTCTGCAGCAGGGGTCTCTTTGAATTGACCCATGTGCCATTTGGGTACCGAAAGAGTGGTGCCATCTTTCAGAGGTCGATGAACGCCATTTTTCACGGATACACAAGAAAATTCATGCATGCTTTTGTCGATGATATTGTTGTCTTTTCTCGGAACACAAAAGAACATGCGCAGCATTTAGCTTTAGTAATGCAGCGATTGCGTGATCATAACCTGCAACTCAAGTGCAAGAAATGTGACTTCGCAAGCAAATCCGTGGATTTGCTCGGGTACCACGTCTCGGCCATGGGAATTTCACCTCATGAGCAGACGGTTAAAGTTATTCACAAAATGGCCCCACCCAGAGATGTAGGCGGAGTCAGAAGCATTTTGCATGCGACTGGTTACTACCGTTCTTGTGTGAAAAATTATGCAGAAATAGCCCATCCATTGGTTGAATTGATCAAGAAGTACAAACGATTCGAATGGGGGAAGGAGGAACAGGTGGCATTTGACAAATTAAAGAATTTGTTATGCAGCGACACCATTCTCACGTATATGAACAGCAAGAAACTGTATAACTTGTACACCGATGCCTCCTCATATGCCATTGGTGTGATACTAGTCCAGAAAAATGACCATGGCGTTGAGGTTATTCAATATGTGAGCAGCACACTTAAAGATAGTCAACTGAATTGGCCAGTTATAGAGAAAGAAGCATACATGGTAGTATATGCTTTGAAGAAATTGCGACCGTATTTGTTTGGGGCCGAATTCACAGTTTATACCGATCACAAACCCTTGAAGTGTTTATTTGTCAGTGAAGTCTGAAATACCAAAGTCCAACGATGGGCTGCTTTGATTGCAGAGTATGGGTGTAAAATTGAATATATAAAAGGTGCCCATAACATTCGCGCTGACAAGCTGTCCAGATTGAGGAAACAAGCTGAGACAGCCACCTTCGACACATGAGATTGCGTGATTCCTGATGTCAAAGATGGGATATTGCCGTATATACCTTTGGAAGCTTACGGTATCCCGCATATAGAATTATGTGCCGAACAACTGAAAGAATTTCCAGAAAAATTCACTGAGGTCCCCGAAGGTCATGCTGTGCATAATGGCGCACTGTATTGCATGCAAGCCCCATCAGCACTTGATGCTGAATACCCGCGACTTTTCCTTCCATCTAAGTACCACAAGTGGGTAATGGAACAAGCGCACGAGAGAGCAGGGCATCAAGGCCTGCAAAAGACTTTGTGCTTGATCCGTGACTCGTTTTTATGGAAATCTTTAAGAAAGGACGTGATAAGAATGCTAGATCTTTGCCCTACATGCCAAGTGAATAAACCCATTGCCACACATCCCACATATACAGAAATGCCCATGGCAAAATATCTGGGACAGATTATTGGCATGGATCTGATTGGATCATTTATAGAATCACCTAAAGGGAACCAATACATTATGACAATAGTGGATCACTGTTCAGCATGGGTGGAAGCCTACGCTATCCCATCCAAGAAAGCTGAAGAAGTCAAGGACAAATTCTTCAACGAATAATTCCTACAGCATGGCATCCCTGAAATCCTGATAACAGATCAGGGAGGAGAGTTCAATAAAAAGGAGTTGAGGGATTTGTACAATTATTACGGGATCGGTCACAGACGAACCAGCCCGTACCATCCACAGACTAAGGGGAGGACTGAAAGATTCAACAGAACCTTGAAAGAACTGATCCAGAGAGGAGTCAACAATCAAGCAAGGGCTTGGGAAGGAGAATTGGGAGCAGCACTTATGGCCTATAGGAATACACGACGATGGGGTATACCCCATTTTATCTGACTTATGGCAGGCGAGGCAGGCTACCTTTGGCGATACCTCTTGATGGCTTTCAAGACCTGGGTGATGGGCTCATAAACTTAAACAATGCGTTGGTGAAGGCATGCACATCAATGGAAGCATCCCGGGAAAGTCACCACCAGGTGATCAACAAGCGATCTAATGCAGCAGAATTTAAAGTCGGAGATTCCATCATAGTTGTAGCCAACGAACCAATGAAACTAACTACCAGAAACGACCCCGAGTATGAAATTTTCAAGGTCAACGGACTGGTGGCCCACATCCGCCACCAGCGATCTGGAAAAACGTGGGTATTAAATGTCTCTAAACTCCAGATTGTTGACCCAGAAATGTGTTGGGCCAACATTCGCGAATGACCCATAAGAAAATCCGGAAAGGGTACCATAGCTAGCCACCCCTTGTTAGAAGAGCAACCCATCCCCTCTAAACGAAAGGGTCCATCAGACAAAAGACCCATCACCAAGAGGAAATGAACTATGCCCTTTGCGTCACCTGAGTCATCGACAAAGCGACCCAACTGCCCAGGTGGAGCTATCATAGAACAAGGCACTGAGGTACCAGGGCAAAGTCAAGGCCAAGCGATAACCTCTGAGACACCCATGGAAGACAATATGTTGGCGCAACACACGGGAACACCCAGAGGAAGTCAACCCCAAGAGACAAATCCTGAAACACCCATGGAAGATGAAGTGTCCCACACAATCCCGACAGAACTGGATATGGATGTCGATGACACCCAATCACGAGTTCCACCCCGTTATAATTCACGAAAACGCCCAGGAATGTCAGTTAGCTTGCGAGAAACACCCAATAAAAGACCCCGCATTAATGTCATAGACCCACAATTAGATGACGGATTCCACCACCGAATAGAGGCAGTAATAGCGCGGTATGAACACCATACCTTGTAAGTAGATGCCTAGGTTATAGGCATGCCATGACCGTAATGATGTTCTCCATGAAAATCTTCGTTGAACGCATTTGAGCCAGCCGAGCCGATATAATGAATCCATATTCAACCATTAAACCACTCTCTCGGAATGGATATCCAGTGCAAATTGGGTGAATAACGGGATTTCCGATGCCCTTCATGAGTTACTATCACGAGCATCACGCATTTAGCAAGTAACCTAGTTGAACATTTAGATAATCCGTCAGCCACTAAAAATAGATCATTGATGTAGTACAGACATTGAATAAAAAGCTGTCAACTATGCAGCCATAGTATATATATAAACCATTTGCAAGCCAATGATGAGAAAAACATAGACGAAGTTTCAAGAGCTTGTGTGCCAAAAATTTTAACAATGATATTTAAATTATTAGTAATCTCGATATGCTTATGGACCTTGTCCCGAGCACAACCACTGTTACAAAAATTGCCGAATGGAGTGATCTTGATGGGAAGAAGACCGATAGCAGTCGTCAAAGCTGAATGGACAGTACTAGTAACCGTGACACCTCCTAGGCTACCAAAAGGGTTCATCAAACGTGTAACAACACTAGAACAAGCAGTTGACGTTGAAAGATTTAGCGAACTGGAAGCAACGCTTACTCATAATGAAGAGAACCACTCAGGGAGACCAAGTCCAGTGGAAACGCCCAAAGCGAGGGTTATTGAACTTCATGGGTGATATCGTGTCGAGCCTTTTTGGAGTGGCGACCTCGGCCGATGTGGACAATATGAGAAACTTGGTGTGTACCGCAATGACAAAAACTAACGCAGTAGTTCATTTTGCGAATGATCTGGCATCACACGTAAACATTCATTTGAGGAAATATCAACCAATAGGCAAAGAATCAATCGCCTATCCGAGAGAGTGACGAATTTGACTGACACCATTAACCAACTGATCGACGAGCAGGGACAAGTCCAACGAAGATGGCTTGATATCATCTTGCTAATTCAATTTGGTCCTTATGTAGATACACTGGAAGACGTGATAGACGCCTTCCAGGAAGTGGAGGCTAAATATATGAGGCAGGTGGCGTCGTTAGAACGAGGACGTCTGACGGAAGAATTACTGCCACCTAGGTACATAGCCAGTATTGGCAAGCAAGCCAAAAAGGTACGAATGATCAGGCCATACCAGTGGTACTACCAAAATGTGGTCACATGACCAGTTTGGAAGAACAAATGGACTTTGAATTATATCACAAAAATACTTTTAATTGATGGCAAATTTTATCAGGAATATGAGTTACACTCCTGCCCGGGGCCCTTAAACAATCAGGGCATTATGCGCAAATAATGATAACGACAGTTAATTTGGCTTTGGATACGAAAACTGGCTGGTATTTCCGACCTGAGCAATGCGAGGAAATGAAACCCCGAGTATGCAAGGGAAGTTTAATGTTAAGGCCAGACCACCTACCTTGTGAGATCAACGTCATCCGAAATGCCACCGACCATGCATGTAAAGTAAAACTAACCATGGTCAGTGTTATAGGTAGCAATTTAATACAAGCAGAAAACATAGGCATTATACTGCAAACGACAGGCGAACAGATAAGTATCCACTGCAACAGTCGAGAGACCGAGAAACTGACAGTGGATAGTGGTTTGTACATGCTAAGTTCAAAAGATTGCATGTATGAAGGCAGATGATGGGAATTTAAAAGTATTAGTTCAAATATTCCCTAGCCAATCAATATGAGTTCTTTCCACCTCCCTCAGGTCCTAAATGAAACACGTGCCATTGAGCATTTAGAAACCTAACGATGGAATGGGCAATTGGAAAAGATACAATATATTCCTCTTGAGGAATTATCTGACGTCAATCTTGATGACGTCGGATTCATTGATCACAATGATGTGATCATGTATACCATTATCCCTGCTATCATTATTGCCGCGTTGGCCATCGTCGTTTATAAGGCAGGCGGGCGGTATAATTGGTTTAGGACCAAACAAGGGAAGAAGGGAAAACCTTCTGTATTAGATCTGGGGAATTATATGGCAGCCAACGACCCTGCTGAAATGATAGAAATGGTGGACGCCGACGTTACGCCGACAACCGTTATGCCGACGACGGATGAGATCACCGACCTGGCGGAACTTACTAACGATGTGAATGTAGAGAATTATTAACATCAAAAGTGAGCAAAAGGTGTACAGAACAGATAACATAAAGAGTGCTAGATAAGATAAATGTGACAAAGTGTGAACCAGGACAAAGCAGATATATCAGATGAAGATAAAAGTAGATTTTAATAAGTTCAAGAATCACCTTGAAAGACAAGATAATGTTCAAGATAAACGAGAATATATGTGTCTTAACAATCCGGCCCGGTTTAAGATGCCTGTGGCTAGAATTTAATTTCGATGTCGCATGTGAGAAGAAGGACAAATGACCACACGACGACCCGATGCACAATACTTATAAATGAACAATACTGGGTGACCGGCAGAAGAAAAACTTTCGACGCCTTTTCCACATCAGACGAACAGTAGACAGAATTTTGAAAATGGAACACGCAAGAACGTCCTGCGAAACTATAGGCCATGACCATGGACACGGTCGACTTATGCAGTTAGAGAGCGATACGGATGACGAAATAGAGTCGCGGGATAACACGCCTGCCATAAGACAGCCACCTGCCACAAGCTAAAATGGGGCAGACAAGCTTGTAAAAGACTCACAAACAATGACAATGGGTGGACCACCCGAATAAATCGTCGAAAATCCACGCATAGTTAATCCAATATAAGTGTTGTGTTATATGTATATATACCGTATTGCGGATTTCATCGATGGGAACGACAGGTGAGCGAAATCAAATATAATATAGTATAAAGATTTTGCCTTTTGTTCCTTTATGAGCCGTTATGGGCAAATTATTCCCTCTCTGAGAGGTAACTCGCTAGCTAATGGCTCATTCAAAGATCTGAATGGTGTCACAAAATAACATCACCCGACCCCCTCACACCCCTCTACCACCACGAAGCACCCCCTTGCCACCCCACCAAGGGAATGGGATGGGAAAGGGGAGGAAAACCGATGGGAACGAGGGTTGGTATTATGGGATGTAGTCTGGATCATAGAGAACTCGGTATGGCACCATATCTAGGAATTGTTAATGCTATGCTTCGCCTAGACGCGCCCGTCAGGCACTTCACCAGTAATGTGAAAATACCAGCCAGGTATTTGCAAGTAGAGTATATAAACAGCACCCGACAGGTACTGTTACTTAAGCAAGGCTGATTACCAACTTAAAAAGCTAGGCCAATATGACCCCGCAGCGCGGAAAAGAGAGGTGTGCATGGTCAACTGCAGATTTTGATGCATCTGATGAGGTGCACACCAAAGGACGAAAACCCACCATAATCTGCAGGCACCACACCTACCTTTCGAATGCACATGTAAGTCTTATAGGCAACAGGTATGGCCTACAACGTTGACATATGCCCGAAGATCATATCGATATAGTCTTACATACTACATAATCAAATTTTGTCATTTCTATTAACGTCATGATAATGCCACATATAACATGAGTGGACGACTCATTCGCAGGCCGTGTCATAACGTACAATACTGTGTAAATATGTACATTATTACGCATGGTTAGATATGATTGAGTACCATTTCATATTAGTATGATTCTAGTAGCACTGAAGTTACGACCTGGTTCGACGTCACAACGTGGTCTCGGGACTCGGGATGAGCACATTCCCCAGGTGTATATAGTGAGGTTGGATTGTGATGGTATACAATGAGTTAGACGCGACCTTGATTGATCACAAGGTACGCATCTAACTTCGGCGGGTGGGCATGTGTAAATTAGTGGATCCTTAGTGGACAATGGCCCCACCCCACATCACCTAAGATCTAAAGTGGGGAGAATGTGAAACCCGACCCTGAGCTCATGTTAACAACAACCACCCAGCAGGATAGGAAGACGAGGGGAGAAGCCATAGTCGCCGCCCTTTCCCCACCCCTCAAATGAGTACCTCAACAAACTTGGAGGAATAAATATTAAATTAATCCATGATGTCAAATTATAAGGACAATTGGGAAAATCATTTGCGCGTGATCAAGATCTTATCAGAGATAATAGTTGATTATTTGGTTCATGTGTCAGATTGTATGAACAGGTCGGAGAACATTTGCGCATGATATAGAAAAATAGGACATTGGGGGGAAAATATATTATGTACTGCTGAAAGATTCAAAACCCAATGTAATGAGAAATTAGAATGGTCTTCGACGGAAAGTCACGACCTTAGTATATAATGACACTGTGTCATAAGGTAAAGGGATTATTTTGAAATGATATTAGCTGGAAGAGCAGAATGGACTGAAATGCGACGGAACATGGAGAAAACGTAATTCAGGAGGAAACTATAAGCATGATCTTGTGGACATGAGTCATGTCTAGAAAATCCTTGAAAGACTATTGAAATCTTTCTTATCACAACAAAAATTGAGACATCACTGTGTTTGGTTGTCATGCGACATACCCTTCCAAGAAGCAAACTGATCCAAAATTAGTATATGACAACACTTGTGATATATGAAAATAGCAAATGACATAGTGACGGACCAATGACTGGATCAGTATGCAGAACTGGAAGAGGCAGGCCGACCACATTTAGGGACTATCAAAATGGCTCTTGTCATGAAAATGGGATCATCTTGGATCATCTTGGCTATCATTCAGAGTTTTGATAATCGAACGGGTAACAGACTGAGGATTTAGTAGTAAACACCAAGATCCGCTTTGCTCTTCCTGTGCCAATCTTGATGAGTATTCAGCATTACTGTATATTCGTCGTATCTGCTTGTACAGTTCTTCATTTATCACTTATTAAAGAATCATTATTTAGAATCAAGCTTCAAGTTGTCAATCTAGAATCAGAGAGGAAAGACATCAACTTCTTTCCCCGAACCTCGAATCAACGGCCGAGTCAGAACACAGGCCCAGCAAAGACGAATAGAAATAGTTGACTAATTTCCATCTTGTACAGTCAGTGGCGAGTAACGTCTTCAAAATATTGACTAGAGGTTGATTGCATTAGACAGGTTCAAATCTTCAATATGACCCCTATATAGAGAGATGGTGAATTTTTCTCTCCTGGAATCCTCGCTATTGACGGCCTAACATTAACCGAGCAGGGGTATAACCCATGCTAGATTGTATCAAAGTGCGGTATGCCATGAGCACATATGGGAGTCATAGATCCCAGTCGCCACAATCAAGGTGTCTTTTCTTTCTCAGCATCTCTGCCACAGTTCTATTGAATCTCTCCACTATCTTATCACTTCATGGATGGTAGGGTGTTGTGCGCGTTTTGAATATATGAAACAATTTGCAGAGCTCTGAGATCAGCCGGCTCTCAAAATTACTTCCTTGGTCGGAGTGCAGTTCATAGGGCATACCGAAATGGCAGAACACATTACTTGGCAGGACCTCTGCCACCGTAGATGCCTCTTGGTCCAGCAAGGCAAATACTTCTACCGACTTCATAAAATAATCTTGTAATACAAGGATGCATGTGTTTCCTTCATCCGTCGTAGTCAAGGGTCCAAGAACATCAATAGCCACTCGCTCCCATGGTGCACCAACAATTTGAACTTGTATGGTGGGTGGGTGGAATGGTGCTGGCCTACAGCGCATCTTTGGCATGGGACACATTTGGTGACCCATGCATTCACACTATCGCGTATCCCGATCCAGTGGAATCTCTGTTTAATTCTGCTTATTGTCCATTCGACAGCCAAGTGTCCTGCATTATCGTGAAGCTGTTGAAGAATTATCACACGATAATGCTCAGGAATCATTATCCAGTTATTAATGTAGAGAATGCCACGTTGAATATTACACTCTCCAAAGCTCTGATAGTAGTATTTTCCATTGCGGAAAGTGGTGTCCTTAGGAGGACGTACCCCATCCTGGATACACACGTATATATTTCGTGTTTGCGCATCTGGTGCTTCTTCGTGAGCAACTGTCTCCATGTTCCACTCTCCACACTGCAATTCGGGGAACACACGAGATAGCTGTGTAGTATGTGTCATGGTGGTGGCCACTTCCTGTTCATCCTCGAGCCCGATTCTGCTCAAGGCATCAGCATTTCCATGCAGTTTTCCGGGTCTATGAACAACGTTGAAGTTAAAGGCCTGCAGGGATTCCTGCCACCTCGCTACCTGGGCCTCTGGATTTTTTATGTTTCTGAGCCAGCGTAGGGAGGCGTGATCTCTATGCAGTGTAAATAGGCACCCGTACAGAAAGCGTTTGTAATAGTTGACGAAATGTACCGCAGCTAACAATTCCCTCTTAGTTGTCGTGTAGCGTCTCTCTGTTTTGTTCAGAGTACATGAACCATAACCCAGTACTTGCTCCGTTTCACCGTCTGTGACCTGAGATAGAACTGCACTTATTGCATTGCATCAGTGTCTAAGATGAAGTCGAGATTAGGTTTAGGATGAGCAAGAATTGGTGCAGTCATCAAATGTTCCTTCAGCGCCATGAAGGAACCTTCACACGTCCACTCGAATGGTCGATATTTTTCGGTGATCCTATATAGTGGTGATGCAATCTCACTAAAATGATGGATGTAATGACGACAGTACTGGCAGAGACTGAGGAAACTCCGGGTATCCGTGACCATGGTGGGTGTTTGCCACTCTGATACTGTTTTTGAAGGTTGAGTAGCCACTCCATCGCCGGATATGACATGTCCCATGAACTCGACGCTCTGTCTAAAGAGATGACATTTCTTGGATTTGGGCTTTAGATTTGTGGTATGAAACCGTATTAAGACTTTGTCCATGTTGGACAGAGTCTGCTCAAATGAGAGTCAAAGACGATTGCGTCGTCAATGTAACAGAGGGAAATCTCCCATTGCAGGGTAGTTAATACCTGCTCAATGAGACAGTCGAACGTTCGAGGAGTGTTGCACAATCTGTAGCACATCCTGCGGAACTGGAAAACACCATCTCTACACACAAACGTGGTCTTCTCCTGGTCAGCCTCATCCATGGCTACCTGTCAGTACCTACTAGCTAAGTCAAAGGTACAAAACCACTTGCCTCTGGACAAAGAATCTAAGGCCTGATCTATCCATGGCAATGGGTAAGCATCTTTGTGATATCACATCCACCAGATGGCCACAACGAACCCCCGGTACTAGTGTTATTGGTCCGTCATGCCATTGAATACCCGGAAGGGTATGTGATCCTTATTGGTGGTGTCCACGATCATTCGGGGACTGGCACATTGTGAGGCGATCATGTAAGCTGGGTCAGGTTCCAGTATAGTTATATGTGTGTTGTTTCCTAACTGTGGTGCGGTGGCCCATAAGATTTTCTCCTGTCCCGACTCAACTGTGGCCATTGATGCCAAAATCACTGCACAAGTATCGTATAGTGATGATTATGATCCCAGGGGTATGCATCGGTCGTGTTTATCTAGTTCCTGTTGTCTGCAGTGTATGGCGGCTTCCCTGGCACTGAGGAAGTCAGAACTAAGCAGGGCATCATTTTGAATAGAGCCAATGACAACTCGCTGTATGAATTGCATTTCCTCTATTTGTATTATGAGGTTAACTATACCAGCCACAGGAACATCGGCTCTGGTAGCTGTTTGGTAAAAATATGTTTGTAGGTCTTATGAGGTGGGATGCTCTCATACAAGTGCTTGTTGAAAACGGTGATGGAAGTTCCAGTGTCGATGGTGGACCTGGTGGAAAAGCCACTAAACAGGCAAGCACACTTATATATTTACTTTGCGGTGTGCCTGAGGAAGAGTTTCCAATGATACTAACTGCGGAATTGTTTTTGGGGTAGTATTATGCTGTATGTAGTCGGTCTGCTGAGTGAGGAAAGGGCCAACTCGTCACCGCTGCTGCTGTGATTGCTTAGGCGATGACGGAGCTGGTGGTATCTGTGGTGGTGTTGTTGACGCTGTTTCAGTATGCTGTGAATTTGTGTCTACAGCAGTGTGGACAGGTCTGGTGCGGTCACGGATGAGGGCTACCTGTGTGACAAGAAGCAATACAGCGCGTTATAAAACGAAACACACCACACGAATAGTGGAATCAATTTCTAGTTAAGCTCCGCCCATGCCTCGCTAATCTCTGCCCATGCCTAGCTAAGCTCTGTCCAAGTCTTACGCGTATTGGCATAAGCAATTGTTTTGATTTTCGTGACCAAATTTAGCAATGGATCTTTCCAGTTTATTCACCCATCATATGACGTCATAATCAACTACGTGGCATGTAGGATGACGTCATAATCAATGATGTCATGAATGATGTAGATAAGTACATCACGAACGCATAATTGGTAACGGGATAAGCGTTATTGTAAGAATTGTATGTCTTTAATAAAGATGCTGTTGAATATTTTGAAACTAATTGGCTAGAAATTGATAATCATGGAGTTGAGGATCGATCGATCCCAACATGAGCGAGTTGTGGGTGGATCTTAGCTTGAGGTGGGCGGGGCATGGCTAAAACTGGAAAGATCCATTAAAGAGTTAAAGGGCAGTGGAGGACGATAAGCGCATTTATATGTATGAGTAGAACTTACAATAACCATTTCCATGGTGAGAAATAGTGTTTGGTTGACTTTGTCAGCTTTCACACAAAACAATGTCGAAAAAGTTACATTAACCAGAAACCGCAAATTCAGTTAAGATGAAAGAAATATTATTCTGTTGAATATTTTGAAACCAATTTGACTGGCAGCCGTTGTTCCAGTCAGATTAGTTTCAAAATATTCAACAGCTTTCCTGTATGCATCTAGCTATTGAAACACTGCCTCTAGTCCGAGTTCTCTGACTCCACCCTATAACGATTCTGATATGACCCCAACTAAAGCTAGCATGAAATTATAAATTGTCACTACTATTTTACCATAATGAATACATTGTTGCTTTTTATGCCATTACAGCTAATCAGCCCAGTACAGTTTGCAAATATGAACAGAGCATATTAAGAAAAATACATTATAGCAAAATACAGACTTAATCTTAAACAATTCATAAACCCTACACGATTATATACCAGATGTTACCATGTCTTAATGCTGTGAAAATAACGACCTAAATATTTTCAACCAAACTGCCTGGAAGCCGTAGCTACAAAGAAGCAACAAGGCGCAATCAAACAACACGGACTCCCGTCTAGGCCAACAATTCATATCCCACCACATACCCGCATGCAATACACAATAATAACTGTATATGCCTTGAATGTGCACCTATGATGTGATGCGAATTGCCGGACCAGACAGGAGCCCCGTGAATCAAACCACGTTCAATTGAAACAAAAGGTGTCATTGCTAGAAGGGTCAAGATTAAGTCACAACATCGAAAATAAAATATAAATGTGTCTATATCTATATACATATGTACAGATGCATGGGATGAGGTCAGCGTGTATATGGTCATTTAAGATGCTTACTTAGAAGATACCTGAGTCGATGTAATATTTCTGAATTTTAGCAATTAATTAACCAAAATAATTTTTTCTCATTTGTTAGATTTTTTAAGAGCTTGTTTGTTTTTTCAATTATACTAAAAAGTTCCATTTCTATCATCATTGTAATGCGTTACATTCTATAAAAATGAATTTCATCTGCAATTGAACCACTATCACACGATCGAGTCACACACTATATTCTCTACTTATCTTGGATTATCTACCAGTTTTTATTTTGTGCCTGTGTGCAGATATTCGCAACCTCGTAATGACATCCACCCTGCAAACAATGCTATGGTGGCCCAACGTTGGGCCACATATGTTTATTCGTTGGCACCACATAGTTTTGCTCATTGGGATTTTGTTGGCCCAACGTATCACGTAGTTTTCCCACATAAAGAACAACGCTGGGCCAACGTAACTAACTTACCATCAGCCAGCCAATGCAAATACAACGTTGACCCAACGTAACTAATTTTCTAATAATCATCAACACGTAATGCTAACATTTGGCCAACGAAACCACACGTTGGGCCAATGTAAGGCCAACGAGCAAAACTATACATTTGCCCAATGAACAAAACTTACGTTGGGCCAACGAAACAATGTTTGCTGGGCAATGACCTTTCTATATTCACTTTTCTTCATAGTTGTTAGATAATTTTCTAATCCAAACCTAGTTTTTACTGCTGTATAGGTGCTCGGTTTACCATCAGAAGGTTTGTCCTTTAAAGCATACGAGTTTTCAAGATATGCTTCTGTGCAAATGGATTTCACAGATTGTTTGAACTTTGAAAAGTAACATGATAATATATTTAATGGTAGTTTTAATGTAGCACACAACTGTTTATGCTGCTGTACCAGCATGAGTTCTTTGATGTAGCTACTATTTTGATACGTTGCATAATAATATTCGTCAGCTATCTGTAAGTACCGAGATCATTCAAATCGGCGCGGTGGTTCAGACGATATCCGCAATTTTAAAAACAATTCCTGCGTTTTATATCTACCCATCATCGAGTCAATTATTTCAAGGGAAGTAACTCTGTGTTCAATAATATTTTCTATATCAGTTAACCTGCATAAGTCTGATTCTATCTTTATGGGGCAATTTTGTTCTCACATTCCATTCCCAGCTAAAGATGAATGCCATAAGGAAATGTGACAATAAACTTGCAGAAATGGGGAAATTACAAATAATTTTAAATCAACTCATATATTTTCTAGAACATACTTTGGCAAGAAATAAATTCGGCTGTTACAGGATGGAAATTAAAATCTAAAATATTAAGATCATACTCTTAGGGATCATTTCTATAGTATGTATTGACAAAACGACAGGTCAAAACTGTTCGTGTTGGAAACCATGGTGAAGAGTTGAACCGTTTCCTTCTGAGCGCGAAGCCGACTTTAACATTTCTCCGCTTCTTGAGAATTTGTAGAAAGTCATTGATGACCGTTCCTTTTCTTTCTAAGGAAGAATTGGAGGAAGGAAACGCATTCTGAGTGGTTTAAAAAATATATATGTAATTTAAATATTAAATAAATTATTTTATGGATTTTTATTTCTTATCAATTGCCTCAAAATTATAATATATATATATGAGAAGGGCAAACTGGTTTGGTAAGATCGGCATCTATATATTGTGATATTTCCTCACACGAGGCCAATACTACATGGTACCTTCATGAGCTGAATAATGAATTCATCTTAAAATGGGAGGATTGATGATGCAAATGATGATTCAATGCTTTCAAATTCAGTATTGTTCTTATTTTTCAGTCAATAACTAATTCATGATCTATATAATACTTTTCTGAATTGGCTTGGTTGAAAATTCCAGTCACATCTTTTAAGCAATCTAGTATCCATTTATTTGTTTGCTATTTCTTGCCAATTACAAATATAATTGCTGGTTTTCCCAGCATGAAAAGTGTCAGGTGTATTCTTAATGATAAGCTTATAAAGAAAACTAACTGTTATTGCACCTATATCGTAGTCCTATCCGGATCTACTCGGCCTTCTTCCCTGGCTTCTATTTCGGAAAAATTTTCCACTGGGCCTGCTGCTTGATTTCCATTTAGATTGCACTAGTCTATCCTTCTGAGTTTTTTAATTTTTTGTAGTGGTTTTAGAGCCCTTAAAATCACCTGGACCACTGCCAAAATCATGTTATGGCAATGGTTGTCTAGGCCTACACCTTCTCCTCTGATTTTCATCTAAATCCTTCATTTTCTTACACACGCCATCTCTAAATAAATCATCTGTAACACTATTATTCGGTTGGCACAAGGATTGCTGTCTTGGGTAATCATGATCATGATCAAGTTTTTTCGTCTTTGATTAATTTCTTCACAGGCACGTGTAAGCAATCTTGAAGAATCACTCATGCGACAGTAATTTGCTTTGTAATCCATTTGTTCATGTCCTTTCATAGATTTATATATGGTCAAGTTCGACTCCTAACCATAGTTAGCTATAGCTAACTAGAGTACCAGCCGAACTTCAAATAGTTAACTAGCTAGTCAACTATAGTCAACCGAGCACCCGACCTCGGTTCAGATGGTTAGTCAGATATTTGTGTAAATTTCAAAATGGTGAACACCGATCGCTAGCCACGGATAAATGCGTATAAAAGTGTAAATATTTCACTAAATAACTTAGGTTTGATGAAATTATGCTTTCCCATTGTATGCCAATGTTCCCAAGCCCAAATTCCTTCCCACGTTATGCCATATGAACGCTTTTTGACGAGGAAGATTGCCGGCGTCCTGCTTTTGACAAGGAAGTTTTGCATTATCTGCATCTTAATCTCGATCTAAAGGATACAATCAAATTCCAAATGCTTTCATTGACAGTATGTATCATTACTGTATTCTGCGGCTGTAGTAGTAGAAACATCCTACAGCTGCAATCAGTCCTTCTTCACCTTTGCCCACTGTGTCTTGTCCTCAGCCAAAATTTGTAGCTTCCTCAGTTCCATTTTTGATTTGACTTTATTGACTCCTGCCTTCTTGAGGTCACCTCGTAGCATGCTTAACAGTTTTATACAATGACGTCCTCTACTGGCTTTGTATTTGTTGGCTCCCAGTAGGGCGAATTCCAAGGTTCTCTGTGCTTCTGCATCCCCTGGCACCCTTAGCACATGGCCAATCACGAACCATCTCTGCTGAGCGACTTTTTGTGGACAGCGGCGATGTATTACACATCTTGTATAGTGTATCATTGGAAATTATGCTGTCTGGCCATCCGTGTCCAGTGATGATGCATCTAGATGTTTGCGGTGGCAGTCATCAAGTTTGTCTAGAGTTGCCTTTGGAGTTGCCCAGCTGTCACAGTTATACAGAAGGCCTGAAAGGTATGTTCCCCATGATGCAGCATGCAGCAATGTCAGTAGTACAACAAAACAGTGAGTCCAGGATTTTACCATCACGATGTGGATCGTGATTTTTTTTAGATCCATGCTTTGTAGATAGGTATATGTGGGTGAACTCTGTTTTGGATTCATTCGTAAAGAGAATCTCAATTTTTAGTTTGCTTGCAGCCATTGGAAAATATTCTTCAAAGAGTTTCTTTTCCTCGTCTATGAAGTCCACATCGTTGGCATATTCCATCTCTAGCAGCATTCCCAGTATGGACACTGCGGGTGGGGGAAGGGGCTTGGTCTTTTCTGCACAGATTTCAATTCAGCAGCAAGATAACAGGTGAAAAGCATAGGGGATAGACCATCTTCCCGCAAAGAGCCGATTGATGTCTTAAACTCTGCAGATTTCACTGACTTTACTCGTACTCTCAGCTTGGTGTTTGCATGTAGTAGTCTCACTTGTCGTAGCTCATCTTCATTGCAACTGGCCTGGCATAGTACATCTTTGAGCGTTTAATTGTGTCGAATGTCAGTGACATGTCAATGCCCATTTTGTGGAAATCCCAGAACATGGGCATAACTACTGACACGAGTATGCGTTGAGCCCATACAATGTCTGAGTAGCCACGTCCACATTTAAAGCCACTTTGACATGAACCTGTGAAGTCATCGATCTTGTCTCGGATGTGGAATAGAGTAACATTGGATAGGATTTACTCTATGCTGTTGAGGAGCACAATGGGTCGCATATTGGCTGGGGCCTGGGGTTGGGGTGGGGTGGGGTGGAGGTGACTTATTGGGCTTGAGTAGTGCGATAAGGGTGCCTTGGCCTACAGCATCGATTGAAAGGTGGTGCATAAAAGCTGAATTGATCAGGTGTGTGGTTGGTTGTGTGATAATGTCACTTGTCATTTGAATAGTTCATTGCTCATATCCGGATGCACATCCATTTTCAAGTCTTTGAGTGCCCTCTCAACTTCTGCTGTTTTAATTGGTGTTAGTAATGGCATGGGGTCTCCTGAGAACGGGTGCAAGGACTCATCATAGCGGTCAGTGAACTGTTCCTCGAGCCATTCTAGAATTGCCTCCGCTTTGCCCTGGTCAGTCCCGATAAAGTGTCCTTCAGAGTTGTGTACAGTGGGTGGTGGAGTGTAGTTAGTAACTCTCAGTGCTCGGGCTGCCCGAAACATTTATGACAGTCATCCGTGGCAGTGATTTCATCTGCTATGGAGTCTGCTTGTTGAAAAGTAACATCTGTTAAGCATTCGCTAATGTGGCGCAGAATGTTATTGCGTTCGCTGCGTAGTTTGGTGCGGTCTTCACTTTGGCCACTTTGATAGATGCACAGCTGTAACACTTTCTGCTCTACTGATAGTTTTTCTACTTCATGGTCAACAGTATATCTAGTTTGGTTGTTTTTTTAGAACTCATATTTCCATACACTTCAGTATTTTGGTTAGGGGTTCAATTGGATCAGAGCTGATGTCGATGTTAGCTATATGCTCCCCGGGCACCTTTTTGTATGACATTTGAGTGTCAGTGTCGCTTATGAGCTTGGGTAGGTTGAGGTGAGTCTACCCTCTTGTATGGTGTGGTGTTAATACATTAAGTAGAGATCGTTCATCTGAAGGCATGTAATGACTGGCTTATGGCCAGAATTGAGGTCGACACTTCCATATGAACAAAACTCCCGAAGCAGGCGTTTTGCTTGTGTTTTACATGGTATGAAGTATATTTGGTTGAAGACTGCTGTTGTAGCCTAACAGCCTTTTGGGGCTTTGTAATCAGCAATGTGTTCTGTCCATGCTGTCCGATTGTAGCAAATAGGGCATAGGAATTAAGGAATGCCACCAGTTCATCTCCATTGCTAGTGCGTGTGCCCTCTCCATATGACCCCATGCATAAATAACGTCCTGAACTCCTGTCCGCATTGGCGAGTTTACTTAACTTTCATTGACAGTAGGTGCCAGCAAATTCTCAGTTCGAATTACTGAAAATAGCAAATGAGGAAGAAGATGACGGCCCTGAATATTTGGAAGCAACCAACTCACCGTCTCTGTTAATAGGAGAAGCCAATTCGTCTGTCAGTCTGGGTCCGCAGCTCCCATCATGTGAGAAAAATGTGTTTAATTCAGATATTTCGGCCGATAGGTCATTTTTTGAATCCCACCCATTGACTTAAGAATCACTGTTGCACAAATTATCTTCTTCCACGTGATGTTTCTTTCTGATCATGCAAGCGCTATATGAACCAGCGCTATGCGGGTTTTGACTCATCGATGGGGTAGGATTTCAAATATGCCATCGTCTTTGCCAATTCTTTGAAAGATTTGGCTAAAGAATTCATTTTGTTGTCTCTACCGCTTCATAAATGCCCCAATATCCGTTTCCCTGCATTTGAGATGTAGTATTCAACCTTAAAGCATTGGGTTTACAACTGAGCAGAGGAATTGTATCAGTCGTTTTATCCTTTTGACCACCATGCTTCTTAGGATTAACCTTTTTCTCCTTACCACTGCTGGGAGTATCATGTGTTTTGTTAATATTTGGCTCAGAACATCGAGTTCTACATCATCGCCTTTTTGGTTGTCTTTTAGCAACTCATGCTTTGACGATGTCACATATTTATGCTCTTTCGATCCTTCTATGGCAGGGACTTTGTCTATGATATGCCTTGATTCACTCATGAATCAGTACATACATTTTTACGCAATGGACGTCCTTCACAATGCAACACAAATGGCATGCACACATTATCATGGGTTACTGGAGTAGTTACGTCAGTGGAATAAAATTTAGTTTTCAAAAAGTTACTGTTGAAAATATTTTCAATCCACCTCTGCTACTTTTCAGAATTGCTATAAATAGTCTCAGATATTTCGTTTTAAACGGTCATCTAAATAAGACTAATCAGAGATTAGACTCTCACCCTTTCGGTTTTCTTGGTTGGATTTTTCGGTATGAGGTTTGAAATCCTCGTGTACAGTCTCAAACTTGATCTGATCCAGAATAAGTGTTTAAGAGCATGTCCAAAGTTTGGAAATCCACTTTCACAGCAACACACTTTGTTTTATTACAATTTAATCAAAATCAGATTAGTCTAGTATCAGATTAGTCTAGTAGATAATCTGAAAAAAGCCCTAAAATTGAGTTCATGGTCCAGTACTGGCAACATTTGTTTGAATATAATCTTGAAGCTAGATTCCTTGTCATAGTAGTTTTGCCGGATTCCAAGAGTAAAATGTTTGATTACACCATATGCAGCCTTTTCGTTATGTGCATTGTAGCCTCCAGAGTGGGTATGCAGCGGTCCATCCGAATATTCTGTTCCGCTGCACCGCATGTGCATGGCGCGTGGACGAGCTGGTTAGCGTCGGTTCTCGGGGTGACGGAGCATGTTTCGCGACTTTCCAGAATGTACAAAGAGCGACTTCTAGTGCCGGTGGAACGATAACGTTCCAGTAGGGCCGTGCGACCATTTCCGCCGAGATTGAACCACACCGTCTCATCCCGGCAGTTCATGTCACCGGTATGATGGTCCATTACTCAATTTGGGAGTTAGGCATAATTGATAAAAGTGATATAACTAAAACAAACAATACTACTTGTTTGCTAGTACAAGAGAGAAAATATAGTACATGGAACTAAGTTGGTGTCTTGTTTAACGTGGACTCGTCAGAGGTACCTCGCTGATCTCGAAATATGC
Source organism: Chaetoderma sp. LZ-2023a (assembly GCA_034401795.1). Lineage (NCBI taxonomy): Eukaryota > Metazoa > Mollusca > Caudofoveata > Chaetodermatida > Chaetodermatidae > Chaetoderma > Chaetoderma sp. LZ-2023a. The sequence continues at coordinate 22,804,188 of CM067371.1, forward strand.
GAGATAGCCCTGCAAGGGAGAGTCTAGTGAAACTGTATGCAATTGTGATGCACGCTGATTTACGTGAAGATGGTGTGGGTGACTTCCTGAGAATTCAGACACCGTCATCTTACGTAGATTAAAGATACTGTATTGGTAGTTGTCCATATATATATGTATGTGTGTGTGTGTGTGTGTGTGCGTGCGCGTGCGTGCGTGCGTGCGTGCGTGCGTGCGTGCGTGCGTGCGTGCGTGTGTGTGTGTGTTTCAATAGATATGCGCATACAGGAAAGCTGTTGAATATTTTGGAACTAATTTGACTGGAACAACAGCTGCCAGTCAAATTGTTTTCAAAATATTCAACAGAATAATATTTCTTTCATCATAACTGAATTTGCGGTTTCTGGTTAATGTAACTTTTTCGACATTGTTTTGTGTGAAAGCTGACAAAGTCAACCAAACACTATTTCTCACCATGGAAATGGATATTGTAAGTTCTACTCATACATATAAATGCGCTTATCGTCCTCCACTGCCCTTTAACTCTTTAATGGGTCTTTCCGGTTTTAGACATGCCCCGCCCACCTCTAGCTAAGATCCACCCACAACTCGCTCATGTTGGGATCGATCGATCCTCAACTCCATGATTATCAATTTCTAGCCAATTAGTTTCAAAATATTCAACAGCATCTTTATTAAAAACATACAATTCTTACAATAACGCTTAGCCCATTAATAATTGTGCGTTCGTGACGTACTTATCTACATCATTCATGATGTCATTGATTATGACGTCGTCCTACATGCCACGTAGTTGATTATGACGTCATATGATGGATGAATAAACTGGAAAGATCCATTGCTAAATTTTGTCAAGAAAATCAAAACAATTGCTTATGCCAATACGCGTAAAACTTGGATGGAGCTTAGCTAGGCATGGGCGGAGCTTAGCTAGGCATGGGCTGAGCTTAGCTAGGCATGGGCGAAGCTGAGTTAGAAATTGATTCCATTATTTGTGTGGTGTGTTTCGTTTTATAACGCGCTGTATTGCTTCTTGTCACACAGGTAGCCCTCATCCGTGACCGCACCAGTCCTGTCCACACTGCTGTAGACACAAATTCACAGCATACCGAAACAGCGTCAACAACACCACCACAGCTACCACCAGCTCCGTCATCACCTAAGCAATCACAGCAGCAGCGGCGACGAGTTGGCCCTTTCCTCACTCAGCAGACCGACTACATACAGGATGATACTACCCCAAAAACAATTCTGCAGTTAGTATAATTGGAAACTCTTCCACAGGCACACTGCAAATTAAATATATACGTGTGCGTGCCCGTTTAGTGACGTTTCCACCAGTGCCACCGTCGACACTGGAGCTTCCATCACCGTTTTTAACAAGCGCTTGTATGAGAGCATCCCACCTCATAAGAAGTCACCCCTTAGACCTACAAACATATTTTTACAAACAGCTACTGGAGCCGATGTTCCTGTGGCTGGTATAGTTAACCTCGTAATACAGATGGAGGAAATGCAATTCATACAGCGATTTGCCATTGCCTCGATTCAAAACGATGTCCTGCTTGGTTCTGACTTCCTCAGTGCCAGCGAAGCCATCATGCACTGCATACAATAGGAACTAGATATACACGGCCGACGCATACCCCTGGAACCGGAATCATCACTATACGATATTTGTGCAGTGATTTTGCCATCAACGGCCACAGTTGAGCCGGGACAGGAGAAAATCTTATTGGCCACCGCACCACAGTTAGGAAACAACACACACATAGCTATGCCGGAGCCCGACCCGGATTACCTGATCGCCTCACAATACGCCAGTTCCAGAATGATTGTGGACACCACCAATAAGGATCACATAACCTTCCGGGTGCTCAACAGCATGACGGACCCAATAACACTAGCACCGGGAGTTCTGTATCTCACGGGGGTACGTACTGGTCCGCTAGTAAAATTCCGACCATCGCACTGCAAGTGCACAATGACCAGGATGGCTGCTTAGCTGCGGATCTCGGAGTTGCGGATCCCGTATGATGTCTCTCCGAGAAATACAAAAACTGACTTCTAGAGATGGTGGAACACTGATGTTCCAGTGGGGCTGTGCGACCATTGCCGCCAAGATTTAACCACACAGTGTCATCCCAGCTATTAGTGTCACCGGTATGTCTAGCCATACTAATTTAGAGTTATGGAACAATTTGTAATTAAAACAGTATAAATGTTAATATATACTATACAAACAAGATAATCGTTTGACAGTAAATGAACACACAATAATACACAATATAGAGCTAACTGGTGTTCTTTCTACGTGGTGTCGCCGGACATACCACACATGTTCTTGAATCCGCAGAGGTATTCTGCGACGAAGTCACTAAGTAGCTTAATATAAGCTAATATACCACTAACACACATGAATAAAATATTGTTGTTGTGAGAGGAAAGTGCCGTATGCGGGCCTCCGTCACAGGAAAATGCCTTCAACGCCGAAGCGGAGGAAATGAGCTGGCAAAAAGAGCCACGCTTTTGTTCAACAGAAAATGCTAAGTGCTGAAACTCCTAGTGAAGCTACTGTTAAGGTGTTGCACACTGGTTACGTGAAGACGGGATGAATGATTTCCGAAGAATTCCTAGGTCACCATCTTATGTAGTTTCAAATATACTGTATTGGTAGATGCCGCTTTATTTATGCGGGCCTTCTGCTACAGTCTAACCTACCAATTAGTTGTTAGAAACGGAAAATAGTTTTGGGCACAAGTGGCAGGAATTCCTACCTAACTTTAGATACATTTGTTCAATGGGCGCAGATGCTCAGCTTCCCGTAGATCGCTTTGGAATAGCATCTACCTCCAAGGACAGCATGCGTACATGTTACGACACAAGGCAACTGAATTCGATGAAAATCTGGCAACCTCCGCAACCACATAAAACATCACCTGGACAATGGCTACGTTTCACACAAGCAAGTTTGATTACTAACATATCATTATGATGAGGGGTGGAGAGATGGATATCCATCGCGAGCATCCTTCCCATGCGGGCCGGTAAATAAACTAACTCACTCACATTTATAACTATTTGTTTTTGTGATGTTTCCTTCACTGGCAGGGTTATCTAGCTAACGCGTAGCCGAAGATATGGGGGGGGGGGCGGTTGGGTGGGGGGGGGGGAAGATGTATGCAAATCAGCACTTTAACCATCACCGCTCGGAAACCTCCAATAGTTTCCCAGGGTCGGATCCGATCATTGTGCTGATGGGGAATCCAGACAATTAGAAAAGCCATACGCATGGCTGGTGGATCGTGGAAAGGGACAATAACTTAATATATATATGAGGCCTTATAGGTAATTGGCCAATTTTACACAACCTTGCCGGAGTGCGGGGCTACATTGCTGCAACCACCGGAAAAGAGGCGTACACTATATGTCTCTAAACGAAGAAATTGTCCCTAACCACTTTAACCTATCCTATCGAGCTGAATAGTAAGGTTAGTCGGTAACATGCTGGCCTCAAACAGTTAGAGGACGGTCAGCGACCTCAGTGTAAAACTGATGATGGCAGGAATAAGTGATGTGGATATAAATGTTGCTGTATAGTATTTCCTAGCATACTGCGGTCCAAAGTTTTCTACAATAAAAAAACCATATTAACTGGATGGCTACCTGCCATATACAACTAACCAATGCAATAAGTAGATTATAATTAAATTAGTAACTAAGTATCACAGATTGATAAACTTAGATGGTGCGGCTAGTTGAAAGCACCCACAGTAAACAAGGATAATATTCACAGTAATAAAGAAATTATAAATTGCAGTCCAAAGACTGGAAAGGTGCCTATTAGTCATCAGAATCAAATACGGAGATAATAATTAAATGTACAATAGTATAGTTACTTGAGTACCTAATAGTCATCGGTACAGAACAGGCCACTATGTTGCTGAAATTGAGGCGCTAATATATTCATAGCACGAGTCGACACATTCTCTGACGCTGGTGATATTTCCGCAGGCGATTTCCGTAGCTGGTTTCTGCAGGGTGGTCTCCAGACAGTGTAGACATGGTACCCACTTAGGACAGTGAAACAAAGCAATGAAGAAATGTCTATTAGATAGTATTGGTAGCTAGGATACAATTTATACGGAAGTGAGAAAGTTATCCGTCCAGCGATGGAAATAGTAAAGTTAAAGGTTGCCCATTGACAGAGGGATGTATATAATATTAAGCAGTTACGTAATTTGGCACATGGTGTGGGATGCATCGCATAGCTCCTGCGGTGCACCAAGCAAAGTTCCACCAGACTGTGACCCAAAGGTTAATTAAAACACACACGACATGCAGTGCAGAAATTGAAGTCCACTTTTCAGCGTGGTTGGCAGATCCAACGAGTCATCCACGAAGAATCACTGTAGCGCTACATTCCATAGAATTACATCTCGGGCCCATATGGCCCTTTCCGCAGAGGTGTTCCCTTTAGACAAGTTTGGAAGTGGGAGCCATAATAACGCGGAAAGTCCGAGAACTGCTATCCGGTGCGGGTGGGCTGAAAGCCGCTTGGAACCGTGGTGAAATTCTGTATCTTCCGTCAGTGTTCCGGTTCACTTGTCAAGTCCCGCACCTCCAGCCAGTCCTCCAGACGGGTCGGTCTCCACGCCGACGATGCTCTTGATTCTCGATTTTTGACCCCTTTTATACCACTTATGACGTCAGAGGCAGATTCCTCAGCCAATCAGCGGCTGAGCAATAGCCAATCAGGGTGCAGCTAGATCAGTGACGTATTTACCACGTTCTAGAACATTCTAGATGTATTTATGCGTACACGCAATTACGACATCAAAAGCAATATTCTGAAGATAATTTAAGGGGATTTTCGCAGATAACTCAGCCATTTCTCTGCCGATTTTGAAATGGTTAACAATTCTAGAAAGCTCGTTTTTGTTCTGGTCCTGATTGGTACCAAGAACAACGAGAACAGATTAATTAAAGGTTTTTACGCGTACCAACTCGGTACACCATAGGCATGCACTCGCTCTCAATTCCATGACATGTTGTCAGAGAAGCTCCGACGTGTGCGCATGCGCACCACGTGCTTTATTGGACTTAGCCGATTTTAGCGAAAACCTCTCTCACAGGGCTTATGTACGCGTACTATCATACTCATGGGGGTGCGCTTGGAGCGAATCTGGTGTGGTCGTTCCATACGCAGCTTTGCTGGGCCAGCCTGTACCCGTCCGGTCAGTCCACGCTACAGTTCGTTGTGGTCATCTGGTGGATGTGATATCACTGGAGACACACCTGCCGCACATACACCAGCAACACCTTCTGATGATCTAACGGAGCATTTGCACGACATATATTGGCGTGCCACAGTTAGATTGGTGCAATCTCATAAACGTGATGTGTTAAAACTTCTATATAAATATCGTGAAAGTTTCTCGGCCGGAGACATGGACCTGGGAGAAACTCATCTCGTGCAACACTCCAATAACACTGAAAACAACCAACCTTTTCGACAACCCATTTGATGTCTTCACATTAACAAAGAGGTGGAGGCACATCAACAAGTGAACGACATGTTGCAGACAGGCATTATAGCGTCTTCCGCATCTGCTGGGCCAGTCCCATTGTACTAGCAGGCAAAAAGGACAGATCTTTGCAGGTTTGCATAGACTACCACCACCTTAATGCTCTTAGCATCAAAGATGCTTATCCGTTACCACAGATAGATCAGGCCTTAGATTCCCTGTCTGGAGCCAAGTGGTTTTGTACCTTTGACTTAGCTAGTGGGTACTGGCAGGTAGCCATGGATGAGGCTGACCGGGAGACGACCACGTTTGTGTGTAGAGATGGTCTTTTCCAGTCCTGCAAGATGCCCTACAGATTGTGCAATGCCCCTGGAATGTTCGAGCATCTCATTGAGCAGGTCTTAACTACCCTGCAATGGGAGATTTGTCTCTGTTACATCGACGACGTAGTTTTCTTTGGCTTCTCGTTTGAGCAGACTCTATCCAACATGGACAAAGTCTTAATGCGGTTTCATACCACAAATCTAAAGCTCAACCCCAAGCAAATGTCATCTCTTTAGACCGAGCGTCGAGTTCATGGGACATGTCATATCCGGCGATGGAGTGGCTACTCAACCTTCAAAAACAAAAGCAGTAGCAGAGCGGCAAACTCCCACCATGGTCACGGATACCCGGAGTTTCCTTGGTCTCTGCCAGTACTATCATCGTTACATCTGTCATTTTAGTGAGAGTGCATCACCATTATATAGGATCACCGAAAAAGATCGACCATTCGAGTGAACAAGTGAGCGTGAAGGTTTCTTCAGGGCGCTGAAGTAACATTTGACGACTGCACCAATTCTTGCTCATCCTAACCCTAACCTCGATTTTATCTTAGACACTGATGCATCTGCTTATGCAATAAGTGCAGTTTTATCTCATGTCACAGAAGGTGGAACGGATCAGGTACTAGGTTATGGTTCGCATACTCTGAACAAAACAGAGAGACATTACACGACCACTAAGAGGGAATTGTTAGCTGCGGTACATTTCGTCAAGTATTACAAACACTTTCTGTATGGGCGGCCATTTACCCTGAGCACAGATCACGCCTCCCTACGCTGGCTCAGAAACATAAAAAATCCAGAGGCCCAGGTAGTGAGGTGGCAGGAATCCCCACAGGCCTTTAACTCCAACGTTGTTTATAGACCTGGCAAACTGCATGGAAATGCCGATGTCTTGAGCAGAATCGGGCTCGAGGATGAACAGGAAGTGGCCACCACATACTACACAGCCATCTCCCGTATTCCCCAAATTGTGGTGTGCAGAGTGGGACACAGAGACAGTCACTCACGAACAAGCAACAGAAGCGCAAACAGAAATATATACGCATGGATCCAGGAGGGGGTACTTCCTCCTAAGGAATCTGTTACACCACTTTCCATGATGGCAAAATACTACTATCAGAGGTTTGGATAGTGTCATATTCAAGGTGGCATTCTCTACATTAATAACCGGATTGTGATTCCTGAGCATTATCATGTGATAATTCTTCAACAGCTTCCCGATAATCCTGGACACTTGGCTGTCAAGTGGACAATAAGCAGAATTAAACAGAGATGCCACTCGATCGGGATACGCGATAATGTGAAGGCATGCATCGCCAAATGTGTCCAATGCCAAAGACGCACTGTAGGCCAGACCATTCCGCACCCCTACAAGTTAAAATTGTTGGTGCACCATGGGAGCGAGTGGCTATTGATGTGCTCTGATCCTTGAATACAATGGATGAAGGAAACATGTACATCCTCGTATTACGTAGTACATCTGCTTTGCCTGTGGTGGAGGTCCTGACAAGCAATGTGTTCTGCCATTTTGGTTTGCCCTATGGACTGCACTGCGACCAAGGAAGTAATTTTGAGAGCCGGCTGATCTCCGAGCTCTGCAAATTGTTTCATATAGTCAAAACGAAAAGTGATGGGATGGTGGAGAGGTTTAATAGAATCCTGGCAGAGATGCTGACAAAGGAAACACACCTTTATTGCCGCGACTGGGATCTATGACTCCCATATGTGATCATGACATACCGCACTTCGATACATTCCAGCATGGGTTATACCCCTGCTCGGTTAATGTTAAGTCGTGAATTAGCCTTACCCCTGGATCTGGCCATGCCCAAAATTCAAGGAGAGAAAAATTCACCATCTCTCTACGTAGAGCTCATGCAGCAAAGGATAGAACAGTCCCATGAGCTAGTGAGAGCAACATTATCCAGTGCACACCAGCGTCAGAAAACGTGGCATGACCGGCGAGTGCATGAAGACCCGTATGAGGCGGGAAAAATGGTTTGGGTTCATGATTTGCGACGTTCTGCAAACGTGCCAAGTAAACTGAGTTACCAGTGGAAAGGCCCCTATGTGGTAGTAGGTCAGAAGTCGGACGTGACCTATCATATCCACGCCTCGGATGGCCTAACCTCAGTCATCCACTTCAATCAACTTAAACGTTGTGTCAGTGACGACCCAGTACCAGAGCTTGGGCTGGGCATTCCACATGACACTGGTACCCCGACAGAGGTCTCTACGGAAACAAATATTCTCGATGTTAGTCCAGGGCACTGCAGTGCCAGTTCGATCCCTCTTCTACCAAGCTGGGAGTCTGGCGAACATATGACTAATGCTGAGGACGGTGACGGGATACGTACTCACCCTCTCCCTCCTCAGAGCATGTCTACACGATCTGGGAAGTCATATCTGAAGACTTTCTCATTTGTGCTGTCTAAGGGGAAGGACGGAAAAGTTGTTCCGCCGACCTCTTCCCAATCCCCAATTACCCCAATTATAGAGTTACCACAAGCGGAAGCTGAGGCTGCCCCCAGACCATGCTTCCTGTGTGGTGGAACATGTAATAAATAGCATGGAATTGAAGAAGCTTGATGATGCCTTGGCTTGTTTTGAAGAACAGCAAAACTGCATAACTCGGTGTACCATTCCAAGTCATAAAATCGTGTGTAGAGATGGTCTTTTCCAAGTCATAAAATCGTGAAACCACCCCCACACCAAGGTGCATCCCATCCATTAGCACCACCACCCTCACTCCAATTCGCGTCCCTCGTCTATGCACCAAGTTCGGACATCACTGGTCCTGTCCATTTCACACTCCACTCGCTGTCTGTTGACTGTCAATCTTCAGATATGAGAGTCAGCTGTTACAGAGGAGGTGGCATCCCGCACCACAGCAACCTCCGCCCCTCCCCCCCCCCTCCCCCACCCCCACCCGCTGGTGGTGGGCAGGGAAGCAGCCTGTTCAGTAGACTCTCAGCTCGAATATTCCCGGTACTTAAAATCTATGAAAGAGTACAAACCGTTGTGTAACGGGAGATGACCCTCTCCAATGGAAGGGTATCCCTGACCACAACCGCAACTGCCCTACCAAGCACCCCCACCACACCCACACCCCGAGCAGTCAGAATATCACACCAAGACACAGAAAGCCATAAGCATACAGAACACACTTGTCTGCAAGGCTGGATATGCCAATTCATCGGTGCGCGAACACTACATACATACACAGTTATATAGATGGTATAGCAGAGACATTCAACATCACCAACAACATGGATAGCATACACCTAACTTTTGTAACAGAAAAAGTTAGACATCTTTTTCCGCAACATTCCCTACCGCATAAATGCGGTGAGTTCATGACCCACTGCAACCCGACTTTTCCGCAACAGCAACAGACTCGCCATTCCCCAGCCTGGAAAACTGGATCTGCCCACCTCGCACTATGCCAGTGTCACACCGCAAACCCGACTTCCCTACAACAGAACACCACCATCAACGACACGAATCAACATTTTCCGCAAACACCACCCCTTATCCAGTGTGTGGAAAACTGATCATATGGAAAGGCGGGACATCACCGCAGCCATCTACAGTACGCGCTACGGGAGAGTTCCCCACTCCCCCCAGAAACGTCATAGGTAAACAGCTAAACAAACATGCTTCAATCACACGTAATAACGGTCAATATTGTTACGAGAGCAAGATGCCTGCAGTCTGTCATCGGTATCGAGTAGGATTTTTCTACCGAAAGGAAATTCGATAATGGATTGATTCAAGTTACGACAGCCCCCTTCTTGGTCAATCCACGCTCTAAAGTAACTCTGTCCCATATTCGGACTCAGCCATTGCAGAGTGAAATACATCATGTCCGATAAAGTTGACACCACAAGCATCGCAGTATCCCCCGACCACTGCTATAAAAACTTCACACTTCACGACAGCGCAAGATCATCTGCAGATAAGCAGCCACGTGTATCAATCAAATTCACCAACATGACAGAGACACAGACTCTCAGGATGATTGTATCACAATCTCCACACGACGGTATTGTAAATTGTAAAACTGTGGCACGTACTTTCTGAGCTGTACCGTAATAATTAAGTTTGGTTTAGGTAGGGTGAGACTAGTCTTACCCACAGAGGAGGATGCTTGGCAGTCCACCCACCTGGTAAATACAGTCCAGCTTGGCGAGGTCAGTAGACTTGGCTTCTACAAGACATGGAGCTGTTTAAACAAAACAATAAATTACAGTCAGCTATACTGTCCTAATTTTGATTAAGAACATGACTGTTCTACTGCGTATACAAATCATTAGTGCGCAGGCTGATGAAGCAGCATCAACACTTTGACAGTATGACACCATTGAGCATTTCAAATATTCTCTTACCTATATATTCCAGCCACTAATCAACACGGGCTGGAATAAATTTACTACATTCAAGAGACGGCGCATATATAAGATCACGCACATATATAGGGACGCTGTTCTAAGGAACAGAATAGGAAAAACATATATTTCTATTTTTTGCGTCAAATATGTATAGTCAACAGCATCAAAACTCCACCCATATACAGATTGCCTAAGTTTCTGATCAACCATGTGCTTTCAAAACAAGAATCACGTGATCATCACTTCTATTTTCCGGTAAATTGGATTAAAGGCTATAAACAAAAGAATCGCCATACACATATCTACCACAGCGTGATGTAGGAGGCAAGACGCGGTGAGTCTGGGCCACGGCCGCTGATGCCATCACACTCTCTCACACCCCATCGGGTGTTCCAGTGATGTCAGCAATTTCGGAGCTCATACCAGTCAGAACTACACCAATAGTCGCACCACCACCACTAGTGTATCCGTTAACTCAGCCGCAGCTTCATCGAACTTAAGTGCCACAGACATTAATAACATGGGTAATGAAATATCAGCATCAGAAGACCACCCACCACGGCCGTCAAGCACGAGTCGTGGGACCCAAACTTGTTGAGGGAATTTCTCGGCAGACGTTTGTTGACATTATTGTCGTGGGTGCAGCAGAATGTATGAATAGGTGTGGGGAAGATAGGATAATTATTATTTATTTTTTCGAAATATTCCTTTCTTATCTATTATCATGTTTATAAAATTGAAACCCTGTCCCTGGGCTGACCACGGTCATGCCACACAGCTATGCAAAATCATTGCATAGCTGTGTCTCACCAAAATAATCACTGCAGATTCCTGTGTTGTAAGAACGTCGTGTGCGACGTAAGTACACAACACACCGCAAGCGAATATGTCTTACATTCCCATCATGCCATCCTAGTGGTTGCTGGGGCTGCCTGATGAACCAGTTTTTCTTGATTAAATACTATTTTTCTTATTATTTTTCTTCTCGCGGTAGAACAACGAGACAGATTTTGGGTGGCGAGAACTATCTGTGTGGACCCGCTAAAACGGGCCACACTTTATGCATACCTTCATATATTCGGTATGCATACGTAATTGTTATATTATATTCTTACTGTGATATTGTCACTGCATATTTTCAAAATATATATATTGTTCTTTTATTATATTTTTATATACTTAAACTTAATTCACGTACGTTGGAGCGTGGGCGTTCTCAGCGGAAATTTTAATTATCCGTCACCAAGAGAACGCCCATGCGAGCTATTGTTTTAGCTAAATCATGGTAATAAAAGCAAATAAAAGGCATGCACCATAATATGAAAACAATAAAAGAAAAGGCCTGGAAAAATAAATACCAGGCCAAAAATCAAAACTAAAAGTATGCCTCCCTCCCAAACTCTTTCGCACCTCTATGTACTCTTCTCTGATTAAAATATGCGTCTCTTGCATCACTACCCCTCTCGCCTACGCGCCTACTCGAGAAGTCTAAAATTCTTGCCTAGCGTGCTCACGTGCTTTCGATCCGCATGCGTTATCGTTTACCACGGGTGTCAAACTAGGAGGGGATGGTGTAGTGCGGATCGGTAGGACGGGTACGGACCATCCCAGCTAGGCTGGCTACGGAACGACAGCTCTGGGTGCGTTCCAAGCACGGCCCCTGGGTAGGATAGTATGCGTGTATAAAGCCATATGAGAGAGCTTTCTATAAAATGGCCAAGTCCGTAAGAACGCGTAGTGCGCATGCGCACGTGTCAGAGCTTCCCTGGCAACATGTGTCAGTATTGGAACGGAGTGTTTACTTATAGTGTACCGAGTTGGTACTTGTGATTTCTTCAAATCACTCCATTCTCGTCGTTCTTGGGACCGGTCAGGAACAAAATGAGACGAGGATTCCAACTGTTTACCATTTTAAAATCGAACCAGAAATGGCCGAGTTATCCATAGATAGCTCACTAAAATTATTTTCAAAATATTACTTGGACGTCGTAATCGTGTATATGTATTAAGTGAATGGGGAATACACTGATCACGTGATCGCCACGTCACCATTTTAGGCTGGACGCTGATTGTCTACTGCTCGCCCACTGATTGGCTGGGGCATCATTACGTCACGAGTAATATAAAAGAAGCAAGAAATCAAGAATCGAGACTTCTGAGACGTCGGCGAGGAACAGCCGACAGAAGGTTGCTGAACCAGCGCAGTCCTAGACGTGGGCTAACTGCTTGCTGATTGTGGTATACTACACCGCAGCAGTTCCTATCGGAATTCAGATCTCAGATCGTCGCGAGAGTAGTGTGGGTCTCGATTCTCAGTTCTTCTCTCCTTTTATACGCCTCATGACATCGTAGCTGGAACGCTCAGCCAATCAACTCGTATTTAGAATTTGTGTCCCCACAATTCATGTTTTTTCCATTTTTTTACGTTTTTTCATTTCTCTCACCTTCTCTCACATTGAAATGTCCCCCACAAAATTATCTCACTCTCATGTAAAAAAATTATTGCACGAGGCATACGAACACGTGATATGATAAACACTCACGTTCGCAGACTAGACACCGGTGTAATCTCCCATCCTCATACTGCTGCTGCTATGCATGAACTGCCAATCAGAGAGTATGTCCACGCAGTGTTTCTCACATTTGTGGGTACCCTCTCACTAGGTCCCCGCTCTGTGTGGGGACAGTTCCCCCAGTGTTCTCTCACTTTTTTAAAGTTAATGGTAATAATTGCTATCCCTCTTAGAAGTATTTTTAATTTTGCCAACATACAAAGAAACACGAAGGAAATGAAAATCAAAAAATGAGAGAAAAAAGTGATGTCCCCACAGTTACGGTAAAACCGTCGAGAGAGAGAGAGAGAGAGAGAGAGAGAGAGGGGGGGGGAGAGGGCGTTTGTGAGGGAGAGAGAGAAGAGGGAGAGAAAGGAAGATTGGAGAGGGTGGGAGGGAAAGAGGGAGAGAGTAATTTAGTTTTTGTCAGGCATGGAAATGACCAATAAATCTAATATAACTAGGCTTTCTGTGAACGGGATTATTTTTGCATTGAAGAAAAAAAATTAGAGATTAACCCCTTTCATTGTAATTCTCGGAATAGAAACATTTCTATGGAGAGTGCATGATTAAAATTGAAGCTTAGTAACTAGTTTGAAAAACGGGTTGACTGACGTTCCTTGCTCTCACCCAGTCATTCTTTTTTTCAAAATAATCAGGATTATCTTAGCTAATTATGCATATGCCTACAATGCCATCGAGTATATGTTACTGTTACACCTATATATGGAGAGAACTTGTTTTGGGCCAAAAGACGGGTTGTCGTAAGACCACAAGACAACCGTCTTAAAGAACCACCTTCATTTGGTATCAAGAGTTACATACCATGTTTAGTTTGGTTGTATAAAGCGGCTACGTGTCTTTAGTGAGCGCGTTTTGATTCCAGATGGTCCTTTATTCTTTGTGAAATGAGAGCTTCTAAGTAGACCAATTTTGAAATACCAATTACATTCGAGAGGTTTACGTTTTTAGAAAAAACTAATTATTGTTCCCATCGATTTCGAGGTCTCGTGAGCCATTGCAAATACCGAGATTTAATAAATCGGCCATCATTATAAATTCATGACGTTCATGAATGACGTAGCATATCGCTTTTATTTTAGTACTATTAAGCAACTATCCTCCCTGTATACCATTTATGGAATGTTCCATGTAACTCATAGAATGGTAAATTTAGGAAATTTAGGGGTGGAATTATAAAATATGCTACTCTTGTGTCTTTTATTTAACATATTTCATCCTTGCACATACTGCAATGAGGATGGTTCGTATTTTTTGGTATGTTTAATGTTCCCTATATTATATCTTTAAATAATTTGGATGATGGTCATTGCCGTGTTAGGCATCAATCACTTCCAGTTAAATTGCTTTTCAGAATATACAGTATAATTCGTATTTTTAGTTTGATAAAACCAATTCTTTGTGCTTAAATAAATGATAAAAGAGCTTGGTCATTCTGCGAGATGAATTATTGGTGCTTTAATACAATTACATTAGTTAGTTCTATGTCTATAGATTTCTTTGCCAACATCAGGTCATGATTTCTTGCTGGCCGGATCGAATTAAATCAAAATTATCGTTTCGTTGAATATAGACTGGAATTTCTTCTTTATGTCACGCGTCCATCAAGACGTTATTCTAAAATAGATTTGGCACAGACGCATGAAATCAATCAGAAAAAGTAAATTTAATACTCCTGACAGTCTATGGGTTGTGATAGATTCTGATTCAATCAAGCAAATGTATAGCTTGCTTATTTTTTTATTACATAATCAGTAATTGTATTTGTAATGTAACCTAGGCTAAAACAAAGGCACAGGGGTGTTCGTCAGACGGAGGTTGACTATGCCAAATACGACTAAGTCGCCCTTCTTTTTATTTCATTATGGATTATTTATATAGTAGACAGAACTTTTCTTGGACTTAGTGTGGTGTGTGCGTGTGTGTTGTGGACGTTGCCATGCAGGAGGCGTGCGACATAGACGGAATACCAGTATGTACTCGAGTGAAGACGACTCCTGTGAAAAGGAGAGAGGAGACGGTGAACCGGAGAGAGGAGACGGTGAACCGGAGAGAGGAGACGGTGAAAAGGAGAGAAGAGACGGTAAGAAAATAATCTATCACACCTTGCACACACGCGCGTACGTGCGCATGCTGTGATTTCTTGAAAAATTGTAAAACATTTGGATTCGAAAAATTGGGGTTGTACTAAAAGAAACGGCTCAGGTGTTGTTAGTAGTGGTGGTAGTAGTAGTAGTAGTAGTAGTAGTAGTAGTAGTAGGAGTAGGAGTAGTAGTAGTAGTAGTAGTAGTAGTAGTAGTAGTAGTAGTAGTAGTAGTAGTAGTAGGAGTAGTAGTAGTAGTAGTAGTAATTATCCTTCTGGCCACAAATTCCGTGAGACCCTTGTAATAGTGTTCGCCTGTCTGTCAGTCCATCCGCTTGCCCGTCTTAAACCAACACGATTTAAGTTCTACTGGGGGGTGGGGGTGGTGGAGGGTGGGGTGAGGATGGGTTGTCTTCATTAAGATTTGACTGGGACGTTGCTATTGGGGTTGTGAATAAGCTTCTTGATTTTCTCGGGTATGTGTGTGTGGGGTGGGATGGGGGTGGGGGTTTGGGGTGGGGGTTGGGGGGGGGGGGGGGTTGGTGGTGGTCGGGTCAAGGGTCAAGACACAAAACCCAGATAACGCAGGTTACTGGTTAAATGCTGGGCCGATACCGAGATGCGCATCAGCCCAGTAATCTGCGTTTTCAGGGAATGTTAAGCTCATCAAAAAAATCACAGGAGAACGTTATTTGGAATTATCGGAATGCATGGGTTTTTTCAAAGGAGTTAATCCGATAAGGGTAATTCATATTTAAATACATAATTAGCTCAATACAATTTTAGAAAAATATCAAAACTAATAATTAAATATGTCGAAAATTGTCATAGCTTTCCTGTGATGTAGACCTATGACTTCAACAATATTATGTTCTTCGCTGTTCATTTAAACGGTGTAAAGTGCGTTATATCCGAGTACAGCCAGAGAGAAGCCATACTCAGACGCAAATTGAGTGCGCAATTCTGCGTGTAGAAATACAAGTTTGCTGAGCTTTTTTCAATCTCCAATGCCAGACAATCAGAACCTGTTTATAGCGGACACTGTGTGAACCATCAGAAAGTGGGCACTAAAGACAAGCGGTCGAGTTATACAAGTAATTGGCGTTGCTACAAAACATTTGCTGGCAAATGATGTTAGTTCTTTAACACGAGTGCTCCTACCATCACCTGTTTTGAAGAACCGCCATCATTTGGGCCTAATAGCAAGTGTCCGCTATAGACAGGTTTGTTGGTAGGATTATTTATTATTTTATTTACATAATAGATAATCCCAGTACAGGTGTTGTCCGGCGACTCGTCAGTCGCCGTCTGGATTATAGCTAAATATAATTGCCCTCACCGAATCGTATTAATTATCAGAAATATGTACATACATAACTACAGTAGGCTGGCCTACAGCTCAGAATGAAGTTAACGAGTTAACATGTTTCGAAAATAAAATAAAACGTACTGTTGAATATTTTGAATATAATTGGATTGGCAGACATTGTTGCTTGCCGCCTAAGATAGCAATGTTTTCCAATCCAATTAGACCTATGTTTCAAAATATTCAACAGAACATTTCTTACTAACTAACATGTTTTGGTTGTTTTTTTGGAAATACGATAACTTATGTATGAGCTTCACTGTAACTACTCGCCATACTCATCAAAGATAAATAAGCTATAATATGCCTATATGCATTTCGACTCACGAATTCATTCATTTATATCCAGCCAGAGAGATATTTATGCGGTACATATGCACCGGCCCATGGTAGAGCGGTCAATATAATGTTAGGATAGGAGAAAAATAAATTAACCCCATCAATGTTTCACAGTGATATAGCCAGTTTAATGGATATAGTTTGTGTAAAAAATGCGAATCTAGTTCTCCGGGGTGATACAAACGTTCATTTCGATAAGCCTGAAAACTCAGATACTAAAAAGATGTTAAATCTACTATCCTCTCATGACTGTCATCAGCACGTTAGCATGCCTACCCAAAAAAATGGCCATATCATTGATTGGGTTGTGAGTCGTATATCAGAAACGTGTGTCCAAAATGTTCGAGTCAAAGACCTACAAATGTCGGACCATTTTTTGGTAACAGTACATCTAAATGCAACCAGAATTGTTCCACCTCCTCATCCCGTGCTCTGCCGAAATATCTAGAAAATTGACAAGGTAGCGTTCCGTCATGATCTGGAACAATCTAGTCTGTTAGTTTCTCCGCCTGCAGGCTGTGAGGAGCTGGCCAACCTCTATAATGAAGAACTATCTTGTCTCCTCAATAAGCACGCACCAGAGAGGCTGAAGACTTTACCTCAGAGGCCAAAGTCCATGTGGTTCTTTACACCAGAGGTGAGAGCAGCCAAAGCAGCTAGACGACAAGCGGAAAGGAGATGGAGAGAGACGCGGCTTTAGGGTCCATCGTCAGATATATTGTAATACGAGAAATACTGTTACTATGCTTGTTACTACGGCAAAATGCTCGTTTTTTACTGACAAAATTGAGATGGACAAATCTAATCCAAAAGCCTTATATAATACTATGTCTGTGTTTATTGGGAAGAAAATTAGTACGTCGCTCCCTAGCAATGATGATCTTGCAGAGGTGGCTAGATCGTTTTCGGACTTTTTCAAAGATAAGATCGAGGTCATTCGGACTAAGTTGGATCAGTCTGTAGTGCTCTCCAATGTTCGATACAACCAGCATACATTAACTCAAAACAAACTCGACCATTTCAAACGTTTCTCAGAGGATGAGGTCCTGAAGCTCGTGAAAGAATCAAAGCCAACATATTGCACACTGGACCCTGTTCCTACGAAAATTGTCCTTGAATATATCGACATCCTACTCCCTACAATTACTCGGCTTGTCAATTCTAGCCTAGAGTCAGGTATCGTTCCAAAATGCTTCAAGCGCGCTTTGATCAATCCTTTACTGAAAAAAGTTGGCCTGGATCCTGATAACCTAAAAAATTACAGACCAGTATCAAATTTATCCTTTATGTCTAAACTGATTGAAATGGCAGTATCAAATAGATTTTCTGATTACCTAACGATTAATAGGCTATATGAACCATTCCAGTCGGCATATAGGCATGGCCACAGTACCGAGACAGCCCTATTGCGAGTTGTTAATGCCATTCGATGTGCTGTTGATACCGGTAATGTGTCTCTACTAATCCTGCTTGACCGTAGCGCAGCGTTTGACACTATCGATCATCACATCCTTCTGTCTCAGCTCACAAATGAAATTGGTGTAAACGGTGTCGCACTGAAATGGTTCCAGTCATGCTTATCAGATAGGTATCAATCTGTGTATATTAATGGGACCCTTTCTTCATCAGTAGAACTAACATGTGGTGTTCCACAGGGCTCAATCCTAGGCCCTATACTTTTCACCCTGTAGACTCGTCAATTAGGATCTGTTATTGAGGGTCATAATGTCCAACGGCACTTGTACGCAGATGATACACAGCTGATAAACAGTTTTGCTCCATCTGCCCCCATCGCAAAT